>BPLQ01001797.1:0-358943 GCA_021605075.1 Caerostris darwini | reverse complement strand
ATTTGGTTAAAAAGTCCTCTCTACTCAAAATATCCACATAATGGACGAAGTGGTCAAGGAAGGGGACTTAATCTACAACTTCCAACTTCCATTGACTTATACCAACGATACAAAGCCAGACATCGAAATACACCCACAAGTTGCATTGATTTCTGGCCGTACACCTCAGTGTAGTAATATAAGATGTGTGACGTGTCTGATGCCATCAATCAACCCCAGTCTACTCTGGAGACTGTTCCACAGGGATCAGTTACCAGTGGGATCAATTACTGCTCTGAGACAAGAATGTCGGCAGTGAATATCGCTGAATAATTCCGTCTGATTTTGCTCATGGCGCAGAGGGACATGGAGGACCTGGAAGATCATCATTAAGTGAAACATTTGATTCCCGTTTTGGAAGCAATTAGCTGTAGCTATGTACCTCACATGCCGCAGTAGTGTCTTCAAATGCTCATCAGTCGTCATGGACCTGTAAATATTCCTTATATATTTAATTTGGAGAATATTGTTTCGCACAGATTAGTTTCGTAAGTGGAAAAAAGCCACGAGCAAATTTATGCAACTGATGTTTTTAGATCACTGCTAGACCGCATACACAAAGTGCTTTGCAGACAAATGTTTTTTCAGTGTATACTAAAGGTAAATACTGATTTCGTAATATTTTGTCAGGTATATTTATTTTACAAATAAATAAGTTAGCTGGCTCAATTAGACATTCAATCTTATTTATATTTCGAGCTTGCACATAGTATTTTGAGTTTTATTTTTTTGCAAATTCATTTAGTTACCATTATCACAAGACAACCCAGAAAAATCAATTAGATGATAATTTATGGAAATTAAATTACCGATAAAAATATATTAATTATGATTTGTTATAAGTAATAAATAATATTTATTTTCTTTTATAAAAGAAAAAAAAACTCTTAATTTTTTTTTTCACTATAAGAAAAGTATTCATGAATTTTATTTTTATTGTAAAATAAATTTCGTAATAAACTTTATTCTTGACCATATATTTAATAGAATCTGATATATACAATGTCCTTTGACAGCAAAGATTGTTTGATAGAACTTACTAATTTAGGTATACCGTGAAAGAGGCAGACAACCGTCTTTATGGAATGCTTAAAGAAGATGGGACATGGCCTGGCATGATAGGAGAACTAGTCAACAAAGTAATTTAATAAATGCCTCCATTTTTATCTATTAATTTTTATACAAAAATTTTAAAATATTTATGTCGAATTTCATAAACAACTGATTAGTTTTGTTGTTTAACGAATTAAAAGTATTTTTTATATTTTCTACAATACTAGATATCTGAATAATCATATTCATTTAAATTGTTTTAACACAGAGGACAGATGCTTTATATATTTTGCACTGCATTTTCAGTATCAAGTATTCAAGTTCAAGTATCAAGCATTTTCAGTATCCCTATTTCTGAAATTAAAAAAAAAATAATCAGGAGAAAGTTAAGGAAAAAATATAAAAAATATAAATTTTTATTACTAATAAAATATTACTACTTAATATTATTAATATATAAATATTATATATTAGGTTGGGGAAAAAGAAATCCATTATTTTTATATGAACTTCAGGACTTTAGTTAACATGCTTCGGATTGTCCAATTTGGGTCAAATATGCACCGTTTTGTTGTATGATTTGTTGCCATTTTAAAGGTAACTTCATAATGCCTCTCTCATAGAAGTCCTGGTCTCTATTTGCAAGAAACTCTAGTAGTCGATTTTCACAATCCTCCCTAGATGCCAATTTTTTATCATTAAAGAAATTTTGCAATGCAAGAAAAAGATGATAATAGCTTGGTGCCAAGTCCGGACTGTATGGCGGATGCATTAAAACTTCCCAACCAAGCTCCCGAAGTTTCTGGCGAGTCACTGTAGATGTGTGTGGCCTAGCGTTGTCCTGGTGGAACACGACACCTCTCCTGTTGGCCAATTCTGGCCGTTTCTGGTCAATCGCTATCTTCAAACGGTCCAGTTGTTGACAGTAGAGATCAGAATTTAGCGTTTGGCCATATGGAAGCAACTCATAATAAATAATCCCCTTCCAGTCCCACCAAATGCATAACAGAACCTTCCTGGCCGTTAGTCCTGGTTTGGCCACCGTTTGAGGTGCTTCACCGCTCTTTGACCACGATCGTTTTCGCACAGGGTTATCGTATGTGATCCATTTCTCATCTCCAGTCACCATCCGTTTAAGAAATGGGTCTATCTCATTCCGTTTGGCCAAGGCTTCGCAGATGGAAATTCGATCCATCATGTTTTTCTGTTAATTGGTGTGGCACCCAAACATCGAGCTTCTTTTTGAATCCAGCTTTGTGTAAATGGTTTAAAACTGTTTTATGGTCGATTTTTAGCTCCTGGGCGATGTTACGACTGCTAACATGCCGGTCAACTTCGATCATTTCTCCGATTTTATAGACATTTTCGACGACCGGCCTACCTGTGCGAGGTGCATCTTTAACATCAAAAATTCCTGAACGGAATCTACGAAACCAAAATTGCACATAATTGGCTGTTACAGTATCGGAACCATAAACACCATTCACAATTTTAGCCGCCTGGCTTGCATTTTCGCCTTTGTCAAAGAAAAACTGTAAAATGTACCGAATTTTCTCTTTGTTCACTTCCATTTTTAACACCCTGTAACTCCCAACTGAATGGACCAAACAGAAAACAGAAAAAGAATTATTTTAGTACGAAGTGCCACCTTTCTAACGAGCATAAATCTGAAATTGTTTAATTGATACTTTACGTGATATCGATCACTACAGCCATCTATCGAAAAAATAATGGATTTCTTTTTCCCCAACCTGATATTTTATAACTAATAAAAAATTACATTTTTCTTTCTTTTCGCCATAGTGTACCACTAGATGAAGATTAACCATCGAGAAATGATGAGGGAAATTTAATACATAGCTGACTGCATCATTGGCTTTGCTTGCTTTTTTCTTTAAACGACATTAAAAACCGTTGTTTGTTGTTTCTTATCCCACTTGGCTGGCCTAGCCCACGAGCCCATACGGACTCATGATTGAAGGGGAAGGAAGCAGCTTCTGTTGTGATGGAGAACCCGTAGGTAGAAGCCTGACTTTGGCTCCGTGGACGCTCTTACGGTCATAGGAGACCGGGACCTACGGCTTAAAGTGGATTTCGAACCACTACAAACATCCATGGCACCGCCGGGATTCGAACCCGAAACCTGTGGCACCGAGCGCCAGACACTCGGCCATTCAGGTCCCAAATTTGCCAACGGCACGCAGTGTTCCCAGGTGGTCACCCACCCAAGTACTGACCGCGCCCAATGATGCTTGACTTCGGTGATCTAACGAGAACCGGTATATTCAGCATGGTACTGCCGTTGGCTAGTCATTATTTGCTTGGTATATAATTTCATAGAATTGAGTGAGAGGGACGAAGATCTCATTTATGAATAGCTTTAGATGTGATATTTATTGACCATTGCTGTTTTCGTGCCATAGATTCACCTTCATATGCTAGAAGCAGAAATATGTTTTCAACTTTGTACAGTATTGCTCTACTAACTCAAATGTAGTCATTCATTGAAATTTTATTTGTGTGAAAGAAAATACATACTTCACTTTACTACCTCTATTTATAAATAGCTGTACATGTGATATTTCTTAAGCAGGTATGCTTTCGTGCCATAGATTCAGCTCGATATTCTGTAAAAAGAAATTTATTTTCAACTTTGTACTATACTGCCGTACCTAACTGAAATGTAGTCATTCACCAAAGTTTTACTTTTATGAAAGAAAGAACCTACTTCACTCTACTCTATTTATGAATAGCTGTAGATGCAATATTTCTTAAACAAGCATGCTTTACTGCCGTAGATTCAGCTCGATATTCTGGGGAAAAAAATACGGATTATTATTATATTTTATTTTCAACTACTATGTACTAGTATGTACTGTATTTTCATACTTAACTCAAATGTAGTCATTTACTTCAATTTTATTTGTGTTAAACAAAAAAAAGTGCTTAAAGTAGATTCCGAACCACTACAAACATCCATGACACCGCCGGGATTCGAACCCGAAACCTGTGGCACCGAGCGCCAGAGCGCTAGACACTCGGCCATTCAGGTCCCAAATTTGTGAACGCCAACGGGCACGCGGTGTTCCCAGGTGGTCACCCACCCAAGTACTGACCGCGCCCAATGATGCTTGACTTCGGTGATCTAACGAGAACCGGTATATTCAGCATGGTATGGCCGTTGGCACTAAACCGTATTTTGCAAAAACAAAAATAAAATATCCTCTATAATTTGATAAGATATCTTTTATGATATTATGCTGCTTACATTGTAAATTGATTGAATAATATTCTTTGCCAATATATCAAATTCATTAGATCAATATTGTCTGTTGCTTTCTCTACAACTTGTAAATCTTTCAGACAGTGGACATGGCAGTGGGAGACCTCTCATGGACACTGGACAGAAGCATCGCTGTCGATCTCACAGAAGCCGTATTTCCCGAAACGGTCACCTTCATCTACAGAACACCAGGATTCTACAGCAGGACCTGGATTCTGTTCGAGGACATCGACTTCAGGGTATGTTACAAAAGCAGATACTTCTCTACTGGTGTAGTGTTTATTTGTGGTATCGAAAATAAAACTGTTTCTCAATAGATCAATATCCTGCAAGTGTTTAATTAAAAGTGTGGTAGGGCCTGAGGGCCGAATGACTGTGTGGCGCTCGGTGCCACAGGTTTAAGATTCGAGTCCCGGAATTCACTTCAAACCGTAGGCCCCAGCCGGTCATGGCTGTAGAGAATAGGGCTGACAACATTACCCCGTAGAAAGTCAGTGTCATGCAGCCAAGTTAGACTTCTACCTACTGGTGCTTCATCACAACAGAAGCTGCCCCCCCCCTTTCCCTCTTTCCATGAGACCATATGGGTTCTTGGACTTAGTCTAGATGTAAAATCAAAAGTTAACTTTCATTCAAAGTAGTAGTGGCAGGTAAATTTCATTCAAAGACCGCTCAGTCTTGTATCAACGAATACCACATTATTTAGTTAAAGGTGGAAGTTTTACATAAAACTTGGTGTTTTTATTTTCGAAAATTTAATTAAATAATAAACTAATAGACCCGAAATCAGTATACTTCAATATGTTTGTATTAGATACTTTATCATCACAGTGACTGAAAAATTTTCAAAATAAGACTTGATTTCTTCAGCGTATGTCAGAATGCGCTTTAAATTATCACGTATATAAAGTAAAAATCAAAGAGCTTAGTGACAAATATTCTGTTTGATTTTATATATATGTTTTGCATTGCATATATACCTAATAGGATAGTACTTAATAATATGGTAATTGATGTTATATTTGTGGACTGGCACAAACGATATGTGCGATATATCTAATAATACGATATGTTTTCTGTAATTCTGTAACATGCAGGTAATTTGGATAATGGATTACTTTGACCATGAGAGAATTACGAAATTTAAAATTCTTACTTTACTTAAAAAATTTCCTAAATTTAAAAAGCGTTTAATAATTACTATAAAACATATTAACATATGTAAAAAATTAAACATTGTTATAGAAGTTATTATTTTGAGGATAAAGTATCTTATCCAAGCCAGAATTAAATAAATATTCATAAAGTGAATATTTTGTTAATGTTGTCGTTTTCGATTATCGGGTGCTTCAATTGAATTCATGGACCCCGTCAAGGACAGAAGTTTTACAGATTCAGAGTTAATCAGGTTGCACCACGAGTTACCTGCTACTGTGAATCCACATTATGCCACAATGATTTTGAAAGAACCTGGCCAAGGGAACATTTAATGGGTTCACACTCTTCTCCATCCTACTTCAAACACAGTGTAAGAACATTGGAGTGTACAGATTCATCGTGGCCATTCCTGGCACAGCCCTTAGGTTTATAATTTGCCATCCCAAATTTCGAATCAAACACCCTTGATTTGAAAACTTGAAGCGCTATTCACCATCACGATACGGCTCTTAAATAAATTTTGTAAAATATCGATTATAAATGGATTAATCGTCACCTTTTGGAAGAAAATCTTTCCAAACTTATTTCAGCATCATTAAAGAGGCGATGTTGGGTTCGTATCTGCAAAAGTGAATTGGAAAATATTTATTAACTTTAAAAAGGAAGATGATGCTTTTTATTAACTGGATAATTTAAGGGAAAAATAAACAATACTAAAAACTTTTCCTTAACGGGGCTCTTGTTTCTTTCAGGTGTGGATCAGTCTGACGTTCGCCATGATCCTGGGATGCAGCGTGTACTGCCTCACTCTGTATGTCTCTGAAGCCTGCGGTTACGAGGGAAAGAGACCGGAGAGTAAAGAAGAAGCCTTTGTGCAGGCCGCAGTGAGGAGCACGGCAGCCATTTACAAAACCCTCGTAGGACAAAGTGAGAATACGTTTTAAATATTTAAAAATTAAATTGTCTATAAGTTTTGGGTAACCGTGAATCCAAATCAGGGCTTAAACTTGGTGAAACAGTCAAGTGTGCTCTATACTTTGCTAAATAGATTATTAAATTGCTTTTATTGGTGTTTCATCGTCATCAATACCATAACAGCCCAGGGTGGGCCAAGGTTTTCCTTTGAAAATATTTTCATGCATTCCTCTGGGTAGCAAGGGTCCTCCAATTCTTAACCTTTACTAGAACAAAATCTTTTCCAACTGCGTCTGTCCATCACAGTTTGTGTCATCCTCTCTGCAAAGCATTAGTTCTATATAGATATAAAACATCCCAAGCTAAAAACAGTTAAATACAGATTCCATTTCCTATTATCCTTATTCCTTGTTTCAGTCCGTCTCCGTAAGATCTACCGGTTGCTTTCTTCATTGGATTTCTAAATGGTGAGGATTTTTACGGGATGGAATTGTCAGCCCCATGCCCAACTCCCAACCTGGAGGACCAGCCCCCTAATATAATCCCCAGGAGCAAGGTACCCAGCTATATCTCCGGGTATTGGATGCCTATTTTTGTCTATTTTTACGACATGTATAGGCTATGTTCAGGCTATTTTACTCCAGTCACCATAAGGTGATTTTGTTGATGTTTACTATTAAATATTTGGATAGAATTTTTTTTTCATATTATGACCTTTCACTAATTTATTTTCTCAACAGTTAATACTTAACGTGTATCATTAATCACATTTTTCTCGAATGATTGATTTTCATTTGATCTAAGATATTTCATCTGATGTTCATTTGATCTAAGATATTATAATAGCTGATGTATAATAAGTTTTACTCAGTGTGAACCATGAGAACAAATTAATTTTCAAATGATTGATTTTCACTTTGATATAAGGTATTTTACCATCATAAAAAAGTGGAGCAACATGTATGATGTGCAACAGATTTGTCGGTACCCAGTGTGAACCACCAGGAACAAATTCTTTCAAGAGTGCAATTCGAGAGGTTTTCATTCTCATTCCTTTTTCCTGCTCATGTCCTAGACATCTAGTCCAATAATATTATCGTGCTCGAACTTGTCACAGACATGAAAGCTTTTGGTTACGCCATGCCAATCGATCCTACCACAAATTTCATTACATTTATTTAGGTTTACCATCCTCAATTTCTTCTTTGATGCATATGCCAAACACCAATTGAATCTGCTGAGGACTACACAAGAATTTTGATAATGACTCAGAAATGTGTCCAAATTCTTGCATGTGCACTTACAAATATATATCCTGTCAGCTATCCTAATTTTGAAGAGTTGTATAAAAATTGTTATAAAGTCATAATTGTAATTTTTTTTTAAACTTTTTATATGTTCTTCCTGGTACATATCTTGTGTTAGTTTGTTGCTACACTTTTTTCACACTTTGGCTAATTACAATATCATTTATAGTATAACGACGCGGATTCCGAACCATTAGCAAACATTAATGCCACATCCAAGATTCGAAACTGAAGCCTGTGGCAAGTTTAGGCCATCAAAGGCCGCAGCATTAGCCAATTGGCCATCAGGCCGTCCATGTGTTAGTGCCTCCTTAAATCTCTTGAGTCCATACATTTCTACGCGTGCGCATCTTCTTTTAAAGTTTGTCGCATCAATTCAGAACTACCATGTCTAACATCAGAGTGTAATTGTAAAACATTAAATAAAAAGATTTCCTTGCTATTCTACTCATTTCATTACTCTTAAAGTGTAGCATCTATGACTTGGTTTCTTTTCTATATCGCTCTTTATATGGTAATTTTTTCTGATTCGTTACATTCATTTTCAGCAAATTTTATGTTAATTTTATAACTTCCCATGATGCATCCCTAGGTATCCTGCATCATCCCAAGGCCATATCCTGCAGGACAGTGTTAGGGACGTGGTTTATAGGAGCTTTGATTCTAAGTTCTCTGTATGGTGGGAGCCTGACTTCAACACTCAGTCTGCACAGAAGTCCGAGACCGGCGGACACACTCAAAGATCTAGTCAAGCGATATCCAAATGCCCAATTAGCTGTAAAGGACAGTTCCCAAATACATTCCTATGTTAAGGTAAGTGCATTTTTATATAAAAGTGGTTTTTCTGTTTTGTCTTATAATCCTTAGTTTGTTGTAATGTGTAAACTGTTATTTAAATGTAAAATTCGTCTGCTTATAATACTATTCATAAATGATTGAATTCAATAAAAACAATAATCTTTAGTGTTTACTTCGTAAATTTTTCTGACTGTGGAAATAGGAATAGGTTAATTGCATTACTCTTTTTAGAATTTCTTTTTTTATTTCTGTAGTAGTACATCTGTGAGATCGGATTCTACTTATTTATACTGCAAAAAGTCCAACGGAGGTTCATAAGAGGAGAATTACTGCCTTCTAAAAGAGATTTTGGGGGTAACTCCTCCACTTTGTCGTGTCTTATAGGCAAAAATTCGGAAAATTTCCACTAAACAGTTGAGTAACGCGCTTTTACTATCACCTTCAAGTGTTTCCAATTCTGAAAGCAGTGTTGTAAAGCGTTCCGCCAAGGCGTTGAGCTGTGAAGCTTCAAACGATAGAGAAGAAATTTTTTCCACCCGTTTTCACCGAAGCTACAGAACTCGCTTTACACCGATCAGTTCCAGTTACCCTTACGATCCTTACTGGCTCAATCCAAGTCAAATGACACATCAAGCATTTGAGAGTTAAAAATTGACCAACTTCTAGCGATTGCTTCGGGCGTTACACACTGAGGTTTATGATTGATCAACGTTTTACACTTCGCAACGTTACGCCTTGGTATGAAGGAGGCTTACTGGATGTGGGACATCACCAGAGAATTCCAGCCTGACCCTTTAAGCACGCTAATTACGCACATTACCACTGGTCCAAGTTAAATTGCCAATGGTAAGCACAGTTACTAAGTGCAAATTACAATTAGCAAATTCACTTAATTGCAATTAAAATATAGAATTCCCTTTTAATTTGAATAAATAATAACATTTTCATACCCTAATAACTCTACCCCTAAATTTATGAAATTGTTTACTTGTGACCCTGGTTACACGTTCAAGCTAGCAAGCAAATGTGGTCAATCATTTCATTTAGATATGACTAGTGCTGGCGGATATTGTTACAATGTGTGTGAGCCTCTCGCTCCAGTAGTCAACCATCAAGTTGTCTATCAGGTTCTCCTTCCCGCCCTAACGCACAAATGAGAAGAAATATCCCTGCAAATCCTCAAAAGGACAATATGATCAAGATAAACCGATAGAACTGGCTCTCCGGAGTAAATTACCTTTGTCTCCCTTTAAACAGAGAAATCACCTATAGAAGTCATACTAAATATTTTAAAGTTAAAACTTTCGGTCAAAATCCATTTCATCCTTCCTCTCATTGGAAAGCATTTAACATTTTCATTTTCTAATAATTTTTTTTCCATAAGCAAGTACTCCTCCCCATTTTAATGTTTGCAACTCCTGCTAGGAATATAATTGCTAATACCAATTCATTGAAAATATAAATCCTTCAAAATAAAGATCCCTTAGTACATCGGGAATTCAATTATTGATGAAGATCACAACATCGAATCTATCGATTCCCACATCATCAAATTATCTAAAATTCAATTCAACAGCACAATCAATCATCCATTTCTTATCATCAAGACACATACCATCTTGGAGCTTAATAATAACGGAAGACATGAATTCGCCTTAGACATGACTTCCCAACTCCAATCTGTTCGTGGTATATTTAAAAGCTCTCAAAGCAAGAAAAAAAACTTTTAATCCAAACTTTGACGAACTCATATTGAAATAAGCGTTTCCTTAATATTTACGATTAAATAAAAATCAACCAAATTATGCGAAGTATTTTAAAACACCCGAGATTCCAAAAGTTTTTTTATTGTATTTCTTAGAAATCTGACGTGTGGCGCCACATGTGGCTCACAAACATGCAAAAATACGTGATACCAGGCAAACTTCACATCGAAGACACGATGGAAGAAGTTCACAGGATTAGACCAGAAGGACAACCGATTTATGTGTGGATTGCAGAGAGGTGAGTACTTGAAAACGTTTGCAAACTATGGATTTTGTCGAATGATTATTATCACAGGAAAAGGATTTTAAACACAACTAAAAAATTTTTAAAACCTTCGAAAGAATTTCTGAATAGGCTCTATCGTCTTATATATATAATCGACAAACTCCAACGGAAAATTCTACTTCACTTATTTAAATGTTTGCACTAATTTCAAAACATTTCATCCAAAACCTACATAACTATTGCATTAAAATGTAAGAAAAGAGCACTTCTTTTGTTTGTAAACTATTTTGTAAAACTTTGGTACCTGTTCATCTGGTACTGTTATTTTTTTAAGATATGTACATTTAAATTTAGGATATATGCTATAAAGATATATTTTAAGTGAGTGCAAATTTTGCACCTTTAAAGTTATTACAAAATTCCTTATAATACAAAAACTACTTTTATATGAGTTCATTATAAGTTATTAAATTGCCTTAACAAATTCTTCTATATCCATTAGTAAATATCTAACTAACTAGTTATCTAACTCAACTAAATATATCTAAGTAGTAGCTATCTAAGCCTAGTAAATATCTAACCCTACTATCCCCTCAGGGGCGCATCTTCTTTAGATGTGTACGAATATCAAGACCCCGGGGTTGCCTAGTGATCTTTCCCTTCTTCCTTTTGTCTTCTCTTTGTGATCACGAAGACAAAAAACTTTGTTTGCGGCAGCATAGCCAAGTCTGGCTCTTGTGCCATAAAACCCAAACCAACCAATCAACCATGATACTATAGCCCATGACGGACCAAGGGTTGTCTACCCACTTGAAGATTCAGATACAGGTGATGTTTCTTTTGACAGGGTAGGGTTATCAGCTGTAAAACCAACAATCATATTAGACTTACGGCTTAGAGTGGATTCCGAACCAGTACAAACATTCATGGCACCGCAGGCTCGTATTCTGCGGCACCGAGGGCCAAAGCGCTAGCCACTCGGCAAATCAGGCCCATTAGTAAAAATTATGGAAAAGATTCAGAAGTCCTGAGTTAGGAGTCAAAAATATTTTAGATGACTTCCCCTGATTATTTGATGTCTCATCAGGAATCACAATTTCAGGAACTACAATTTTCAGGATTCATGGTATACATAAGTGGTACATGATTCTCACCGATGTAAAACAAAAAACAACAAAAAAAAAAAAAACACTTATTTTATTTTATATGATTCTCTTATAGTCTTCTTAAAATTATCTTACATGGTTATAATTATCTTAGACCGATCTGTATTCCCCTCAAGGTCAATGCTAGTGAAGCAGATGCACAAGTACTCCGATGATCCTTCTGTGTGTGATCTCTATGTGGCCAAAGAGGACATTGTTCGTTCAGACTGGGTGCTGGCTCTGACTAAAAACAGTCCCTTCCTCCCACAGTTCAATGAGAAGTAAGGCTTTTCAGTCAAATCAGAGGCTTATTTTATTTTATTTTCAGTAAAATCCTCATAAATTCCATCATTAAAGTTAATTGTTTCTATTCATCCAAAAGAATCCCATGTAAATCCTTACGAATCCCTTCGCCTGTTTCTAATTTCATGAAGGTTATTTCAAAACTTTACAAATTTACCAATGTAATAGAAGTTCCGTTGGTGGAATTTATAATCTTCATTATAAATCGCATCTTTTGTTCAATTTGCTTTTGAATTTATAGAGTTAATTTTTACTTATGTTAAACATAGTATGTTTTACTTATGTTACTTATATTTAAAGAATTTGATTGTTTACTGTTAAAAGTTTTAAAATATTATACTTTTTTTTAACTGTAAACAAGCTAAAAAGAATATTCTTGTCGATTTTTACTTTCAATCCATTTCAATAATTGAACCATTCATATTTGTTCGTCGAAATTTCTTCAAATTAGAAATCCAATGTTTTTTAGGCACATTTGAATTCCTAATTAGGATCAATCTAACGTTCGTTAAAAGACAACATATAACTTCAATTATTACCATCTGGTCTGCTTAGAAAATTAAAGCTTTATCCCCATTTTGTATATATATATATATATATATATTATACTGCATGACTGTTCACTTCACAGACGGTCACGTGATCTTTTCAAAGAGCACGGGACAAACATGTTATTCTTTTTGGCTGTCTATTCTTGCACAATCCCGTTTCCTTTTCAGAATCACTCGCATGCATCGCTTCGGTTTGCTCCAGAAATGGCAGATCGAACACTGGAACTCCAACCAGGGAGCCTGCAGACCCTCAGATGGACGAAATCAGAACGGGGCCGGGCCCCTATATCCATCAGGGACACCCAAGCCTGCTTCTTCATCCTCAGCATGGGATGGGTGGCAGGTTTCATCGTCCTCTTCATCGAGAGATCCATGGATCGTCGAAGGATCCATTCCGAACCTGGAATGGTTCTTCATAAAAGAAAACGTCGCAAACAAAGAAAGAGGGACTTGGAAAAAACCATATGGCTCCAAAGACATAGATATTAATGTATTGCTTATAAGTCAAGAGACGAAGCGTTGCAAAATAGTAACTCAGTTTATGAACAGGTCATATTTCTTAATCATTGATGCTTTCATGCCATAGATTCACTTCGATATTCTGGAAAAAGAAATATGGTATTTATTTTCAACTTTGTACTGCATCGTATGCTTTCATGCTATAAATTCAAATCGATATTCTGGAAAAAAGAAATATGGTTGATTTTCAACTTTGTACTATATTGTGGTACCTAACTCAATTTTTCCCCAGAATATTGAGGTAAAAATAATAACTATAATAATAATAACAAGAAAGCATCAATGGTTACGAAATATCGCATCTACAGCTATTCATAAATAGAATTCATAAGAATAAAATTCATTTCAGTGAAAGACTACAGTCATTCACTGAAATTTTATTTGTGTGAAAAAAAATATCATATTTTATTCTCGTATCTCTATTTATGAATAACTGTAGATGTGATATTTCTTAACCATTGATGCTTTCGTGCCATAGTTTCACCTCAATATTGTTTCAAAAGAAATTTATTTTCTACTTTGTATTATATTTTGGTACCTAACTCAAATGTAGTCAATCACTGAAATTTTATTGGTATGAAAGAAAAAAACCTATGGCAAAAAACCTATTTACTCTCGTGCCTCTATTTATGAATAGCTGCAGATGTGATACTTCTTAACCATTGATGCTTTCGGGCCATAGATTCATCTCGATATTCTGGAAGAAGAAATTTATTTTCAACTTTGCATTGTACTATCATGCCTAACTCAAATCTATTCATTCACTAAAATTTTATTTGTGAAATTATTTTATTTGTGTATTATTTATTTAAAAAAAAACTATGTATTTGTGTATTATTTATTTAGAAAAACCTATGTCACTCTGGTACCTCAGTTTATGAATAGCTGTAGATGTGTATTCCTTAAACAGGCATCATTTCTTGCCGTAGATTCAGCTCGATATTCTGGAGAAATAAATATGGAATTTATTTTCAACTATGTATTATATGCCTAACTCAAATTTACTGCAATTTTATTTGTGTGAAACAAAAAAAACAAAAAAAAAAACCCTACTTCTCTCTAGTACCTCAGTTTATGAATGGCTGTATATGTGACATTTCTTAATCATTGAAGCTTTACTGCCAGAGATGCAACTTTATATTCTGGAAAAAGAAATATTTAATTTATTTTTAATTTATTATTGCATTGCCGTACTTAACTCAAATGCAGTCATTCACATAAATTTTATGTGTGAAAGAAAAAAAAATCTTTTTTCACTGTCAATTTCAGAAAATTAATATTTCAGAATTAGTAAATATTTGTAAATGATATAACTTTTATCGATAAAATTGACTTAATCGATAACTAGTAATATTGAGTAATAACTATAAATAACAATTATTATTTAATAATGATTAACTATCTTTAATTATCTATTATCACGTTAGTTATCGATATTTAACTTTTGTCAATACATATTTTTAAATGTCGATACATATAGTTAAATGTCGATTAATTAATTATATCGTTTAACAATTATAAATTGACTTAAATTTTATAAATATTCATTGATTAAATTAGCTTAAATATTATAACCACCAATTTATAGATGTAAGGATTTTATAATTTATCTAGTATTAACATGAAGAGATTGTATACGTTTAGGATAAAATCATTGCAAAAGTTTAAATAACACATTTGGATTAAAAAAAATATTACTGATCTGCTTTTACTGAATTACATTTTGTTCTTTCTCATTATCAACAATCTTTAGCTGATCAAAAAATTTTAGAAATTGTTAACCAATGTTATATGTTAAATGCTCAATAAAATGTTCAATTTTTAATTTCATATTAACCAAGACTTAGAAAAAACACTGTTGTTATTAGATTGGCAGAAAAAAAATAGTTAAAAAAAATATTTATACTAATTTAAAATGCATCCATCAATACTCTTCATACTCATCAATGCCGTTGGATTAAACTCTAAGAAATCCATTTTTCAATTATTTAAAAATAATTACCAATGATTTTTTTTTTAAATATTCAATGACGTGGCTAACATAGGAAAAAAATTTGGATTTCACAGTAATAAGACTCATAAGAAATGCCTTCACTTACATATCTTGTGAGTAAATAAATAATAATGGAAAGATAATTTTAAAAAACAATTATCAAACTTATTATTATAGTTTGTGAATAAAATGAATATAATTCGCTTGATGAAATGTTTGAATAAATTTTTATTATATTTATTTTTATTTATTGAAATTTTAAAACTTAGAAATTTGAATGATCTCAAATGAATATCTTTTTCCTTAACTAAAAGTACTGGTATGATACTTAAGTACTGTATACATACACACACACACATATATATATATATATATATAAGCATCATAAATGTATTATAATACTTTCAATATAGTATAATTACTGTTTAAAAATTGCTAGTTAACTAAACAAGCAATTTTAGAAAAAAAAAATAATAATCACACTTACCTATTAAAAATTTATAAATGTATTTACATTGCGTATTATTTGAAAGTCTGCTAGAGGTATATTAAACTAATAAAAAAAATTAAATTTAATCGATAATTAATCATAGTTTTTTTGATTCATATATATTCTGTAACTTTTGTTGAATAATCATAAAAAAAAAAGCATTTATTAGCAGCATATATTGTTTTTAATTATTCTGTTCAATTTTCAACGCAACAAATTTTTGAATCAGTGTTGAACTGTTCGGTTTAAATTAAGATATTTTTAAAAAGAACACAATAAATATTAGATATTTATTGTGTTCTTTTTAAAAATAAGTCGAAAAGATAAGTTGTGGCGCCATCTATGAATTATAAATGAAAACAAACGACAATTTGTAATTATGTAATGCAAAAATCTAATTATAATTTTTAAAAAATGTAAATGTAATTATTTCAGTTACTGTTTTAAAAATAATAAAATAATAAAATGATTTGATTTAAATGTAGTAAAATTAAATTTAAACAAAATTTTAAATTGCAATTTTTTTTAATCCTTAAAAGATTATTAATGGATTATTTTAAGATAAACTTAAATAATGAAAAAAAAATAAGTATGACTGAAATGAATGATAATAATAAAAAATATTACATAGTGAATTTCCAAGAATAGTTGTTATTTAATTTATCAATTAATATTCAGTAGGGATTATTTAACAAATATTTTATTTAAATTTTTTAAAAATTTATGAATTACCATATAAAGATAATTCGTTAAAAATAATTCCTAATCTAAATTTTAAAAAATATTAATTTATTATGTTATATTATACAATATTAGTATTATTACCAATATATATATTATAAAAATTTCAATATGTTGCAAACAAAAAAAAATAATATATCGAGTTATAAT
The DNA here is from genome assembly GCA_021605075.1 of Caerostris darwini. Taxonomy (NCBI): domain Eukaryota; kingdom Metazoa; phylum Arthropoda; class Arachnida; order Araneae; family Araneidae; genus Caerostris; species Caerostris darwini. Next base: position 342,506 of record BPLQ01001797.1, on the reverse strand, counting down.
CTAATTTATTATTGTATAAATCATTATTCACATTTAAAAAATTCTTTTCTTTTTTTTTAATTTTAAAATTAAAGTATTAGTAGCTTTAATATTATTATTATCATTGAGAAAAATTAATATAAAAAATTATTATTTATCATTTGCCTTTCTTTTTATACAATAGATGACGCCACGAACGCATAAAATTTTGAGCATCATACTTCTTTTGAAGTGTATATTTTTAATTAATACATTAAAAGAATAAGATCAGTTATAGAAAACAAAAATTCACATGTAATTAGTTTTAAGTTGTTTGAAATTTTTTTTTAAGATGATTTTGTTTTAATTCTTAATATTATGAAAATAGAACAGGTACTACTTGCGTATCGAAACAAGTGTTGCTCTAAAACTAAAGCTAAACTGAAAACTTCCGTGTCTATAGCCAGAAATAAAATTTGCAAACACAATATCAATCCCAGAACTGTTAAATTTTCCTTTATTTTAGAACACAATCAAATTATTTAATATCTAAAAATTTTAGATAGTGAAAATAATCGGCTGAAAATTATCAAGGAAAAAAAGGAAAATTATATATTTATTTATAATTTGATATAAAATGCCTCTAGACGTTATAAAATATTCTAATTGATATAGTTTATTATATAATATGTTAGTAAAAATAAACATTAAGTCGTTGATAATTGTGGATAAATTTTAAAAATTTTATTTGCTGCTGTCGAAAGGAAAACAATTAAGAATGATTATTAAACTAATAAAATAGGCATCCTATCAATTGCTTTTTTTTATATTCCATAGATGGCGCCACGACTGATCTATTTGAAATATTTATTGTATTATTTTTAATAAAATCGTGATTTAAATAAAACAGCCTAGCACTGGTTCAAAATTTTCTTGCGCTGGAAAATGAATAGAGTCATACAAAAAAATAATAAATCCGACCATTTTTTTTTTTTTTTTTTTTTTTAATGGTTATTCAAAAATGTTACAGAATACATATGAATCAAGAAAACTATGACTAATTATCGATTAAATTAATTTTTTAATTAATTTGTTATACCTCTAGTAGACTTTAAAATAATATAAAATGTGAATCCATTTAGCAACTTTTAATAAGAAAGAATGATAAGAGTTTCTTTTTTTAATATTTTTAATTAATTAATTTTAAAAAAAAATAGTACAAGTTCTTTATTAGTTAGTTTCTTCTTTTTTTTTTTTTTTTTTTAATATTAATAATTTAAAATTTTTCAATTTAAAAAAATGTTGTTGTTCTTTTTTCGTAAAATTGGTGAGCAGATGTGATTTCATTTTAATAAGTATGTCACGATTATTGCACCGAGAGACGATGAAAAGAGTAACTGTCCCTTATTTACTTATCGTATGGGAGAAACCCTCCAGGTAGCATGACTATCGAATCCAGGCGCTTTGCACACGTAGTCACAATGATCATCGAGTCTCCTCGTTTCTGGCGGACAATCACCAAAGCGGATTCAAGTTTGAGCTCTTTTCTACGATAATTTCGCATACTACCACTAAGCGAAAATGAGTCAGGTTATTTTACTAAAAAACAACTAGGGATTGTTTACTAATTGAGCTAATGAGGGGTTGTTTACTAATTGAAATGTTACTAAACTATTGAGGAGTTGTTTACCAACTGTAATGTAAATAAACTATTGGGGATTATTTATAAATTGAAATGTAATTAAATTATTGAGGAGTTGTTTACCATTTGAAATGTAAACAAACTATTTAGGGATCGTTTACCAATTGAAATGCAGACAAACTATTGCACAAATTGTTTACCAATTGAAATGTAGATACTTTATTGAGGGATTGTTTAGCAATCAAAAAATAATTTAATGATTTTGTAGGCTTAAGCGTTGGATTCGTCCATCAACGCTAGCGTCCAGTCAAATTAGTCGTAATGTCCTTGCACTTACACCGAAATCGGACATATTAAATCTTCATGCTGGAAAAATCCTTCAATGATTTCGAAGAGAAGTTTGCAAATACTCAAGTGCAACACCTAGGAAAATTGCTGATGGTGGGTTGTTGGAATCTAATTACATCGTGACAATCCTTCTTCCCACAAAATTGTGGTTATAACATCATCATCACATTTATTTTTTTTTCGCATTTTAACACAAGTCGCTTTATGCACTATTTATACCCGTCGACGGGTGATGAGGGGATGGCAGTGCCTTCCGGGAAGAGTTTTAAGGGTATCTACCCCACATTTGAGTGTCGCATGGGAGAGAAACTAAGAAACTCACAACAGACAGCCTGGCTGTCGATTCGAAACGCTTTTATTCATTTCCTGTTATTGTCATCGAGTTTCCGTTTTCCTGAAAGCAGTGACTATACAGCAATGCCGCCAGCTGATTCGAACCTCGGTCCTCCAGCACACTAATATTCGTCATTTTAATATTAAAATACAAAATGAAAGATCATATTAAATTTTATTGTTTTAAAGTAAAAAAAAATTATGTAAAAAACATTATAAAATATAAACTAAAAACTTCTTATGAAAATATCATATTCAGAGCATATTCGTGCATTTATTTTAATTTTTGTTGTCATGTTTTCTATTCTTTTTTCATTCAAGATGTTCAGCAATGCCACAGTAGAAAAAACAAATAGTATTTATAAACTATATTGCTGATTGTTACTAAGTTAGTTTTCATGAAATGGGTTATGAAGAATGAATATTATTTAATATATTCTTTAGATAAATTCAAATGCAAATTTTAAAATAAATATAAATACGTAAATTCAAATGCAAATTTTAATATAAATATAAATACATTAATTCAAATTCAAATGTAAACTTTAATTTATATATATATACACTGAAGTAACAAAAGTCAATATGCAAATTTTCAGATGGCAGTAGCATCGCGTAGAACAGGTATAAATGCGCAGTGCTTTCGCAGAGCTTTCATTTCTGTTCAAGTTATTCATGTGAAGAGGTTTTGACGTGATGATGACCGCACGACGGGAATTAAGACTTTCAACGCGGAATGTTAGTTGGAGCTAGACGCATGGGTCATGCCATTTCGGAAATCGTTAGGGAATTCAACATTCCCAGATCCACTGTGTCAAGAGTGTGCCGAGAGTATGAAATTTCAGGCATAGCATCCCACCATGGACAGAGCAGTGGTCGACTGCCTGCACTTAACGACCGAGACCGGCGACGTCTGTAAAGAGTCGTAAATTCTAACAGACAAGCAACACTGCGTCAAATAACCGCAGGAATCAATGTGGGACGTACAAGGGACTTGTCTGTTAGAACTGTGCTGGAGAAATTTGGCTTTCTTGGGCTATTCCAGCAGAAGACCGACTCGAGTGCCTTTACTGACAGAACGACATCGCTTGCAGCGACTCTCGTGGGCACGTGAGCATATCGGTTGGTCTCTAGATGAATGGAAAACCGTGACCTGGTCCGATGAGTCACGATTTCAGTTGGTAAGAGCTGATGGTAGGGTTCGAGTGTGGTGCAGACCCCACGAAGCCATGGACCCAAACTGTCAGCAAGGCACTGTTCAAGCTGGTGGTGGCTCCGTAATAGTGTGGGCTGTTTTTTCATGGCATGGACTTGGTCCTCTGGTGCGACTGGACCGAACATTGACTGGAAATGCTTATGTTCAGCTACTTGGAGATCACTTGCAGCCATTCATGGACTTCATGTACCCAAACAACGATGGGATTTTTATGGATGACAATGCGCCATGTCACCGGACCACAACTGTTCGCGATTGGTTTGAAGAACATTCTGGACAATTCTAACGAATGATCTGGCCACCTAGATCGCCCGACATGAATCCCATCGAGCATTTATGGGACATCATCGAGAGGTCTGTTCGTATCCAAAATCCTGCACCATCAACGCTTTCACAATTATGGACGTCTATCGAGACAGCATGGCTCAATATTCCTGCAGAAGAATTCCAACGACTTGTTGAGTCCATGCCACGTCGAGTTGCTGCACTTCGCCGGGCGAAAGGAGGGCCGACACGATATTAAGAGGTATCCCATGACTTTTGTCACTTCAGTGTATATAGCATATGTATAACCAGTATAACATGTTATATAACATACAACATGTCTATATAACATTGGTTGGCAATAACCCAAAGCCTTTGGCACAGAACATCAGAGCGCTAGCCACTTGGTCCCAAAAACTTTTTGCTACTAGATACAAATTCCAGAAAAGTATAACCTACGGTATGTTTAACAATAAGATGAAATTTTTAAATTTTGTCTTTAATTCATATAATCTACTTACTAGTATTATTCCATTATGGCATTGTTATTGAAGTATAATGTACTATTTGACCTTTTTTTTTACGAAATCAACTTGCCATATGTTATGAAACTGTGATCTAAATTATACTAAATCAAAAGTTTTCAGTGTCATAAATTCTTAACTACAGTACTGCAATACTATTGCGTGACAATAAAGATTCTGTTGTGCCATTCCAAATCCAGTTCATTTTCTGAATCCTAAGCGAACCAACGTTTCCAATGCTCTTCTTGTGTGAGCTATTCCAGCACTCACGTGAACTATCGATAAAAAAAGAATGGCCCTCAGCCTAAACTGCCTCTTTCGTTAATATTCCTCGTAAATAAAAGCAGCTCTTGCCTTTAGGCCGTTATAACGATTCGCTCGCGTGACTGAAATTTTCAATTACATGGAAAAAACATCGCATTTACAGAATTAAATGATATATTTTTATTATTATTATTCTGGGTTAGTTGTGTGAATAGAGTTCCACTTAATATTCGGAGTGGATTGGAATAATGTCCGGGTGAATGTAAATTCCCTTATATTGGGAGTTTTCTATCGTCAAATGAGTCATCCCTGTCGATATCTGTCTGTCTTACTGAGTAGTATGCTGTCACGAGATTTGGTGATTTAGTTCATAATTAACAAAAAAAGTAAGATAGATAATTTGTCTGATAATAATTTATTTATATGGATTTCTGTTATGTGTGTGAGGGAGAGCACAGAAAAGCATATAACAGAAAGCATATAAGTATATGCGTGCGTTCCAGAAGAACTTTTAGGAAATTAGCCACGTGTTTTCATGTAATATGAGTAAAAAACCTGCAAAATTTCCCCAGGACAGCCTGATCATCGATGTTAGGTGCTTTATATATAAGGGTGGATTAAATGAACACAGCCAGTAGTAGTCAGTAACTAGTATTAATAGTCAGTCAGTAGCTCAAAATGAAAATATTATTTATTTTTCAAATGTAATCACCAAATTTACGCAAACACTTGTCTGAATGTTACACCAAGCCGGGATTGGTTTAGTTTGATTTGTCTCTCTACTGTCATCTTGTGCACACGAGAGCTAAACAGACCGGGATCTACATTTTAAAGTGGATTTCGAACCACTTATAAACATCCATGCCACCGCCAGGATTCGAACCTGCAGCCTGGGATACAAGACCAGAGCATCAAGTCGTGAATACCTCGTTCTTAGAAAAAGTTTGACTGAGATTGAAACCAGTTTCGAATAGCGTCCATGATTTTGCTGTCCGAGTGAAAACGTCGACCCTTCAATGCTTGTTTTAGCGGACCAAAGATGTGAAAATCGCATGGTAAAAGGTCGGGATAGTATAGTTGGTATTCCAACACACTCCATCGAAACTTCTGTAGCTTTCTGAGTGTACAAGTGTCCGGCTGTTGCGCGCATTGCCTTGGAGCAAAATCACTCCAGAGGGCAAAATACCTGGCCGCTTGTCTTTCATTGTTGCACGCAAACGTTGCAGTGTATTGCAATATTGATCACCGTTGATCGTTTGGCTCTAGGGCAGGAATTCAATGAGAAGAAGACCTTTCGAAAAGAACAACTATGAATATATTAAGTATCTGAATAAATTCCTACATATCTATAAAAAACAAAACCCTCTCCTTTGATAAATTCACAACATAAACCCACACAGAGCCATATTTAACCATACTTTTTTCAGTACAATGCAAACAAACAAAGCGACGATCTCATACAAATTAACCAATTCCTAAATATCTAGGAAATTTAACATACCGATGATATTCTTAAATATCAATGAAAGGTGTAATGACCTACTTTCACAAATAGCTCGACGCAAGGAGCTATTTTTTAAATGCAACTCAAGCAAACAAAGCGACGAGTCCATACAAATCAAAAAGAGAATAACTGTATATGTTGCTGAAGCATACTGCCGTAACGAAACGAGAATGTTATTATCAATATGGTAACCTCTATATGCCCTCTATTTTGTTATTACTCTATTTTTAATCTGAGTCTATCTGCATACCTTACCACAAATCGGACAACTTTTAGTTTATTTGTGCATTTCAAACACTTAAAATATCCATATAAAAAAATTCATAAAAACTTTTTTATGTAAACAAAGTATCTAAATCATTCTATAATTTTCGACATTTAAACCGTGTCAGAGCAGATTTGTCTGTTTGTAATTAGAAATTGTCAAAGGCAGATTTTTATTATGTAAGAACAGGATATTGTCCTGGCTGCAGACCTGTGACATCAAAAAATGTGTTATAAGATTTCATGTTGTACGTTGCAAAAAATAGCCAAATAGCAACAGTATAAAACAGAGCAATAGTATAAAAGCGAATAGCAACAGAAAAACAGTATATAACAGCAACAGTATAAGAGTATTTCAACAGTATAACAGTTTTCAACAGTATATCAGCAACAATATGAAAACATCATCAACATTATAACAGCATAATAGTTTTCAACAGTATATCAGTAACAATGTGAAAACAACAATAACATTGTAACAATATAACCGAATTACAGTATAATAGTACAGCCGAATAACACCAGCATATCTTTGGTATATTTCTGTGGCTACTGAATTTGCTTATGTTTCTTATAATATTTTGAACAGTATCCTTTTAATGAAGTTCTAGAATAATCAAATGTTCGTGAATTTCAGAGCAATTGAATTCAGTAATTCTTGTAGTAATCTGACCAATTGCTTCATAAATTTCTTGAGTTATTGAAATTTGGTATATTTCTGTGGCTATTGAATTTAGTTGGGTCGAAATCTAGAATAATGTATCCCTGAAGAAGTCGCCAATCTTGCAACAAGGAATGTTTCACCAATTTTCTTATGGCTATAATAGTTTAATTAGAGAAATTCAATATTTCTTCCTTTTTCAAACAATATCATGACTATTTTAATGTTCATTTCATTATTATTTGTAGAAATAGTTTTTTAAGTAAATAAGAACAGAAATGTATATATATTTTTTAAATGATTATTCCGAGATATTATAGATTATTCCGAGCACTTATGAAGATACGGGTTGAAATCTATAAATATTGTATAAATATCTGCAAATTTTGTGAAAATCGCCAAACTTGAAACCCGGAATATTTCGCCAATGTTTCTATAATTTTTTTAGAGTTACAATACTGTAATTAGAGAAATTCGTACCTTTTTTTCCTATAATGATTGTTATATTGCTACTTTGAATGCAATTTGCAAAATTATACATAAAAGAAACATACATTAGAAATAAGAACAGAAATATATATTCTTTTAAATAATTATTCCGATAAATTATTGATTATAAATTATTCTTCTTATAACGTATGTCGGCCGTTGATACATAATACAAGATATATGGCTCTAGGTTTACTTTTGGTATTTTTTAATGATTGTATCTTTTTTGCTTTAACTTTTTTTTTTCTTATTCTATATTATCTGATTATTATGCAATATGCTTATAATTTCAATGGGCTGTGACCGACTGCCACTGTTTTTATATGCTGCTACTAGGAGGTCTGGTACTCCATTACTACAAGTACTCCATTTAAATACACCGGTTCTAAATACACCGATTCTACAGAATACAAGCAATTTTTATGATGTTGCCACTAATGAAAATACGAAATAAACAACAAAAACGATTTTATACTTTATTAATAATTTATATTTGTTGATCAAAAATTAATTTTCTTTTTAATACTGTTGATATAGTTAAGGTTTTGTGATAACCGCTATTTGAATTCGACCTAAAAAAATATTACTTTTTAGTTTTGGAAAGTTAGTTCACAGTGAAAATCGCACTCGAAAGCATTTAATTTTTCTGCGTTTTCGTGATGTTTCTTTTTCATGCTGTTGACATAATTAAGGTTTTGTGGCAACCGTTATTTGAATTCGCACGAAAAAAATTAAACCTTGTAATTTTAGAACAATAGTTCACGGCAGGAAAAGGGGTAGTGAATTTTTCTCTAGTTTTGTGATGTTCTTATTCTTCTTTGATTGGGAATGTTATGCAAGGACAAGTTTTAATGCAAATATAAAAATATCATTTTCGCCTCCAACAAAGGATATATCAGAATCAAATGTAAGTTATTCTCTGATTTCTTTTTTTCGAATTCGGCAATGTAAACAACATGGAATATTTGTTGACGTAATAGAAAAAAAAATTGGCATATTAACGAATAAGTTTGGAATAATTTTATCGTAATAGTGATTATTATCGTTATTAAAATGATAAATTTTTTGTGAGTTAGCAAAACCTAATTCCACATAATAATATAGTGTTAAGGCGATATAATTTGGGTGTAAAAGATATTGAGGAATAAAATTTTGGCAAAATAGTGATATATTTTGGAGACATCGAAACTGAAATAAAAATCGATCGATATGGAAATCGATAATATTCGGTGTAAATGCCAATCTGTAAATTTTGTAATAATAGTAGTAAACCTTTGGAGATATAGCGATTTATTTCGGCGTAAAGGCAATTTAGGCACAATTTTTCAATTTTAAAAATTGCCAAATTTTAGCGCTATTATAGTGCTAAAATTTGGCATTAAAGTGATAGAATTCGGTGAAAAAGCATTTTGGAAGTAAAATTTCTCTTAGTGATAAAATTTGGCGATAAAGCAATACATTTGAAAATAAATCGAAAAAGTACTTCATGAATAAAATTTTGGCGGTGTAGTGATAATATTTAGCGTTAAAGTGATAAAATTTGGATTAAAAGCAATTTAAGAAATAAAATTTGACATAATAAGTATTTGGCTACTAATCTAGCGTAAAAGCGATTTTTGGCGATTACTTTTGGCGAAATAACGTTTTATAACGACACCAAACTTCGGCAGCCATTTTGTTTTTGGCGTCTTTTCATTCTACTGATGGATTTGGCCCAAATGATACAGGATTTAGATTTTTACCAAAATGCGAAACAAACAAAAACCCTTTTTCTTATTTTATTAATAATTTAAATTTGATTATCAAATAACTAATTTCTTTTGAATACTGTTGGTATAGTTAAGGTTTTGTGACAACCGTTATTTCAATTCGCGCGAAAATCATTACTTTTTATTTTTAGAAAGACTTATGAACACAATGTGCGAACATTTTCTTAAATTTTTCAATTGTTTTTGTTATTGTTTTTGTTATTGCCCACGTTATATTTATTTATTTGATATAGTCATTCGATGACAGTAATGGATGGCAGATGAGTGGAATGGTATGTGTTATTATCAGCCAGCAAAATGGATGGAAAGGCTTTTGAATTTTTGTTTTTTTTTGTATGAATTGAATATGAATGCAGTGCTTAAGTATTATATAGAAAATTTATTGGTTTCTAATAAGTATAAATGTCCATTGTATAGTAGCAATAAAATTTGGCGTATTAACGAATAATTTTGGAGTAATAGGGATTAATTTCGATGTTATAAAGATACCTTTTCGTGATTTAACACACACACAAATCTACATAACAATTTAGCATTAAAGCGGTAAAATTGGGCTTAAAACAATTTATCAAGGACGTTTTGGCATAATAGTGTAAAATATGACGTTAAAGCGATATAATATGATGTAAAAACAAATTATCAATAAAAAGTAACGTAATAGCGATTTGGCAATTAACGTTGGCGTAATAGCCATTTTTGGCAATTAATTTTGGCGTAATAGCGTTTTAACTAACTGAAAACTAACTGCGGCAGCCATTTTATTTTGACTTTTCGCTTACCAAAATAATGAGATGTTGGAAAAGTGAAATATTTTTAAATACTTTAGCACTTTCAAAATAAAGGAAAAAAATTCCATTTCGGTGTTTTCAACAATTAAAGATAAGTTTAGGAATTGCAGATATCCTTAGATTATTATTTTCAAATTTTTTAGAAAAAAGATTCCTTCAGACAAAATAAGAAAAATAAAGATGATATTATGTCTTTTATTTTGCACAAGAAAAAGTTTTTTTTAAAATTTTGTCAATGAATAATTGTTTTTTTTTTAAATCAAAATTTATAAATCAAAACACTGCCGAGTAACTGCCGCTGGTTTCACTTATAAAGTAACTTTGTACCGTTACTGTCAAGGAAATATCCGAATTTTATAAGATGAGCAAACAAGTAATACTTTTGTAAATTGCAATCTCTACTGAAATGAAGTGCTAGTGAGAAATATTTCACCGCTATATTATTCATTCAATGAATTTGGCAAGAGATTGAAGATACAATAGATACATTGGTCAAAAATGAAAAATTCACAAACACACATATGCAAAAGATAAGAGGTGTGGGCAAAATTTGAAAATTCACAAAAAGTATAGACAAACGGATTGTCAGATTGATAAAAATACATTGTTAAGTAATAATATGGTAGTAAAAGTATAATAATGGCATATCTTTTGCATTCATGTTTCTGTATTTCGTCTATAAATTAAATTTATTTGTTGATCATTTTATTATAGAAGCACCATTTTAGTTAGTCAGTGTTAGTTCCATAATAATTCCGCAATTTACAACAAATATCTCCTAGAGATGTTATATGAAAAAATTACAATATTTTTTTACCATTATGAAATTGATGAACAACCTTTTTGGTAAATAGATTTTGATTAATCGTAAAAGAGTAGTCATGGGATTGCTTCTGCTCTGCTGTCACTGATTGAGTTTCTTTATTTCGTCTATAAATTAAATTTATTTGTTGATCATTTTATTATAGAAGCACCATTTTAGTTAGTCAGTGTTAGTTCCATAATAATTCCGCAATTTACAACAAATATCTCCTAGAGATGTTATATGAAAAAATTACAATATTTTTTTACCATTATGAAATTGATGAACAACCTTTTTGGTAAATAGATTTTGATTAATCGTAAAAGAGTAGTCATGGGATTGCTTCTGCTCTGCTGTCACTGATTGAGTTTCTTTATTTCGTCTATAAATTAGATTAATTTGTTGATCCTTCTATTATAGAAGCACTATTTTGGCAGGTCAACCAGAGATGGTATATGGAGAAATTACAATCTCTTCTCACCTTTCTGAAACTGATGAACAAACCTTTTGGTATATAGATTTTAAGTAATCATGAGAATCGTAGTCATGGCAACTTCCGCTGAGGCTGATTGAGTTTCTTCATTTCGTCTATAAATTAGATTAATTTTTTATTATCGAAGCAACATTTTGGTGGGCCAGTATTAGACCATAATGCTTCTGCAATTAAAAAAAATACATCTCCCAGAAATAGAATGAGGAAAAATTGCTATGTCTTCTCACTTTTGTGAAATTGATGAACAAACATTTTGGTATATAGATATTGCGTAATAGTAGTAGCGTAGTCATGGGAACTTCCGCTGCCGCTGATTGAATTTCAAACTATGTATCATTATTTCAGCTTAAAAGAAGCTGCAAATTTTCACATTCTACATTCTTTATCTGTACATAAAAAAGGTATTTTGGATAATCTGATCTATCTTTTAAAATTTTAAACTATCAGTGGCATCTATTGGTGAAAATTTATACCAATAGTTATGTGGTTGTTGTTGCTGTCGTATCCCCTGAAGAAAATCAAATACCGTGGTACTCCCGAAGAATAACATTGGCCACACCAACAGTTATTCTTAGGACAGTAATATTTCTGTTGTAAATATTTGAATACAAATCACTTTATTTTAATACCCCGATTTATTCTTCTTGTATATATATATATATATATTTATATATTGTTCAAATTTATCACGTATTCGATATTCTACCTCTTTTATTAGACATGCATGGGCCATTTTAAAGCAAATTAAATCATTTTTATTATACAGAAATTTAAGTTCCGCATTCTACCCAAAATAAAAATAGCTGTCGCTTGTCGAATGCTTTTAAAGAAATATATAACGGCATAAGTTATTGAATAAAAATTTGTGGAAAAAATTCATAAATAAACAAGCTTCATTATCCTTCATCAACTCAGCAAGATTTCCATTTTTAGAATTCAAAACCAGAGAAAAACCTTTCATTTGCAATGTATGGTTTTTGATGGTTCAGTGCTCACATATATACACTCGCACATACTTTTTAACTGTCTTTTACTGCATGAGGAGGAACTGGACACTAATTTCGAGGAAAGTCGAAAGAAGTTGTCACTCACTCGCTTTTCTCATTCTTTTCGGTTTCCAAACAGAGGAAGTAATAACTGGAGGAGTTCCTACAATCGCTCAAGTGAGCCATTTTCTTATTCAGTGAATCGAAAGCCAGTGATGCCACATATAGCAGCCAATTATTGCATACTTTATTGGTTAATTAACATCCTCAAAGTATGCCTCTCGCAAAATTATCGAGGAACTTCTACAGCTTTGTTTAAATGCTTGTAGATTTCTCAACTAAATATAGAAGTTTTTATATTCCTTTTTTGAAAAGGAAATATTTGTGAAAACATTCTCATTTTTTTATAATAATTAGTTATAGATAGACGCAAACCAATATCCTCTTATGTAATGCTCAAAGATCTCTTGTAGAATGGATGGACGTTATTGACAAGTTAATACCTTAGAGGATTATTCCGAGTATACTCGTATATCATATTTGTATTTTTTTTTTAGAAAATCGCAAGATTATTCGTCTGAAAATTAATTTTATATTCTGGACTAACATGTGTATTTTGTTTCACCTTGAATTATTATTCTAAGGCAAGAAATATAGCAGACAGATTACATACTTTAATGGTTAATTAACATCCTCAAAGTATGTATTTCGTAAAATTATTGAGAAACTACGGCTTTGTTTAAATGCTTTTAAATTTCCCAACTAAATATAGAAGTTTTTGTGTTCCTTTTTTGAAAAGGAATTATTTGTGAAGACATTTCATTCTTTATAATAAAAATTATAGATAGATAAGTGTAATACCTAAAGTTCCCTTACAGAAGAGTTGATACCTTAAAAGGTTGTTCCGAGTATATTCGTATATCACAGTTGTAACTTTTTTGGGGAAAACCACAAGATTATTCGAGTGGAAATTAATTTTTTATTGAAGAATAAAATTCTAGATTTTTTATTGGATAGGCGTAATGAAGATTTGATACCTTTAAAGTTATTTATACTTTTTTTTTTTGGAAAACCAAAAGATTATTCGTGTGGAATTTAATTTTTCATTGTAGACTAAAATTCCAGATTTTTAACTCGGTAGACGTTAATAAAGTTAAGTTAAAAGGTTACGTTTACAAACGTTAAAAGGTTATTCCGAGTATACTCGTATATCATATTTGTCATTGTGTTTGGAGAACCACAAGATTGTTCATATGAAAATTAATTTTTAAATCTAGATTAAAATCCTAGATCTTTAATTGCAAAGTTGTTAAGAGTTGATACCTTAAAAGGTTATTCTAAGTATACTCGGACTCGGATATCATATTTGTACCTTTTTTTTTTTTTTGAAAACCGTACGATTATTCGTGTAGAAATTAACTTTTCATTATAGACTAAAATTCTAGATTTTTAACTGAATAAGCATTAATGAAGAGTGATACCTTAAAAGGTTATTCTGAGTATACTCGTATATTATATTTGTACCTTTTTTTGGAAAATCACAAGATTATTCATGTGGAAATTAATTTTTAATTCTGGACTAACCTGAGTATTTTGGTTTATCTTGCATTATTATTCTAAGACAAGAAACAATTCACATCGTACATCAGGCAGACCATTCAATGGCGATTTCGTATTGTTTCACAAATATTTGAATCGATGTCCTTCAAAACCAAAAGAAAGGCAAGGAGATGAGTGTAATTTATTTTTATGAGCAATTGCGTTTATTTTTTTTTTCAAAATGAGTAAAAGTGTATTCCATTTTATTGAAAATAGCTATGTTGCTTCAGAAAGATTTGGGCGTAACTAAAGTCATTGCATCTTTTATAGCTTCAGTCAGGAATTCCCATATATTTCCAATGTAATTCTCAAAAATATGAAGAAGAATGGCTAAAGGTATTTATGTCATAATATTGTGTCACATTAATCAGTTTGATAAAATCATAAAGAAACTAACAGTTGTGAATTCAAGTATAGGTATAATAAAGCAGATATAGTCTGTGGTAAAAAAAAATAGATATTTTAAAATCTTTTATTGCTTCAAAATAATTCGGGCGTAACTAAAGACATTGAATCTTTTTAGGAAATCCCAAATTTTTGTGTCATGATCAATCATTGAAAAACAGTTTGCTATCTTCAAAATCCTTACAAAATTATCAAAAATTTTCATTGTTTTTTGGGTGTAAAATATCCTTACAAAATCATTTTTTACGGGAATCAAAATTGCAGTAAATAATTGTCAAAACATCACAAAAAGCATACATCTTAACTTTTCGAAATTAACATTTTTTTACAAGACTTTTATTTAATATTTGTGATGCGTTAGAGATTTTAACATTGATTTAAATACGACAAAAAAAATGTATGTTAGCTAATTGTATAATAGATGATGAATTCGATGTTTAAAATGAATTTGCAGAACTAAAATTTTTATACCAATTACTTAATTTAAGATACAGATAATTTTGTAATCGACAAACCATTGATATGGCAGTATAAACACAAAATTAGCTTTTAGAAAGTTAATTCAATCATAATATTTTCGAATTCTATTTCAGATTGGAAAGTTTATATTTTGTAGAAAACAAGAATATATGCCAAAATTTTATAAAAAACACTGGTTTTTAATTCTCTTAATTACACTTATACTTATTATTACTTAATTATACTTAATTATTGCTCATTATTATGCTTAACTTATACTTATATTTGTTTTAAATTATACTATTAAAAAACAGCATCAGTATAGATCTATAGTTATGTCATTCGGGCAATATTTTGTTGAACAAAGTTGAAGTTTTCATAATTGATTTAAAAGTACAAAGAAAAAAAATTAAGGTGTTTGATTTTTTGACGAATACGAAAAATTTTTATTTCTGAATACAAAAAAAAAATTGATAAATTTGTAATTATCACCATTCATAGTTAAAAATTTCCAATGAACCATTTCTGAATAAATCATTAATGAACCATTTCTGAATAAATCATTAATGAACCATTTCTGAATAAATCATTAATGAACCATTTCTGAATAAATCATTAATGAACCATTTCTGAATAAATCATTAATGAACCATTTCTGAATTAATCATTAATGAACCATTTATGAATCAATCATTAATGAATAATTTGTCATATAAAACAGTAATTATCAATATTTCATTTTATTTTTGTAGGGATAATAGTAAATTCGCTTTTATTTTTAAATTATATATCTTAGACATCAATAATTTGGCAAAGTATAGAAATGTTTCCAGAAAGATTTCGAAATATCGAATTTCTTTTTTTCTTTTTCTTCTCTTAAAAGTCTTGATTTTTAATGATTCAATGGAAAAAATTAAATCTGTTTTATCGGAAGGCAGATTGCACTATCTTTACATCCATGAGTTTTTTCCAGATGTTCATTTTATTTCATATGCTGATCAGCTGTTACAATTTTCACTCTTGTTATCAAAGTAACCTTCTTGGTAAAAGATACAAATTTTTCTGTTGGATACTACATTAACCATAGTCAGTGACATACATTTTTTATATTTATAAATAAGAATTCAAGAAAAATAAATTTATGTAAAAACTGGAAGATATTTTTAAAATAGAACAGAAAAAAAATTCATTTATCGAAATTTAACTTAAGAATGAAAAAAAAGATTGGACTCGACGTAAAGCTGGATTACATTGATATCGTAATTAGTGTAATTCAATTTGTTTTAACAGGAAATATATTCATCAAGATTTCTTACTTAGAATTATAAGAAATAAAAAAATGTTTAATTAAAAATAAATTTTA
This sequence comes from Caerostris darwini, assembly GCA_021605075.1. Classification (NCBI taxonomy): domain Eukaryota; kingdom Metazoa; phylum Arthropoda; class Arachnida; order Araneae; family Araneidae; genus Caerostris; species Caerostris darwini. The sequence goes on along the minus strand of BPLQ01001797.1, from coordinate 326,375 downwards.
TAAAAATACTTTAGTTAGGGTGACAAGAGCTGTCTTATGGATGGTGCGTTGGATTTCTGAACAAAAGAAACCTTGGCAAGGTCAGGTTCCGTGTCTATGCCTGAGATTTCTGTAATTTGTAAGACGAAATTTCCCACCCCTAGATATGCAAACATTCTCTTGGAATGTTTATGACAAGAGCGGCAAAATTAAGGTTCACTTTAGCAGATCCAAGTGTGATAATTCAATATGCGCAATGCTGTCGGCAAAATGACCACTACTCGAAAGTAACAAAGGCATAAAATGTCCAAGATTGGTGATGCGTACAAATTGAGGATCGCAAGTCATTTGAAGCAGATTCATCAGAGGTTTGGTTTGTCGCTCTATTGTCATTTTTTTTGCCCACTTCGGGTTAATTAGAGAGGAATCTTCAGTTTAACGTGGATTTCGACCACTAACAAGCATCCATATACTACCGGGATTCGAACCAAATGCCAGAGCGCTATGCAATTGGCCATCAGGCCACATTCACCTTGGATATAAAATAGTTTAGTGATTAATGTAATATATATATCATACTACTTTTAAAATTATTCTATTGCATGCACACGGACTTTTTATTATATAATAATTGTTAGTAGCTTGCTAGTTGATGGTCTGATGGCTGAGTGACTAGCTCTCGGTTTCAGATACCTGCTTCGGAGTACCAATGAGGTAAATATACCCCGAAAACCTCCACATAATCATAATTATAGTTAAATTTACATTATTGAAATTACATCGTGAACTTAGATAAAAAAAAAGAAAATTTACGCTATTAAGTTTAAGTTACGGTTTCGGTCTACCATGGTTATTTGTAGTGGTTCGGAATCCCTTCTAAACCTAGGTAATATGACTGTAAGGCGTAGGGCAGACAATCCTACCCCTTAAAAAGAAAGCAGCATCTCAAGTTTCGGAATCTGCCAGAAGGCTTTGGCCCCTCATGGTCGGTCGCGCCATTGAAAAAGAAGCTTGCTGGTTTATCTGGCCTTGGCTACTTTGTATATCATTTGATAATCTAAGAAATCTCGAAGTGATATGTTTGTTTTATTGCCTCTGATAGCAAGAATGACATTTGCATGAGTAATTATATGTTTATAACTTTTAACACAGTTTAATGATAATTTGCATTTTTTATAACGCCACCTTGAAAACACAATTTCTTTAAAATATGTACAAAAGCTTTATTTTATTTTAAGTATCTGCTTCACATATTTATTTCATGTGTTTATCCTCTGCTTTATCAAGCATCTAATGGCTTTCAAGCCTACTTTAATAAAAAAAAAATGTGGTGTTTATGTTAGTGTTGATTTATGTACGTTATTGTGGTTCAAAGTAGACGAATCCTTTTAGCAATGTTAAAGTGGAGTTTTAAAAGGGTTATTGTGGTGTTTAGTAATATAATATTATTTAATAATATAGGTAATTGTTGAAGAATGTTTTCAATTATATTATATATACATAATTCAATCCATTTTTGTTTATTCGCAAAAAATAAAAATTTATTCTAAATAAAGTATCATTTCTTAAAACGAAAGCCAACACAATAACTTCAGTGATTGCATAAACAACTGTTGTGAATATTTTTTTAATTATTAACTTAATGGATAAACTAATCAATTGAACTTAATCTGGTTTACTTAAGCTTCAATAGATCAATAAATCGATCAATTTTATTTAGAAGTTTCGGTTTTTTTCCAATAGATTAAAAAAATAATAAAGCTGTTTTTCAAATATACTCCATTTTTGGTTGTCCATTTAAAATAATAAAAAAAATAATTTTATAAAAAAATTTAAATAGTAAAAATAAATTTAAAAAAAATACATACATCAAGAACGTAATTTCTTTTATTGCAAAGTTATACGCTGATATTAGATCAATCAATAGAAGATACTTTTAAGAATCAAAAGCAATTCAGCCAATATTGATTTTTTTTTAATTTTTCTTCTTGCAAGCGATATTTTAAATATAGAATTGTAATATTTATACTATGCTACTTCGTTATGGAAATTTAGTGTTCGCTATAAGCTAGTTACATTTGACTTAATGATAAATGATTGCAATCAAAAATATAAACTATAAGAAATCTGAACTAAACAATTAATTAATAGGAATGCAGTTTTCTGTATCGTTCACATAAATTTTATTTTCTTTTTTAGGCCGCAAATTAGAAAAAGATCTATTTTTTTTTCACTGTTCTTAAAGAGTGTGATAAGGTGAACTTTTTCGGCGACCATTTGCCGACGAGGAAAGTGAAATACTCTGACCTTGTTTCGCTACGTGACTTAATTTTTTTAAAACCACTTTTATAGTAGGTATGTTCCTATTTTTTACTTTCAGTAACACAGATATATATACACAACTATAAGTAAAAAATATATTACTGAAAGTAAAAAAAGAACATATCAACTATAAAGTTAAGGGTAAAAATGTATATATATATATATTAGCAGAACCTGGCATACGTTGTACTGTCAAAAAAAAATATATCTGTACTCCATGTTTCAATATATGTGCATGCTAATTTTCATGGATATCGTTGGAACGGTATAGCCAAAATGCAGCACCGCAGCACCATATGGTGCTACAGCATTAGTAACATTAACAATAAGTTAATAATTATAACAACAAGAAACGATAAGTTAACAATCGTAAGTACAAATGTAAGTTAATAGTCATTTGTAAATACAATGCGAAGTTAACAATCAACAGTCAACTGTAATCATCTGTAAACAACATTTAACAACTTTCACAAATACGAATTATCTATTGCAAAATCATAGATTTTGCAAAGCCAAGCAAAGCCAAGTCTTTTTCTTAATTGATATAAATATCACAGATTTCTCTTTTTAGAATCCTTCACCTCGAGGTGTTCCAGTAATGTTTTACTTATAAATAAAAATTAGTATACCTCAGGCAACCAATTATTAAAAATAAAATTACCATTAATTAAAATAACTTAAAAATCAATTATTTAAAAAATAAAGATTAACAGATTATAAATTTTGATTGTCCTGAATTTCAAATTGACTAAACTTATAACAATTATAGAACCTTGTATTGTTGTACTATTCATACCATACACCTTATATTGCTGAACCTTCCTTGTTTTAAACCAGTAACAATTATACTAGAACCTTATATTCCCAATGAAATATTTATGCAGAAGTATTGCTATCAAATCACAAGTCTAAACTAAATATTATATACATTTGGTTCAAACAAGAAATTTCTTTTTTAGCCAAATCAAATGTTCGCTTTTGATTAAAAAAATTTTTTTTTTCATAAAATAAATTTTAAAATATATTAAAAAAACTACTGATTTCATTTATGACCCATAATATTTAAAGGGCCAAGTGAATAGAGCTCGGTTCCATGAATGTTTGTAGTCATTCGGAATCCATTTTAAACCGTAGATACAGGTCTAATATGACTACTCAACTCAGGCTGACAACTCAATTCTGTAAAAATGAATCAACTTATGTTGCGAAATCTGCCAGTATGTAGACTAGGGGCTGTTGAGCCAAGGATTTGGTTTGGTTTGTCGCTCTAATGTCATTTTGTGCACACTTTGGACTATTGACATTAGCACAAATGATCTAAAAATTATCCATTTGGTACTTTGGATCATTTTGTGCACACTTTGGGCTAATTAGACAGGGACCTAGAGTTTAACGTGTATTCCAAACCACTAACAACATCCATTCCACTGCCATAATTCGAACCTGAAGCCTGTGGTACCAAAGACCAATTGGCCAATTTAGATTACTAGCCAATTGGCCATCAGGTTGTGCTTGCTCCAATGAAGAACTGTTATCGTAAATTATTTGAAATTTATTATAATTTTACAGTTAAAATTAAGAACACTTTAATAAGAAATTAAGAAACGCTGTTTTTAATTTAGGGTTGACATGAAATTAAAGTTAAACATCATCAAGGTTACTATGACTATTAATTATGAAAAAAGTCTAGAAATGATTGAGTATGAGAGAAAAGATATTGTAGAATTTTCCTTCGTTTGGGAAGGAAGAGATAAGCACAATAAGTTTAAAAACTTCTTAATTAAGTGGAATAATAGCTGAAGTTAGTAGTTGATTTGGAAATTAAATTAGCAAAGAATGACTTATAAGACTGACTGTTAAGAATGACTGTTCCCTTTCGTACAGTTTGCATTACGAATGAAGAACAGGCAAAATATATGTTAAACTATTCCTTAATAAAATGCAAATTGAGTTATGAAAAACCTATGAATTTATCTTTTGAGACAGAATATAAGATACAACGTCCATAAATATTGCTACAAAAGGAAACAAAGGGCATTCATACAAAATAAAATCGAAATTTTGCTGTGCATTAAAAGTGGCAAATATTCTTCAAAATCAATCACGTGTTGACAAAACAAAAGATAAATACCCTTCTTTTTGACCAACAATTTTCGCATTATTCCATTGTTTACTTCGATATTTTATTTTCGTATATTTCTGCTACTCTTTAAAACCAAATCCTCCTTTCCCATAAAGTAAAAAAAAAATAGGAAAACGATTTATCAACGACTACTAAATCCAGATTTATGCTCGAAATAACGTTCTTTGTTCGCCTTTTAGAACATTCCCGTTGACTTTGTCTATTCTGAGAACAAAGAACGATATTTTTTCGAACATTCCGCTTAAAAGTTCAAAATGGCGTGAAGCGTAACAGAATCGGACTAAAATAGATGAGTTGAAACAATTGCGGAGGTGTTAAAAAGTAAATTTTAACTCTGCGGGTTTTCTTTTTTCTGTTTCTAACTTTTTGTTTTTTGTTTTATTTTTTATCGAGGTCTCAATTCCACCAGCTGCATTTGGGTCAGTACATTTCTCTCCTGTAGGGTCAGGAGAAGGCTTTCCCATTCTATGTGGGTTAATGTCGGGCTAGATAGAAAAAAAAAATAGAGAGTTCTTTTGTCCAAAGTTATCAATAATATCTTTTCGGAGATCGTTCTCTTTGTTCTTGAGTCTTATTTTTTATTTTATTAACTTGAAAATGATAATAATAATAATAAAAAATTCTTTGCGATTTTCCTTTTAAAACTAAAAACGGTTCTTTTAAAATTTATTGCCTTTACAAAACTTGATTAAAAAATTGTTAGTTTCCTTTAGAGCTATTTTTGTCAAGATAATTTCGATTACAAGACTTCAAGTGGAAGTAAATTGAATTATTTTTCGGAAATTTCCTTTAAAGTTATCTTTTCTTTCAATAAAAATGATAACAAATTTTCTGAATAATTATCGTTATTCCGGTAATAAATATAGATATAATTGAAAAAACTGATAATAATTAAATTTATTCAGTTAAAGAATGTATATAAAAGAAGGTTTCTATACGACCCTTCTATATATATATATATATAGAGAGAGAGAGAGAGAGAGAGAGAAGGGTAGTATAGAAACCTTCTTAACTGATATATATATATATATATATATCAGTTAATTGTTATATTATTATGTTAATTATTTTCTATACTATAACAGATTTTAAAAATAATTATGGTTATCTCAGTAATTAATATAGATATTATTAAAAAGACTGATAATAATAAGTAAATTTATTCAGTTAATGTTTAAGTATACAAAATAAGTTTTTTATATGACCCTTTTAAATATTCTTAAGTTAATTATTTTCTTTTTTTGTGGTTTCAAAGAAAAGTTATTAATTTTATTACATATTATTATACAGTACAGAAAACTAAAATAATAAACTCATTTGTAACGTTCATATATATATATATATACGAATAAAGCAGTAATAATAATAATTTATATTCGCATTAATAGTTAATAATACAAATTGTTATTATTACCTGACAATTAAAATAGTATAAACACTAAAGGGATAATTTTTTTAGAGTACTTAATCAAATCCTTTAATAAAAATTCCTGAAAAAAGCATAAGAACATATATAGATCGAAGGTACAATTGTTTAAAAAAGGCAGTAGTGAAAGATTAAATTTATTTACAAAAGCACAAATTGTGCTTCTATTTTTATTTTGTCCTGTGTACTCAGACTTTCATTTTGATTATAATTAATTTTTGTATGCCACCATCCTTTCAATCTTTTTCTGTCAAACCTATTTGCACCTTTTAAATGTTATTGCTGGCACATGCCGGTCTGTTGGCTTCAGGCCATTATACTTCATTATCTTCACCTCTGAAAAATACAAAATACAATTCAGCGCGTGGCACATGTCTAAATGCCGACAGAATATTTTTTTGTCGTAAATCGCACAAACAACACACAGGAAAATCCGTGATTGGGGAAAGAAGAGCCTAAAGACACTCGTGGCGATCAACAATCTAAAACTGGCCATCGACGGGTGTAGGGTAGAATTCGTAACAACTGAGGGTTTTCTTTTTTTTTCAATTCCTTCTATTAGCTCACACTCTCCCTATATATATCTTGTTCAAATTTTCAATCGTTAATAAAAAAACTTTTTATTCATCCACTCAAGTTCAAATACATTTTTTTTTAACTTGTCGTGGATGACACTCTATGTTAATACAGCTTTTTCAAATATTAATTCAGTAATTGAATTTAATTTATTAATTTTAGATTTTCTTAGATTTAAGTTGCATATATTTACCAATAGATGGCGCCAGAGAAACTTAAAAAAAAAGGAAAGAAAATTATTTATAAAGCACTTTTCTGCAATAAAGTGAAAAAAAAGTAGGAATTGACTTTAATTTTTTTTTCTTTTATATTACTTTTTTTTTTTTTCACAGAACGTCTCCAGAAAACGAGGCAGATTCGTTTTCAAAGATTTTTTTTATAATAAACTAGCATAACCCGGCATATGTCCTGCCAAAAGAAATAGATTGTAAAAAATTACATATCGCGAATATATTCTCCATGTTCCAATATATGTGCATACTGATTTTCATGGATATCGTTTGAACAGCATATAAGATGAAATCCTGCAGCACCATCTGGTGGCAAGTAACAATAAAGTGGATAGCGCGAACCTATTTTCCATACACGAATACATATTAATACCAATTTTTATAGCGATTGGTTGAACGATATACAAGTTGTTAGACTGCAGCACCATCTGAGGGTGATGTACAACAAAGAGTTTAGCATAAAAACATTTTCCATGTTTTGTCAAACACACACACAAAATTTCATCAAAATTGATGTAGCCGTTTAGGAGGAGTTCAGTGGCAAACTCATGTGCAGAAAATTATGTATATATAAAGATGTGTTTATGTGATTAAAAAGAATATCAAGAAAACAAATTTTTAGCGGTTTAAAAACATTTTTCCAACGAAGCTATCGCACCTCTTTCTGGCTACTCTTTCTTTTTTTTTTTTTTTTTTTTTTTCATCAGTCTACGAAAAATTAGCAGAGTTACGAGAAATTTAGAGTTATCAAGGTTGCTCCTCGTAGTAGCCTACTACTTTAATTTTAAATAATTGTCCTTTTTGTGTATTTCTCGAATAAATAAAAATAAAAATTAATGCATTAATTGAAGCGAAATGTTACATAGTCTTGCATATTTTGTTATTTTAAAAAATGCATTAAAGATTTTTTTTATAAATCGTGTGAAAAAATTTATTTTAATTATTATAATTTTGAAAATTATTAATTTATTTATTACTTGTAAGCCTTTTCATCAAAATTATTTTAAAACTTACATTTCTGAACCTCCCTAAAAGATTTATCAAACGCATCACCATTTAAAGATCACAAGTTCAACAGCGTGCTACTTTTGTGATGGAAACTCACAACATCTATCCCATAAAAAAATCGCTTTTTAAAAATTACGGAAGCAGTTTATTTTAATTACATCTCTGAAAAATATTATTAATTAATTTTTTCTGATTTCTTTAGTGAATTAAAAATTTTAAATTAAAAAGATTAATTAAATTTTGCTAATTTATTTATTATTTGAAAGTTTTTTAAGCGAAATTATTTTAAAAACGTACATTTCTGAACTTCCTTAAAAGTTTATCAAGCGCATCAGCAATCAGAGTGCTATTTTTGTGATGAAACCCATAACATCCATTCCATAAAAATTGCTTGAAACAGTTTATTTTAATCCTAATTCTAAGAATTATTAATTTATTTATTACATTAATGTCTTTTAATCAAAATTATTTCAAAATTTACAATTCTGGACTCTCTTCATATCTACTATCTATCACCGATCAGAGAGCACAATTCAACAGTGTGATGAAACTCACAATATACATACCATAAAAAAAATTACTTTTTTGAGAAACGCATGAAACAGTTTATTTTAATTATAATTTTGAAGATTATTAATTTATTTACTACTTGAGAGTCTTTTAATCAAAATTATTTTAAAACTAACATTTCTTATTTGTCTTAAAAAATTCCTTCAACGCAACACCAATTAGAGAACACAATTGAACAGCGTGCTACTTTTAATGATGAAAACTCAACCCATAAAAAATCGCATTATAAAAATGTCGTAAAAGAAAAATGTCGTAATTAAAGAAGACAATTCAACAGCGTGCTACTTTTTGTGACGTAAACTCACAACATCCACAACAAACTGAACAAATCGCTTTCATCAGTTTATTTTAATCTTAATTCTGAAAATTATTAATTTATTTATTACTTGGAAAGGCTTTTAATCAAAATTATTTTAAAACTTTAATTCAAAATTTTCTTAAAAAGGTTTATAAAACGTATCACTAATTAGAGAGCAGAATTGAACAGCGTGTTACTTTTGTGATGGGAACTCACAGCATCTCTCCCATAAAAAATCGCTTTTTAAAAATTGTGTAAAGTAGTTTATTTTAATTATAATTTTGAAAGTTATTAATTTATTTATTACTTGAAAGTCTTTTGATCAAAATGTTTTTAAACTTGCATTTCTATATTCTGTTTGATAAGTTTGATGAGCTTGATAAGTTAAGAAAGTTTATCAAACGCACCGCAAATTAGAGATCACAATTCAACAGCGTGCTACTTTTGTAATAGAAACTTACAACATCCATCCCAAAAAAAAATCGCTTGAAACAGTTTATTTTAATCACAATTTTGAAAATTATTAATTTACTTATTACTTGAAAGTCTTTTAATCCAAATTATTTTAAAACTAACATTTTTGTACTCTCTTTAAAAAGCTTATCAAAAGCATCGCCAATTAGAGAGCACAAATTCAACAGCGTGCTACTTTTATGATGGAAACTCACAACATCCATCGCATGTCCCAGTTACAAAAAGTTTCCCTTACTTCCTTTCATCAACCCACAGAAATCGTCAAGATCATAAGGTCTTTTGCCCCACCTTATTTTCGCCCAAAACACAGAACTCAAGGCTCAATGGCGGACCCAAACACCAAACCTTATAATTTACAAGGCACCTCAATTGCATCGTTAATATCTTTCACTTTTTCTTTTTCAACAGAAAGCGATAAAAATACCTGTCCGGTTTCCGGACCCGGAACCATAAATCAGGAAATGGAACGCTTCCGAATCGAATCTCACCCGGAAGAAGATGCAACGAGAAGTGGCTGGTCGAGGCGTAATTCAGGAAAGAGAAGTAATTATTGTGCCACGAGGTTAGGATGGAAAAGAGGGTTGACCTACTTGGGGCCTCTTGTCTTGAAGAAAGTGAAAACAATTAAGATGGGGATTAAGTAGATAGAGAGACCCCACGATTCTATAGCTTGTAACCATCTATTTTTGATGCCCACTGAATCATGACAACGTGATTACACATAATTGTTTGAGTTTTAGAACTTCGATTAGATACTGATTTGACTGAGGTTTATGTTAGCATAACAGCATGGAATTTTTAACCATGCGAATACAGCATTTGCATATTTAAAATAATTCTTTATTTATACTTCTATCATGCACTATTAACAATCAAAGAAGTTTATTTTTAAAAAAAATAGCCTATAATGAAGATACATTATGTCTGTCAGAAATTATTTTATTATTTCTAAATCTGATCTTATCAAACGTTTAAGATAAGTTAAATGAAACAAGGTATTGAATGGAGTGAGATGAAATTTTAAATCACTTGGAATATTTGCATACCAGCAAAATCGATAAGAGTTAAGCAAATGTTGGGGACTAAAAGCTTTTATACTAATAATAAAGATAAATATGAGTCTGTGTTTATGGATTCACTTGGTTAGCTACTATGTATATGTCATACACTTGAATGAATGATTCAATTGGTGGAATAAATTGCTGCACTGTTTCAGAAATTTTATAGAGATTTATGTTTATATTTACAGCATGTGGTAGTGTCTAACAACTATCCTAATGTAGCTTCTAAATAATAAATTGCATTTTATTGTAAATTTATAAAGTAGAAAAATTATAAAAAAATAAAGCAACAAAACTTGAAATGTCTCTGCTTAGAAATATAAATAATATTTAATGCAGTTTTTTATTTCATTAAATTTTAAATATTAAATACAACTCACATCATCTGTACTTTTCAAAGAATCTAAGATGATACAAATAATAATCAATAATTTTTTGAGTAATTTAATTTGAAAATTATCTATCAATAATTATTAAGTAATCAGTAACTGTTAATTAATAACAACAATAATTTTGTTACTTCTACTTATTTTTAACGTTATAATTAAATTATAATGGTTTAATGGTAGGCCGATTGTTAAAATTCAGAAATTGGATTAAAAAATGCGACAAATTATGGAATACATGAAATTAGAATATATAAATAATATGATATAATACTATTTAATAAACAAAAACATAAATGAAATAAATTAGACTATAGAAAAAATTAACACTGATTATAAATACGATGTAGTATGATTTAAAAATTTTATCCTATTAGTTTATAATCTTTTTTTCAAGAAAAAGAAACGTTCAGTAAAAGTTAAACGAAACAAGGTATTGAGTGGAACGAGATGAAATTTTAATTCACATGGAATATTTGCATGTCAGCAAAATCGATAAAAGTTAAAATCGATAAAAATCGATAAAAGTTAAATTTTGAAGGATAAAAGCATTTATGCTTATACTAACACTAAAGAAAGGTATATTAAATTCAAGATACAAATACGAGTCTAAATTTATTGATTTACTTGGGTAGCTACTGTAGATATGTCATAGGCTTGAATGAACGGTTCAATTGGTGGAATGAATTGCAGTCACTGCATCAGGAGCCTTGATCTTTGTATTTTTTCTTTTTTTATGATATCTGTTGTCCTGTAAACTTGTCATTGGAAATAAAAAAAATGCAAGAGTTAAATATTGGTTATTTTTTTTTTTTCGAAACAAAAATCAATCTCAATTTTTATGAATCAATCAATAATTATCAATCAATTTTTAAATCAGTCTCAATTTTTCCAACTAGAAAATTTTCATAATAGGCATTTTCTAAAGAAATTATTAGATGTTTCGTTTGTATTGTCTCTTAAAAGTGATGTTTCTCAACATCACTTTATGGACATCGTTCATTATGCCGGTTGGTAAATTTCAACTGCAAGGAAAATATCAAATTACCATTCTTGGTTAAATTATACAGCATCCGATATAAAAGTGAAAGGGGGAACAATTGAAGCCAACAGAGCATGTAAAGCCATCCTTAACCATGTTAAGGTTGCAGACATTTGTTTTGACATCCTCTGTCCCAAATTTAGGTATGGTCTCATCCCTCAATGCTGTCGATTTCGGAATCCAAGCAGGTGGCGCGGAAGACTTCCCGGAACTTTCATGGAACACATCTGTCTGGTTTTGAAAAAGGATGTCTGCAACTTAACCTGTGGGGTGTCTTTGCAACAAGTGGCTATATTGATTACGTCATGCATAACGCTACTGTCAACACCTATTGTTTGGCGTGATCAGGGAAGTTGAGTGATAGAATACTTGAGGAAAAGGAAGGTTGGCGATTGTTATGGCGAGTAATGATGATTTGCAACAAAATTTTGGTGCTATTGTGATAGAAAAAAGAATTTTGATAGGAAATAATGAATATTTGTAATGATCGTGAGAAAAGGAAGTTTTTTTCGTCTGAGTTTTCTGTTGTGTTTGAAAAGAAATGCAGAGTATAGGAACTTATTTAATGATTCATAATTCGAATTGTGTAAAGAATTCTTTTCTTTATTTTGATAACTGCAGTTTATGCATTACATAATCTGTTATGTCTATGTTCCGTTTCCTCGTCTTTGTCGTTTCTTCAATTTGTTTCCTTAAAAATAAGCATATAAATATTTATAAAAAAAATTTACTATTGATAATTTATTGTATGCAGTCAATTTCCGTATCAGACTGCGTTTTGGGTTAGGATAATTTATCTTAAGTGAATTTCTTTTTTAGAAAATTCTTGTTTAAATTAGTAATTTTGCTCTAGAATAAAGTCCATTTTATACCATTGGGCACTTTAGAATTAGAATATTTTTTTTATTTTAAATTTGATCACGTGTGTTTTAACGTTCCGTAAACTGTGAATATTATAAAAAATCAATCTAGATATTATTTTAGTTAACTATCTCTTTCTTTTTTTTTTTTTTTATTTGCGCAGTAGCCCGATGGTGGGTCACGGTTGCCAGCCTACTGGCTGATTTCGAGACAGTAGATGTTTTTTTTTTACGTGATAGGGTTGTCTGCCCATCGCTGTACAGTCATATTAGACTGGGACCAACAATATAAAGGGGATTCCGAACCACTACAAACATCCATGCTACCGCCAGGATTCGAATCCAGTGGCACCGAGCGACAAAGCGCTAGTCACTCAGCCACCAGGCATTTTTAATTATCTATTACAGCACCAAAAATCGTTTTTTTTAAACTAATGATTCATTGATAGCAGTTCGAATATCTCTATGCTATTTTCTGTCATACCTTGAATTGCAGTGCGTATATTAAGTTTAAATAAAAAGGGTTTTAAATAAAAGTGAAATTATTTACAGTTAAGTGTGAAGTTATTTACAGTTTTTTTTAAATGTTAATATGTCTACTATTCAAATTCAAAATGCAAATATTTAAAAAGCATTTGAAAACTACTATGAAATCAATGGTGTAATTATAGCATCTGTGGCCAGTGGCAGTCGCATCCCTCACTGTAAAATATCCTAATTGTATTTTCTTTTTAACAAAGTACTTCCTAAAATACGCATTATTTTTGGTTGATACTATGAAATTTTATTTTAAGGAGGGTATTGAATTAAAAGTACCGGGTTTTTTTAGTAAAATATTTATTTTTTAAAAATGTTTTTCGGGCTTTCTGCTCAGCAAAAGTGTCAATGACAGCATCAAAGCTCAAGTTTAGGCCATGAAATTTTCGATGCAAAGAATGTCCAAATTGCGTAAACTTTCTTCCATAGCATTTCTTAACTAACAAACAAATTTCTTAATTTTTTTTTCTTTAACTAACAAAATCATAAATGAAATAAAATTGACAAAAAATTTACACTAATTATAAATACGATATGGAATGGTATAAAATAATGCAGTTTATGTAATTAAAAACAACAAAAATGTTATTGATTAAAGTGCCACATCCACTTTAAACAGCAGCATGTTTTACCAGAGAAGTCAATGTGACAAATCACAAAGACAAAAATCATGACAATGACAGATATCTCCAATGTATACTTCAAGACTCTAATGTTAAACAAAAACATAAATGAAATAAAATAGACAAAGAATTAACACAAATTATAACATTTTGATACGGTATAAAATAATGCAATGTGTGTAATTAAAAACTACAAACATGTTATTGATTGAAGTGGCACATCCACTTTAAACTGCAACATTTTTTCCAGAGAAATCAAAGTGACTAATCACAGTGACAAAAATCATCACAATGAAAGGATTCTGTAGTGTATACTCTAAAGGCTCTTGCTCACCAAGGCGAGAAGATGCAAGCGAAAAAATTTGACCAATCACTAGCCTCACTGCGGTCGCCTGAAACCGGTTTGCAGTTCGCCGCTTGGAGTTGCCCAACTTTCAACTGAAGCGGTTTTTCACTAGGCGTAATGCTATTTCTGACGTTTCGCTGTGAAGGAGTCGAAAAAATTTTGTCGCTTGCCTCTTGAATCTTCACGTCTCTCGCCTTGGTGGGAACGAGCCTTAAGATTCTAATGTAAGAATCAACATAAATTAATTAAGGGCACTATATATTTTATATGTGTTGCACTCCACATATGCTAAACATAAAAATTTTGCTACTAATATATTATACCAACATAACTTCACTAATCACATGCTAAATATTCAAAAAATAAAAATAGTAAATAGTTTATAGGTTTCCATTTATTTTGCATTTATAACTTTAATCCAAACATGTCTTCTTTTATTCTAATGATGCAAGTCGGCCTGTTTCTATTTTCAAACTTTATAATTGATTTTAAAAAAACTCTTATATCTATATGATGTTTTAAAAATATTCTACTTTATACAACTGAACTATCACAGTATTATTACATAATCTTATAAAAAGTTTACAGATTTTAAATTGCTCATGAAATTATTTTTTTTAATAAAGTTAAATTTAAAAAATCATATTAATATTTAAATAGTGCATAAATGGTAATTCTAAAATTCTCTTTTAATGAAAATTTATGACATTAGTAGGTAATAAACAATGAATAATAAAAATTCAAATGTTTAAGTTCATATAAATAATATTCCTTCGATATACTAATTTTTTATTTTGTTAAATATTAAAATATTACACAAAATTTACATGATCTGCAATTTATTAATTTAATCTAAGTTATTAAATTAGTAGCAACGATGTATTACAGGATAATCTCGAAAGCTCTGGCAATAAATCAGAGGATTATAGATCTCATTCTGATATGCAATCCCAATGCTTAAATTTATATTTTTATGCCAAATTTGGCTCCGAATTAGGCCTTAGTTGACTCAAATATATCTTTAGAAGTATTTAGTGACTACAGATTCTATATTTAATATCTTATTTATCAAAAGAATTTTGCTTCCAAAGGTATGGATTAAACTAAATCCGGCTATACTTCTTATTTGATCTTCGATTGGTAACTTTAATTTATTTAATTATTAATACTTAGCTAATTTTAACACAATCCGATGAAAATATGACAATTTTCATTTCTATATTTAAAATACTTTGGTCTTTTTTAGTAGCGAAAATCTCATTTTAAAATTTAACACATTCTTCAGACTTTTTTGGGGAATAGGGTTCATATTCTATTTATAAATATTGAAGTCAAGGTAAAATCGACAAACCAGTTCCATTTACACATTGTAAAGTGCTTTGCAATTTCAAATTTTTGTATGGTCACAGGTTTGTATGGTCAAATTTTGTAAAGCAGTCCAGTTTCGAACACAATACCATTCTAAATCTCAAAATACATTAATAGACATATGACACAGAGTTAACTCAGTCATGTGATTATATATTCGTTGTTGTTACTAATCCCCCTAGTGCAGGAAAGCCTACACCAGGTCCAGAAAACTACGTCACAAGCGACTGGGCCATGCCTAAGGATAATATGCAGCTTCACTTTAGCAAGGAATCTCAAGGTCTGAAGATTGACCAAACCTCAAGACAACGCTCTACAATCTTATTAGATTGGAACCTACGGTTTAAAGTGGATTCTGAACCACTAAAAACATCCATGGCCCGCCGTGACTCGAACCGGAAATCTGTGGCACTTGGGGAATCTATAGTATCAGAAACTTGTACCATATATTTGTTTTTCTAATAGAATTGTAGGGCGCTCGGTGCCACAGGTTTCGAGTTCGAGTTCTGGTGGTGTCATGGATATTTGAAGTGGTTCGGTATCCACTTTAAACAGTAGGTTCCTGTCTAACAAAAACGTAGAGCGTTGGGTGTAACTGGACGAAGGGTTGACAACCCTACCTCTTAAAAAAAGAAAATATCTCATGTCTAGAAATTTGACAGTAGGCAGACGGCCTTGGTCCACTATAGGGCTGTTGAGTTAATAATGATAATGATGAATATAGTTGCAGTTTTATGAAATTAAATGCTTATAGCGAATTATTGGATTACTATTTACACTAGTAAATCCTTTATTTCTGTTATAGAATGTGTCATTATTCATATCTGTATATTTCTGAACACCATGAATTAATCCAGAGATAATTTTTTTTCTTGACTAAAGCAGCTGGTTATTTAGCAGACATTTGAATCGATATCGTTTTCCGCCATGATTTCCTGTTAAAGATATTAATCGCGATGAGAAAAATTTTACGATGATTCATTGATTCTGATGGCTTGTATTTATTTTTCACTAATCTTTCAAAATGAATAAAAATAAAGACATTTTGAATGTTAGTATCAGCAATGTAATGTAGAATAATCTACAAAGATCTGCCAATAAATCAGAAGATTATAGTTCTCAATTTGATATGCAAACCTCAATTTGATATGGTTAAAATTATATTTTAATTCTTTTAATGGGAAAAAAAATAAGTAACTAATACAGGACAAAAAAAAAGTATTGGTTATAATTCTAAAAATGCCTATTTTTAATTTTAGTAAAAAAGTGTTCTGAAACAAAACTGAGTTGGAAAAATAATTCTTTAAGCAGTTAGAGCAGGTATTTAAAGGAATAAAATTACTTCCATTGGGAGAAAGATTATTACTTCTGAAATCATTAAAAAAATCTTAAATACGAATTTCACAATTATTCAAGGAAAAAAAAGTTAAAAAAATCATTTTTTTTTTAAAAAATTTTTCGGGAATAATTACCCTACATTTGTATTACAAATTAGGAAATCTAGAAAATTCAATAGTTCACCATTATAAATAGCCCTGGAGGAACCACGTTGAGTTTCGAACCCAAGTTTTAAGATATTTTATATTCTTTAGATAAAAATTAGATCCTGTTGGTCAAGTGGTTATCGCCACAGGCTTCGGGTGCGAATTCTTGCGGTGCCATTGATGTTTGTAGTGATTCAGAATCCCCTTTAAACCGTAGATCCAAGTGTAATATGATTATATAGTGTAGGGCATGGATTGGGGGCATATGGCCACGAAATCCTACCCCGTAAAAAAAACATTTCCTGCCTAATCTGCCAGCAGGCAGACGGCTTTGGCTCACCAGAGGGTTGTTGCGCCGAAGAAGAAGATACAAATTAATTTTTATGTACTGAGTATTTCTGCTTATAAAAAATAAATATAATGAAAACACATGGTAAAAGAAATAAAAATCTTTTCTGGAATTAGATTAAGTGACAAGCCTAAAAACAGATGGATCCATTGAGTTCATAATTATACTAGTTAACTTGTATGAAATAATATATTTTAATTTAAAATATTTATTTTAATTTAATTATTTTAAAATATTAATTTTACGCATTAAATATTAATTTTATTATGAAATACTATATTTTAATTTAAAATATTTATTTTAATTTAATTATTTTAAAATATTAATTTTACGCATTAAATATTAATTTTATTATGAAATGCTCTATTTTAATTTAAAATATTTATTTCGTATAAAATATGAATATCCAAATTCAGGACTTTCATAGACTATCAAAAATCAATCAAACATGTTTCATTATTCTATCCTATCTTTTCATTCCTTCTAACACAATAGAAATTATTTTTTATAGATTCAATAATTTTCAATCTATGCTTTGATTTTCCATCTTAGTTGTTATTCACTTTCATCTATAAATATACTCTTAACGAAAAATTGAAGGAATTTCTACGGTTAGTAATTCCAAATGTATTTATTAAATTAAGAAAAAAAATTACTCGATACCTTATGAAGTTTTTATGTATCAAATTAAAAATCAGAATATTTACTAAAAAGATATCTTCCGAGCGGCTCTTTTAAATTATGCAAAATGTCTTTTTTTTTTTTTTTTTTTTTTTTTTTTTTTTTTTTTGCACAAAAAAAATTCAAATTATCTCATTTCCGTTAAATTTGTTGCTAAAATTTCACAAAATAAAATTTTGTTCAAAATCTTACATTTTCATGTTGTAGCATTTTTCCCGCGGGAAGAGATATAGCCTTTCTGTTCCCAAGTGAGAGGAATGCATATGCCTTAACAAGTGCATAATAACAACCTATCACTCAAATCTGATAGCAGATAAGCAGTTTCGTGGGTATTTATGTTGCACGCAATTAGTGTTTTGTACTAACGAGAAAAATCTGTCACTCAAATCTGATAGCAGATAATCAGTGTGATGGATAATGAGACCTCTTGAAATTAGCGATTGTCTGCTCGACCTTTACATGTCGAAAGAATTACAGATGAAATATGGGCTACAACATGAACTGTCTCATCGGGATTGGTGATAGACCATGAGCTGAGGAAGTGTCCACTCCTATGAAAAGTGAGAAAAGATGAACCCCCTTGAAAGGTTTTCGTAAAGGTAGGATTTTGGAGAAGGAGAGGAGGAAGTGTTCTGTGACGAGTCGACAAGAAGAGTTGTTTTTCTCTTTTCTCTGAAGTGACTGAATAGGCGGCCGGATTTTCCGCCTGTTTCCGAAGTGAACCCATTGGTTCCGTGTATCACAGCGTGTGTTAAATAAAGTTTGCCCCATACCGGAGCATTAAGATTCGTCGTAGACTCAAGAACTCTGAAAATCTCCGTCGTTGGTGTGAACTGCATTTGTGAATCAAATTGAATTATTTCTTTTCTTTTTTTTTTTTTTAAATAATAATTTGTAAAGTTCTTTATTATATATATATATATATATATTGCTTATAAATAAAAATAAATTAATAGTTTAAAAAACTAAAAAACTTACATTTTAGTTTGATTAACTCTAAAAGCGTGATTTTTAGTTTTTTTAAACTATTAATGTATTTTTTACTTTTTAGTTTAACTCTAAAAGCATGTTTTTAGTGTTTTTAAACTATAATATTTAAATGACGTCCCGGTACGGAGGACTGGAACTATAGTCCTTACAATAATTTAATTGTGAGTAAAACAAAGGTTAAATGCGAATATGTCGAGCCAGCCAGGATTCGAACAGGGAATCTCCTGATCCGCAGTCAGGCACGTTATCCGTTATGCCACTGCCCCACATAGGTTTGAATGTCTTAGGTACTTTCATTCTACATGGGTTAAATTGCTCTTCATAAGTTAAAATAAAATCACTAATCGATCCTAATCATGATGAGATAATAAACGTATCAAAATATTTTAGTGTCGTCGGTCCTTGATAAGTCTACAACGTTTAAATTAAATCTGATCACTTAAAGTATGGCAAAATCGAGCCCAAAGAGTCAGTTACATGCATACAAACATAACAAACAAACATACAGATGAAACTAATAAAAGCGTATTAATTAAAGTATTCTCATGAACCTGAAAGTGACCTTCTTCTTGAAGCCGATATAGGTCTAATGTAGGCCGAGACCTTACAATGTATATTTTTAATTTTAGGTATTACACTTCAACTGCACAGTCTTTTTCTCTGCTTGAAAAAAAATAAAGGGTATACTATAAAAAAATAAAGGGTATACTTTTCAAACTAAAATATCTATATTTTTTTTACAAAATTGTTTACTAAGATCTAAGCATATTTGCTTTAAAAATAATTTTACAAGAAGAAAAAAAAAACCCATCAATTATCTGCTGCCACTAAATTTATTTGTTCACAGACTGCTCTATTTTTCTCTCAACACGCTTAGTTCTTAATTCCTAAACAAACACAGTTAAAAATATTCTCTGGCAGCGAATTTATTTGTTTTTGCAGAGAGTAAAACATGTCTTTCGCATCCATACATTGCCCTGAGGCAAAGCTTATCTAAACAACTGTTTCCTCAATACTTTTCATAATTGTGAAGCAACTACTACTTATTTAAATCTTTATTTATTACCTACAATTTGTGTGAATTTTGTGGTAATGATGATTTTTTTCTCAAAATAGCTTGTAAAACTCTATTTTACTCTATTCAATTTTCGAACATTATGTTTTCCTTTTCTTTTAAAGGAGCACTGTTCCCATTTTCCTAATACGGCGATAATAGTAAGTAAAATTTTAACTTTTATTTTTGTATCTGGATCCTTCTTATACTCATTTGCATACACATAAGTGAAATTATCCGCTTAATCATCTCATATTTTTAAAAACCACGGCTATAATTTTAAATTAAATTATCGTTTAAAGCTTAATAACGCATACTGTCTGTTTGATATCGATTTTTGGTTTTAAATCATTTCAAAGTAAATGGCAACAAAAAAGGGGATGTTACTCAGATTAGTGCCCAATAGTAACGTGCACAACTAGCACACAGCAGTTCACGATCAACTAGCATACAACAATTCAGGTTCAACTACTAGTATGCAACATAGCAGCTCAGGTTCAACTTGACCACAGTAGTTCAGATTCAGCTAGCTCATAGCAATCAAGGTTCAACTAGCATGCAACAGTTCAGGTTCAACTAGCCTACATCAGTTCAGATTCAGCTAGCTCATAGCAATCAAGGTTCAACTAGCATGCAACAGTTCAGGTTCAACTAGCCTACATCAGTTCAGATTCAACTAGAATACAGCAGTTCAGGCTCAATTAGTACGCAGAAGTTCAAGTTCAACTTTCACTCAGCAGTTCAAGTTCAACGTGCCCACAGCAGTTCAAGTTCAACGTGCCCACAGCAGTTCAGGTTCAATTAGTATACAACAGTTCAGGTTCAACTAGTATACAGCAGTTTAGTACATAGCAGTTCAGGTTCAGCTAGTACATAGCAGTTAAGGTTCAGCAGGCATATAGTTCAGGTTCAACTACCATACAGCTGTTCAGGTTCAACTGGCATACAATGCAATTAGCATACAGCAGTTCAGGTTCAACTAGCATACAGCAGTTCAGATTCAACTAGCACACAGCAGTTCAGATTCAACTAGCATACAGCAGTTCAGGTTCAACTAGCACACAGAAGTTCAGGATCAACTTGCCCACAGAAAGTCAGGTTCAAATAGCACGTGGCAGTTCATATATGTTGCAATCACTGCTTTCAGAAACTAGAAGACTCAATGGCGATTGTGGCAGAGCATGTAAAACGTCTTGCATCAATTGTCAGTCTTTATGAGGGGAGTTTTCAGGACTTTATCCCCTACTGCAAATACAAGGCAGTTAGGCCTAGAAGTCCTTCCTAAAGAAAGTCTTTCTTTCGCCAGTCCTTGGTGGGTTATTCATGGTTACATAAGTGGAAAAAACCCAATGTTCAACAAAAAAAAATGTGCAGTGGGGCTCGTTCGAATACTCTCTCTCTCTCTCTCTACATTCGTTGCAATCGCTGATTTCAGAAATGATTAGACGAATCTATAACGCAGTCACGATTATAAACAACACATCCTGAATCACCAATCCGGTTGCTCATTGGATATTTTCGTGTTTTTCCCAAAAGAACATGAAAATAAGGAACACCTAAGCCTAAACACTTCCCTGAAGGCGATTTCCACCCTTCTTAGTATATTTATTTGTGTAGCACTAGAATCCCTCTCATGTACAACGTTAAAAAGATATTGGTTTATTTTCTTAACTCTTGGCCCAGTGGCAATGTCATGAAAGAGGTCGATTCATATCCTATAGCATCCTAAGTGGCTTTCTTTGTTTTTAGTAATAAGGAGATATAATAGTGATAGTGACACAATATTTAATTTCGTTTCAACAATCTGATTCTGTGGTAAGAATTTTAAAGGTTTTCTACTATACAATGTGCAAATGGAGTCAGTTACATATGAATATCTTTCCCTTAAAAACAATTATCTCCCATATATGCCCTTCAGAAACCACTGAAGTTGAAACAAGATGTCTTTGACAATAAAATATGGGTTTTTTTTAAAAGTGTATAGAATCTAAACACATTTAATTGAATAATTTTCCATTATATACTTATATAATACATCTCGCGATACAGCAAAGGTCTCCAGCAAAGGTTGCTTCTTGGAGACTTCCCAGTCCGATATGCTTATAGATGGCATACATATGGCATCAAGAGTGACCAAGGCTATTCTGGTAATAGTATCTTCATTAAAAACTCTTGTTACATTTAGACTTAAAAATAGAAATTCTAATTCCTGCTCTGTGTTCAGAGCTGAACATATCGCTATCGACAGAGGCCTAAACTAGGTCGAGAATATTGTTGAGCCTAATTTTGTGGATATATGAATACTTACTGACAGTCGATCCTCAGTTCAACATCTAAGTAACTGGCCAAACTGGTACTCGAGAGATCGCCCTGGTGGTTCCCTACTTTCTTGGGTTCATAAAAGTCAACAAACTTGCTTATCACGTTTTGCCAGTTGGCACTTTAAGTCTTACCTATGAACAAGGTCAGAACAGTTTTGGGACCTGCATCAAATGTAGGACTGCTCAAGCATCGCCAACTTATATTTTAAACTGTCTTGATTTTACATTGGGCGAGGGTTTTTCTAACCTCTTCTATTCTTGGACTTTTTAGATTCTCTAGCTCAAAGGTTGCTTCTTCGAAGACTTCCCAGTTCGTTATGCTTCGCACTTATAGTCAGGTGTTTTCCGAGTGTGGGAAGACAATTAAAGATAGCTGAAATGTCCCTCCAGTACATGACTGGTACTCGAGAGATCACCCTGGTGGTGCCCTGCCTTTGGGGGCCTTAAAAACCAACAAGTGTGCTTATTCCTTGTTTGCCAGTCGACACTTGAGGAGTCTCACCTTATGAAATAAGACAAGAGTTTTAAGACCTGCACGAAGTGTAGGATTGCTCAAGCATCACCAACTCATATTTTAAACTGTCTTGATTTTACATTAACGATGTTTTTCTAAAACTCTTCTATTTTTGAACTTTTTAGAGGCTTATGGACTTATGAATTTGGTCTAATAGCTAGAGCATATCGGGTATCAGAAAAAAATACAACCACTCTCTTATATATATATATATATACATATTATATATAACAGGTGTACATATTATATATATATATATATATATATATATAAGCAGATGTACATGGATTGAATTTGATCAGATAAAATTCAATAATTTAATAGCAGATCTGAATATATGACATGGAATATGAGTTTTGAAATTTTAACAGCAGCTAAAATTCACTAAATGAATCACTATTATGAAATTACATATAAAAAGTTGAAGTAAATAGTTTGTATGTCTCAGTAGCTTTTCAATTTGGATCTTTAAATGTTAATCAAATTATTTTAGTTAGCTTATTTTATTGTTGTGCATTCAAATTTTGAGAAATTTAATTGCCCTTTTCAGAAGTTTTCAAGAATTGAGAAAATTCCTTTCAAGACTATATATTTTCCCTACTTGTAAATGAGGTGAATATTTTAGTGTTCTATAATGAATACTTTTGTATGAACAAATATTTTCGCTTAACTTTTAATAAACAAAATAATTAAAAGAAATATGCCAATATCTCTCAAAATATTTTTCTTAAATTCCCCAAAACAAATTTAAAATCCGAAAGATCAATAAAAGATATCAGGCATATTCTTGCATGATAATTTAACATGTTGGGATAAATCTTAATTTTAATATTTTAATTAAAATTCATAAAATGTGTTTTAATCTACGTATATAATACATTTGAATTGTTGTAATCAATGAAAAGAAAGTTAAAAAATTTTTAATCTAAAACATCACTTTATATATATATTTGTTATATTATTTATTTATTTTTAAATATTTCTTTATTGCTAACGTTAAAATTAAAACAAATCATTTGTTTTTAAATATTTCCATAAAAACATATTTATTTTTAAATGTTTCTTTATTGTTAATGTTAACAATTAATAAACAATAATATATTAAAACATACCTTATTACTAATTACCAATTTATGCAAAAATATTTTCATGAAACGCTTACTTATTTTTAAATGTTTCTTTATTGTTAACGTTAATCAAAAATTGTATATTAAAACATACCTGTATTACTAATTACCAATTGATTAAAAAAAATTTCATGATCATCAAGATGGAATAACATACGAATTTTAGCATTAATTAAAAAAAATAATAATATAGTCTTTCCTTTTTAACATAGCACGAATTCGTTCTAGGTTCGATTAAGAACATAATTATTTTTATGACAAGGAAATGAAAACCCATATTCATTTTTATTAACGCAATTCTAAACCGTAAGAACATTTCTAAACACTTCCTGTGTCCATTAAGAACATAAATATTACGTTAAATACCATTTCGACTTCCAATTGTCTTCCATCTAATCACATACAAAATCTAATACAGCATTCGAGTATTTCCGCGACCTTCCATTACATAAAAATTCTACTATAAATCGTCTGCAATTTCTTTGTTGCCAAACGTTCCAAAACAAAAGACCATCTGCCAAGTTGTGGGGGAAAAAAGAGTAGAAAAGAAATGGCAAAAAAAAGCCTAGCGGGGAGGGGTTAATACCTGCTGCCCAAATATTATCCACAAAGTGTCGTAAAAAGAAAGAAAAAAAAGAACATTCCATCAAGTGGTTCTTCCTCGAAGGAGATGCGTTCTGTTTTTTTTTCCTCGTTAGAAAGTGAATGGCCGCTAGGTTTAATGACCCACTTCCAATTTCACTGGGTCACTTGGTTACAGCTAAGAACTGCATCCAGTGCTCGATCGGTGCGACTCGAGTGGAGGCCTGAAAAAGCAACAGTTCCTCTTGTTGATCATGAGGGGCACGAACATGGAACAGGTGGTGGTTTGTCTAGTCTTGCTGTTCGTGGGCAATATCTTTGCCACGGAGCCACAGAATCCAGGTAAGACTATTTATATTTGTCATTTTAATATCGAGAAAAAAATAACAAAAATTTTTATTATTATTTATTTTTTGTCCTTTTTGAGGTTAAATTGCTTCACACTAAAGACAAAATTTTTGTAAAAAAAATTTTGGATACTATTATATTTTTATTAGTGAATGTTTTTATTATTAAATTTCTGTCTTAAAATAGTTTTTTCTCCATATCAAATACCCAAGCAGAGGAAAAACTTTTTCTGGAGAAAAACTTTTTTTCTGGAAAATAAATTTTATATACCAAAATGTACCAAAGACAAAAAAATTTTTTTTTTAATTGAATACAATTATATACTTTTAAATTTCAATATTAAAATAATTCCATATCGAATACGCCAAGTAGAGGAAATACTTTTTTCTGGAAAATAAATTTTATATACAAAATATATATCAAAATACCAAATAGATATATACGAAATATACAAAGACAAACATTTAAAAAAATTGAATACAATTATATTTTCATTAGTGAATGTTTTTAACATTAAGTTTCTCTGTTAAAATAGTTTTTGTCCATATCGAATACGCCAAGAAGAATAACAACTTTTTTCTAGAAAATAAGATTTCTATACCAAAATATACCAAGGACAAAAAAAATTTTAAATTGAATACAAGTATATTTTTATTGGAGAATGTTTTTATCATTAAATTTCTCTGTTAAAATAGATTTTGTCCATATTGAATACGCCAAGCAGCTTAACTTTTGTTAGCTCAAACTTTCAGAAATAAAATATATTTAGTTTTAGGTTCAATGCTTATGTTTTAGGTTAGTGCTCACTTGAAAAAAAAACGTATTAGCAATGAAAGATAAGGTTAAAAATGTAATTTTAGTATCTCTGTAACGTTATGAAAAATTATGATGTTGCTCATAAGTAGGTGCGCTCCCAGGATTTTGTCATGGATGGGGGAGGGGAGTCAACACAATGAATTATATTAAAAAAGCTATCTGATATACTATAATTGTAATAAAATCAGATTTATCCGTCGAAATTCCGTATATTAATTATTTTATTAATAATTTTTGAATCGTACTCCTTTAGTTCAAATACATAAAAATAAGTAATATAAAAAAAATTTAAAGTCAATTTCTACTTTTTTTCACTATATTGCAGAAAAACTCTTTAAAAATAAAGTTGAAATTTTCCTCTTACATCTGACGCCATCTATTGGTAGGTACATGCAACTTAAATAAAAAAAACCCTAAAATTAATTAATTTAATTTAATGAATGAATTAATATTTGAAAAAACTGCATTAACGTCAAGTGTCATCCACTACAAGTTTTAAAAATGTATTTGAACTTGAGTAGATGAATAAAAAGTATTTTATGAACGATTGAAAATGTGAACAAGATATATATAAGGAGAGTGTGAACTAATAGTAGGAATTGAAAAAGAACTTTAAAACTAAGTATTGCACGAAAAATAAAAATGTAATTTCTAAAAAAAAATAACATAAACAAATTATAACTTTAAATAAAAACTTCTTTTTTTTTCTTTTACCAGCTCATCAATTACATCGTTCATGTCAACTTCATTCTTTTGAAGAATATTTCATACAACTAAGCCAGGAGAAACGAATTCTCATTCAATTCAAAATAAAATTGAAATAATAAACATTTAACTGTTTGGCCTAAAGGGGAAGTGGTCATAAGTTTGAGCACCTACGTATTTCATTTAAGGGTTGGGGGGCTCAATCCAGCATGCCCCTTCCCCCCACTCCCTAGGTGAGCACTTGATCGTAACACTAAATTAATTGGGGGAAATATTTTAAAGTTATCTATACAAATTGAAAAATAATTAATTAGCATACATTGTTATTTGTTCATGATTTTAAATTTAAAAAATTGATTCCTTATCTTTCAATCTTTTATAATAGAGTATTTTCACTAACATTTAACCTCTAAGTTGTCTTTTAATAAGAAAAATGTTACCCTAAATTTACTCATTAAGATAAAAACCGTGCATATGATTTTTTTTATTGTTAGAATAATAAATTTAATTGTGTAGTTATTTTGGCCCTTTGCTTATTATTTATTAAAATTAACAAAATATATATAGATTTTTTTTATTAAAAAAAATGAGATTAATTATGCAGGGCAGTTTTCCTTAAAAAGGTCCCTTGGAATAATGATGTAATAATTTCCTGCTTTCATTATCCATCTATGGGCTGTTCGTAACGCCATATATGAATAAAAACACAAGTGTCCAGCAACAACAAAAAGATTGTTATAGATTTTAAAATAAAACAATAATTCTTCCAAATTAATTTTTTAATATTAACGTTCATTCATTCTTAGACAGAACCTATTTTCAGAGGTTAATTTATTCAAGAATTAAAATCAAAAAATATTTTAAAACGAACTTCTTCTTCATTGGCGTGATAGCCCCATGGTTGGCCAAGGCCTTCTGCCTTCTAGCAGATTCCGAAACATGAGATGCTGTTTTTTTTTTTCTACGGCGTAAGGTTGTCAGCCCTACGCCCAACAATCATATTAGACCGGGACGTACGGTTTAAAGTGGATTCCGAACAACTATAAGCATCATTGGCACAGCCGAGAATCGAGCCCGAAACCTGTGGTACCGACCTCCAGACACTCGGCCATTAGGGTTCCTTTTAGAGCAGTTAAGTCTTCAATACATTACTACTTTCTACGAACGTGTGTAGAAATGTTTTTCCCCGCAGAAAAAATCAGCATATTGAATGCTTTTTGATTTGAAATTGGAATTCTTTCTATAATTTATATAAAAAAATTCAACACGAA
Source organism: Caerostris darwini (assembly GCA_021605075.1). Taxonomy (NCBI): domain Eukaryota; kingdom Metazoa; phylum Arthropoda; class Arachnida; order Araneae; family Araneidae; genus Caerostris; species Caerostris darwini. The sequence continues at coordinate 298,884 of BPLQ01001797.1, read as the reverse complement.
GACATCTAAAATTTGAATTAAAAAAAAAGCATCAAAAATTAGATAAGTTAATTGTTCTAAATCATTCATGATGTTTTCTAATCTCCACTGCTGTTCTCTGAAAACATTTATTTTTCACAAATGTTATGATTTTATAACTAAAGAATTTTTTTCAATTATTTTCATTATGTCCTGCAGAAGATATTTAATTTCTCAGAAACATTTTTCTTCATTAATGTTTTCATTACAATATCATTTTTTATTGGTTTGTTTGTTTGTTTTATGTAGGACAAAATAATGTTTATGTTTTAAAACTCTTTCGCGATTCTTTTTCCACTTACGTTCGACCTTCCTTGAGGTCATGTCTAACATCTTGAGAAAACCTGTATTCAAAGTACATTGGCTTGATATTGAATAACATCCTTTTCAAATTTAATTATGAAAGAATTAATTCTTCTTTATATTATAACGGTCGATAAATATAAATAGCATTGAAAAACATTCCCATTAATTGTTCTTTTAAATTTATATACTTTCAGTATTGCATTCTAAGATCGAAGCTATTGTTTTTGTTTTATTAATAAATATGAAGAAAACTAGCTTACGAAAATATAACTATATTTATAGTGTCCTTAATTGTTTATTTATTTATTTTTTGTTGATATTTTTGATTGATATAATTTATTTATTTATTAAAAAATGTACCTTTGTTTTAGATAAAAAAAAATAAGTTCTGTACTGAAAATTGTATCTACCTTCAGTAATGCTTTCGAAAATAGAAGCTATTGTTTTTGCTTTATTAATGAACATGAAAAAAACTACCTTGGGAAAATATAAGAATATCTATGGTTTTCTAAATTATATATTTTTAATATTTTCAATTTATATAATTTATTTATTTATTAAAAAAATGCATCCTTGTTTAAGATAAAAAAAATATATGGTACTATATTGAAAATTGTATCTACTTTCAGTAATACTTTCGAATGTGGAAGCTATTGTTTTTGTTTTAGTAATAAATATGGATAAAACTACCATGCGAAAATATAACAATAAATTTATCGTGTCCTAAATTATTTATTTTTTTATATTTTCGATTAATATAATTTATTTATTTACTAAACAAATTTCATCTTTGTTTAAGTTAAAAAAAAAGTAACATGCTGTATTGAAAATTGTATCTATTTAACAGTAATACTTTTGAGCATAGAAGCTATTGTTTTCGCTTTAATAATAAATATAAAGAAGCAAAATTACCATACGAAAATATAACAATATTTGTGTCTTAAATTATTTATTTTTAATTAATATAATTTATTATTTATTAAACAAATTCCTCTTTAAGATAGAAAAAAATAAGGTACGCTTTATTCCAAAGTATTCCAGACGCCAATAATAGACGCCAATGCTCATAGGAAACTGAGCATGCGCGCTAGAAAAAAAAAAGCTAAATCCTAAACTAACGTACGGTATGCAAAAACTTCTAATATCAGAAAATAAATAAGGATTTTTTTTTTTTTCCATAGTTGTCAAATTACTATTTTTATTATTTTCAATAAATGAATTATAATTACACTGAACTCAAATATCAATTCGATAAAACTATATTTTATATAAGGTAATGATATGTCAAATACCAGTCCTAAATATTTTATTTATGGTAATGATATGTCAAATATCAGTCATATTTGATTCATTAAATATATGTGACTGACAGGATAACCTGTATATACATATCCTATACATTCATATCATATCATATGTAACTTATTACATATTTTGAATTAATGATAATTATTAATAATAATTGTTCATAAGTTCCCGAATTTAAAAAGATTAAAGCTTGAACACAGCCCATCATATCGCTGATATACATATAATAGTTAAATTAAAATATTTTTTTTTTATGTATGAAAATCAATTCAAAGTTAGAAAAAGAAAATTGTTTACTGATATTGATCCCATTAATATTAATATTATTATTAATTGTTTGTTTTATTAATAATGGTACTCCATGATTGTATTATCGTTATCAGATAAGAAAATGTTACCGATGATAACTCCTAAGGTAAATTAGTACAAATGGAAAAATTTTAGAAGTTCTGTAATTACAATGGTAATAATGAATAGAAAATATTGTTTATTTTATACATAATATTACTCCATAATTGTATTAGTATTATCATATAAGCAAAATTTACTAATGATAACTCTTCAGGTAAATGAATACTAATGGAAAAATTTTAGAAATTCGCTAACTACAATGGTAACAAAGAAAATAAAGTCATTTAAAGTTTCCAACAACTTCTTCTAACAATTACATTACCTACAATAACTCGCTACAATAATTTATGAAATAAGATTTTATGTTAACAAAAAATACAAATTATCGCCATTAAATTTACTTCATTAAAAAGAATGAGATAGATTCAAGAGAAAAAAACATTTCTATATTTATTTATTTTGCTAAAGCTTTGTAATCATATTCTTATAATGGAATCTTTAATGGAATAAATTGTAATCAATGATGTTTATTGATTTGCTAAACCTTATAATATTTACATTGTATTAGAAATAATTTATTTTTCTTTGTATAATTAATATGGTAAATTATGAACATTTATAAGAGTAATTTTTTTTCAGTGATTATGCTACTTAAATTGTTTGGTCATTACCTCTCAAAATCATTTATCATGATAATAATCATCAGCTTTTTTTTATATAAATAAAACTGAATTTCTTTCTTTTGGATTTCTTTTTTTTATATAAATAAAACTGGATAGGTCTTTTTAACACTATTTAAACATTAAAAAGGTCATACCATTGTATCAACATTAATTTTATAATTAATATGCTCTTATAAGAATGAAAGAACAAAATATAGAAGATTATTATAAGAACAAAAGATAAAATACATAAGATCAAAAGATAAAATACATAAGATCAAAAGATAAAATACATAAGATCAAAAGATAAAATACATAAGAACAAAAGATAAAATACATAAGAACAAAAGATAAAATACATAAGATCAAAAGATAAAATACATAAGAACAAAAGATAAAATACATAAGAACAAAAGATAAAATACATAAGAACAAAAGATAAAATTTCAAACGTTAAAAAGATAAAATACATAAGATCAAAAGATAAAATACATAAGATCAAAAGATAAAATACATAAGAACAAAAGATAAAATACATAAGAACAAAAGATAAAATACATAAGAACAAAAGATAAAAGATTATTATGATAGTTAAAGATTTTCTCAGAACAAATTAGAAGTTCTCAAACGATTTATTCTTACTTAATAGAATTCAACGATTTTATAAATCGTCTGCATTTCGTAAAACAATTAATCTGAATATTTATTATTAATTCGCAAGATTACCTCGTTAGAAAAATGGATATTTATAATAATAATAAAGGTTTTTGAAAACATTGAACAAGAACGAAACTATTATTTTTTCTCTTACATCAAAACAACTTTCTGGAATTTCTTCCTGGTCATTCTTTCCGTAGAATTTTTCCCGGAGCTAAGGTGGGCATTGCAATCTTAGTCGAATTATATATTTTTTTTCTTTAAAATTAGAACGTTGGCACGGTTTAACGATAGCTAATTAACCACACCCAGCATTCCAAAGAGAGCTGCACCATTTTCCTTACAATGTAGATCGAATATCAGTAAGTTCAAATACCATCCCAGGTATTCGTGTTTTGCTTTTATAATTTATTCTTATTCTGTATTTATTTGTTTACAAATACTTTTATTAACCCAGTTGAATTATTGATGTTATATTTTCGCTATCAAAATATAAATTAAACTCGCAATTAATATTCCATCCATTCAAAGTGCTGTTCCATTTTTATGATTGAAATAAAATTGAACACTTGGTCTAAGATATGTTTATTTAATCATTAAGAGAGTATGTTTATTGACTAACACAATATGTTTTGATTATAATGAGAGTACGTTAACACAATATGTTTATTTAATTAATAGAGTATATTTATTTAATAAGATCGTATGTTTATTTAATCATTAAGAGCAGGTGGCTGGTTATTTAATAACATAGTATGTTTATGAAATCATCAATGACATCTTTCCATCAGATTTTCGATGAATTTTTTTTTATACAATTCATTTTATTTTTTCTTGAAACACTAATTTAGTTTCAATTCAATATGTTCTCTTGCAGAAAATTCATTCTGCAATCTTCTAAAAAAACTGTAATCTGTTGGAATAGGTCGAGAAAATAGTGTGAATGAGATATAATTCGCCAGCCAAATTCTTCCGATAGATTCTTAGCCACTCCACAAATGTGAATTCGGTATTGGTACAGAATCACACTTTCAATATAAATCTGATCCTCCTTCGTCTTTGCATCATCTAAGACGATCTGACAAAAGTTGCATCAAATTTTCTAAGCATCGATATAAATGCGCATAGAGCTTTCCTTTCTGTTCATATTCATGTGAAGAGGTTTTGACGTGATGATGACCGCACGACGGGAATTAACAGACTTTGAAAGCGAATGTTAGTTGGAGCTAACCATGGGTCATTCAACCTGTATAGAGAGAAGGCTTCATAAGAAAAAGTGGTGGATTTAACGTCTATTGAATAAGACAAGCAACACTCAACAAGAATGCCCAGGACTTGTCTGTTACCTAGAGCTGTCCGCATGTTACTGACCATGACTACTTACAGAGTCACCTGTATAGAATAGGACTGGCTGCTACAGATACCTACCACCCTTTGCAAATATGGCGTACCCATGACTGGAGAGCACCTCACCATATGTCCTACTGTTCTTACCTGTTATCCCAAACAACGATTTTTGGTTACTGCCAATGCCCTGTTCCAACGAATTTTAGTGATTGTTCTTTCCTGCACCATCAACGCTTTCTTTATCTTTTTCAATATTCCTGCAGAAGACTTCCAACGACTTGTTGAGTCCATGCCACGTCGAGTTGCTGCACTTCGCCGGGCGAAAGTTTTTAAGAGGTATTCCATGATTTTTGTCACTTCAGTGTATATTTCTTATTAAATCTAACCGTTTCACCTGTATAGAGAGAAGGCTTCTAAGAAAAGTGGGATTATCTGGAATGCCCAGTTTCTCCTAGTGACAGCATGTTACGACCATAATGAACGAGAGGTCGGAGAAATATGGCATAGGATAAAAAATGCCCTTAGTGATTGTTTGTCTATTTAATAACGAAAGCCGTTTTTCCAGCAAAATAATTGCTTTTAACTGTCTTAACTGCTGAGAGTCAAATCCAGTGGTTATGGTTTGACTGTCACCTAAGGGCTCATAACGAAAAATTACTTTAAAGTAATAGCCTTAAATGACTTTAAAGCCACTTTCTTTATTATTTAATATCATTACAGGTAATTTATAGAGAGTTAGAAGTTAAATATATGCCATCGTATCTTTTATTTTATTTCAAAAAATGGACCATAACTTTCGTTACAATCTAACATAAAAAAAAAAAACATGCATATAACACATTTTTAAATGGCAAATGACCTGAAATAAATGAAAATTATCGAACTATATCAAAAATTATATTTTTTGCATTTTTTTTTAACACAATTTAACAGCAACTAGTTTGATTGAAAAAAAAAATCTGAAACCTATTTCCATAGTAATAACAATAATTGTATAAATGACTTTCAAATGTATTAGTTTGAAAATAAACTAAATCAGATCATTAATTTTTTTTAGAAAAAAAGTGAGCTTTTTTTCTTAAATGATTTATAATTTAATGAAATTGAATCAATTTACACAATATTGGCAAAATACAAGTTTTACATGTAAGCTTCAACGATTTTCAAAATGGCATAACGTTAAAAAGATTGCGTAACTAAATACTGTAATCGAGTAATAACTGAAATTTATAAGGCTTGATTAATTTGAATTTTATCATTCAAATCATTGATAATCAAACACACATAAAAATATATTTAAAAAAAAAGTATTCAATATTATGTAATTGAATTGAATAAATAACTTATTGAATAAATAAGCCGTTTTCTTTTAAAGTGGTGGAAGTCCATTTTATATTATAGGAAGATATTTAAGAGTTATTTTATGAATGGTTTAAAAATATAAGTATAAGCTAATATGCTTATTTTATGTTTTTAAATATTAAAATGATTTTATGTTTATAATATGAACGTTTTTGAATGTTAGTTAAAAGAAATTTATACTTTTGGGGAAGTCATATATGTATTAAAAGAATTTTTTCATAACAAAGAATTTTTTTTTAAACTTTAAATGCATTTGCACTCAATTATAAGACGCGTACTCAAAATTTACTTATAAAAAATACATATTATAAAAAATGTTGTTGTTGTTACTTATCCTCAGTGACCTGCAGCACGGTACGGACATCTCATGAGTAGTCTACTCATATCCAGGGGAAGGGGGGGGGTAGCTTCTGTTGTGATGAAGCACCCGTAGGTAGAAGTCTGACTTGGCTCTCTGTCGCTGAAGAAAGAGGGCAGTACCACCCGGAAAGATTACCCCCCCCCTCATTTGCGTATCGTATGGAAGAAAACCCGGAAATCTCCAACCAGGTAGTCACTAACGAGGGAAGATGCTGAACATCACAAACGCCAACGAGTCTTCTCGTTTTTGAATCAATGTCCGTAACAAAGCCGATAGCTGATTGAACGTCAGCTTAATGCTCACCAGCGACGCACGAGTCGGTATATTATAAAAATACCAGTTCCAAATTAGCACTTACCAAAGTATTATAGAATAAAAATATTACAAAAAGAAAATTGTACATAATCCTCAAAAAGATGTTATATTTGTAATGCATTAAATGCTATATTAGCTTCTATATTATTTTCTTTCATTATTAATCCGTGATGCCTTTTATAAACCTAGAAGCTGAAGTCATCTCTCAACAATTACTTAATATGCTGCTAAAACAGTAATTGTCTTAGCTAATTAGTATATTGAAAGATACAATTGAATTGCCTCTTTACCATTTAATTTTTGTATTATTTCATCAATTTTGGAAAAATATAAATTTGGACGATATTGTGACGTATACTTGCAGATTTGAACGTCACCTGTCAGTTATTCAGAAAGTGATTGTTCAAGAAATAAGCGATAATAATAAAAACTATATAATTCTAACAAATTCCGTGAAAACAGGATAAGTGAATTAGACCTTGAACTCTTTGTTCTTTATTTTTGTGAAATTTGATGCTTTATTGTTGTGTATTTTTTAAAACTGCACAATAGAAAAATATTTACACAATATTTGATTTTACTATCTATGTTTTATTTTATTTTTTTTTTTAACTTTTATAGGCTCTTAAGTAAATGATTTAATTATTTTATTCAGCTGCATATTGTTTTACTGAAGACTGATTTTAAAAAAATAAATTTATTTTTCTTATCAAAATCAATTTTTAAATTATTTATCTCTTTTACATATTTATCTTTTGATTATTTTAAAGCATAAATAAATGTCATTTTTGCTAAGTTTTATGCTATATTGATTTATTTGATAAAATCCATCATTTAGAAATTTTTAATTTATTTGGATAATCTGTAAATTTTTTCCTTATACATTTTATTTTATTTGAATAATCTGTAAATTTTTTCCTTGTACATTTTATTTTGAATAATCTGTAAATTTTTTCCTTGTACATTTTATTTTATTTGAATAATCTGTAAATTTTTTCCTTGTACATTTTATTTTATTTGGATAATCTGTAAATTTTTTGCTTATGCATTTTATTTTTATTTGAATAATTTTATTTGAATAATCTGTAAATTTTTTGCTTATGCATTTTATTTTTATTTGAATAATCTGTAAATTTTTTGCTTATGCATTTTATTTTATTTGAATAATATGTAATTTTCATATTAGAGTAATTATTACAGAAAATTAATAAAAAATTTAATGCATATTTTATACGATTAAACTTTAAAGGAATGAAAAAAAAAATACATACTTTTAGTCTAACAGTAAAATTCTCTCATTTATAGTTATGGACATTTTATTTCAATTCAAAATATCTTTACAACGTTAAACAGCAATAGAAAAGCATTTTTTTATTTAACGGTTACTATTTTATTTTATAATGGCATCCATATAAAAAAATAAATGACGTTCTAAAATAATGCAAAATAAATAATAATTTTAAATTGGATTTAACGCATGTTTACTCAGTCTTAAAATTTATTCATTTTACATCGTTTTGAAGCTTTCATATTAAAAATTAAACTCAAAAAATAATATATAGAAGAGCAAGCAACTAACGTGTACCAATAGTCAAAAAAATGTTGATCAAAGCTTACTGATGTGTGACAAAACATTTCAACTTTCGAAAATTTTGTTCATGGAAAATCCAAACACCTAAAATGAAATGAAACACTTTCGAATTCAATGAACCACAAAATGTTGACCCCATTTTTTTTTTTCTACCGATGGGATAGTTCCAGAATATTTTTTTTTTTTTTTTCTTTATCATTTGGTGGATATTGTTGTTATTCTGATTTCTAAAATGGCAACACATATCAAGTGGCAGGTGGGCGTATTGTAACATAACGGAGAACGACTTTTTAAAAACAATGATTATAATTTTTTTTTTCGTTTCCTTTATATACATTTAGAAAAACAAAACATTGTTCTGCAGTCCATTTACCCGTGTTACACTTCCTCAATTATTTTTTATTTATTTTTGCAACTTCTCAATTTATGAAAACAAAATGTTTTTATTAAGTTAAGGAAGTGTGCTATTCGTTTTAAGTGACTTAAATTTATAATTATTTACAGTAAACAATGGGTGTATAAATGTTTGCTTTAGGATTAGATTAATAAGAAAACTTTGAAAATGCTTAATATATTTCATTTTATTAATTTTTATTTTTAAAAATACTCACACATTTTAGTAAGACACAAATCTAAATAATACATTTCTTTAATGATAATTGATAGTTTTAAAATTTTATTATTAAATTTATGAAAGCAAATTGTTTTTATGAAATTGAGGAAGTGTGCCGTTCATTTTAAGTGACTTCAATTTATTATTATTTACCATAAACAGCTTTATAGTTAGCTTTATGATTATATTACTAAGAAGATGTTGAAAATTTAACTTATCTTAAGAAAATTTTAAAACTAACTGTCATACATTTGTGTGTCGTGTACAAGGCAATATGACTGCCAATGCCAATTAATAAAAAAATATATATGTAAGGGATAATTCAATCAAAATTTAAAACTCTTCCAACTACTGCACTACATTTGCTTGTCGTGTACCAAACAATATCTATCAATGTCAATTAGTAAAAGAATGCATGTGTAGGGTTAATTCATTCAAGAATTTAAAACTCTTCTAACTAACTGCTCTACATTTGCTTGTTGTGTACAAGGCAATTGACTGCCAATATCAGAGATCATCTCAGCCTTCACTGAATCTACTTTTTCATAGTAATGTGATACACGCCAAGCAAGAATCCAAGTCTCGTCCAAAAATATGCTGCTCCACTACCGATATTTGAAACCAGTTTCCGCGACCAATTAATTTATTTTAACTTAAAAAAAAAAAAAAAAGAAATTCAACTTATTTGTGTGTATCAATCAAACGCAATCGAGTGTAAATTTAATTTTTATTTTAAATTAAATAACGATATTTTGTGCCTCAAATCAACGAAACTAAACTTTTACTTTAACAAAAAAAACCTTTTAAATAAATGGAAAAAAAAATCAATCAAATTAATTAAACCTTAGAAAAAAGATTGGTTTAGTTAACAAAAAAAAAATGCTCTTTTTTTACATTTTAGTTTATTAAAAAGTTAATTTTACTCTGGAAATTAAACTAAAATAAGTTTCAGACATATTCAGGCAGAATTTACATAATTTATAATATAAAATAGTATATTTCATTTACAATAATTATACAGTACAAATGGAGCCTGATGGACGTGTGACTAGCACTTTGGCAAAGATTTCGGGTTTGAATCCTGGCGGTACCATGAATGTATGTAGGTAGTTCTGAATCCACTTTAAACCGTAGGCACCAGGTCGACTGTAATGCGTAAGGCTGATAACCCTGTCCTGTAAAAAGTAAACATCTCATAATTCGGAAGTTGCCAGTAGGCAGACGGCCTTGGCCCACCTTGGTTGAAGAAGAAACAGATATAGAATAATTATTTATAATTCTAAACAGAAATTTCAGAAATTTGTGTCAAGTTCTAAATAGGCGAAGTCTGTTGGACAGAGCTTTGAGTTTCCAAATTATTGAGCCGACTTCGAACCCGAATAAATATATCTGTCATTTCTTTTACTCTCTAGCTTGGAAGATCGTGGCCGTTGTGATTCTTTTCATATATGCATTTAATAGCCCTGCGGTCTGATGGCCAGTTGGCTAGCGCTGTGGTTGTTAGTACCACATGCTTCAGGTTCGAATCCTGGCGAGGGATACCATTAACAACCATCCATGCGATGGCCTGGATGGTTGTTAATAGTTCGGAATCCACGTTAAACTGTAGCTACGGGTCTAATTAGCCCAAAGTGTGCACAAAATGACCGTAGAGCGACAGACCAAATCAAACCTAATAGCACCACCCTGGTCTTAGGGAATGATGATGATGTTCTGAATGATGGAATGCTCTTGATGTTTTCAGGGCTAACTATTCCGCATTTAAGCATAATATGAGCTAAAATCCTGAAAACACCCGCTACAAAAGCTGCCTGATTAGGCTGGACTTCAAATCTGCATACCGGATAATCCTTCAGTTCAGCTCAAGGAAAAGAAAAGATTTGCTCATATGCCTTCATTGATGCAAAATTGCAATGGCAAAATAAGGGTGACGCAATCCTATCATGCTTCGCCATGATTAAAGCTGCATCTGCTACTGATTTATCATTATAATGGGGAATGATCTCATGTCGACGTACCTGCAATTTGAAAACAACGTTTCAAATCATTCTATAAGTTTTTGAATGTCTACTATTTTTTGATTCTATTACTCAATGTGATATACATTCATCAGCATCATCGCTTCAACAACCCTTGGTGGCCAAGGCCTTCTGCCTAGTGGCAGATTTCGAGAAATAAGAATTTTTTTCTTATTACTGTGTAGGTTTGTTAGCCCTTCTCTCAATTCCTGATTTGTCGCTCTACACCATATTAGAACAGAATCTACGGTTTAAGGTAGATCCCGAACCATTATAAACCTCCATGGCATGTTCGGGACTCGAACCCGAAACCTGTGATACCTGGTGCCCGATAGCTAGTCACTCGGCCATCAGACCCCTGATGTACATCAATAAACACATTTTTCCAATCGAATGTTTACGATATGCTAAAGTAGTTTTACCGGTGACGCAAAACAATATGTCCCACTTCACAAAGAGAACTTGAAGACATTTACTGCAATTAACGTCGAGCATCACCATTCATTCAATCATTAGTTAACAATTAATGTCCAGGGAGCCTTGCGCAAACATGGATTAACGTTCAGTGCTTCAACAGGAAATGAATCGTGACGTTCTGCTCTTTTGAATTTAGTGAGGAAATAATCCATTATATCTCTGTAGCCTTTTACCTTGAATTGATAGGTTTGTACCATACAAAAAGTTTGCTTCGTAAGGAGGAGATTACAGTCTCATCTTAACCAAATTAATGATTTAAAATGTAAATTAATGCACACTTTTGAATACATTTACGCCATTTTTGCAGCTTGTTGTATGATTTCTTTCCAGGTTTTCCTTACAAATTTGGCGGTATTTTTATTTTACTTATGCGTTAATTTCATTTACCAGAAAAGAATTTCGCTATTTATGCAATAAAGTTCCCACATAACAGCGTTGGTGTTTCCTTTCCTACATTTGTTTTTCATTGTTTCTTATCCCACTTGGTAGACAGCAACATCAAGACCAAGTCCATGAACCCGTGTGTTCTCAAGCAATGAAAACCGCTCCAAACCGCTATAAGACTATAAATATGCAATACAAAACGCTAAATGTGAAATTCGTTAAAGAAATATAAAATATAAAACTTTTTCAACAGTAACGAACCAACGTATGTTTAAATCCAATACATAATTAAATATAAAATTAATAATATGTTAATTAAAGACATTTTTTAAAATATACCTTCTTTAATAGAACTGTTGCTTTACAAAATTGGATTTCTGAAATGATTGTTTTCTTCCGTTACAGTCGAAGACAAATCTGTAGAAGAAGATGATCCCCTACTGCATACCCTTCACAATGTCCTCATCAGTAAGATGTCCGAGGCCAGGAATACTGTCCTGCACGGCAGTCCCGCAGGACACATCCTGGTCATGGATCCTTTCAAAATGGAACCGCTTTCTCTCACAGTGCAAGAGCCCAAAGGCTTCGTCAATGTATCATTGAGAAAGGTATTTGCTTAACACATTATTTAAAGTCAATATTTAGTTATCTGTGTAAACTAAAACGCATGCCAAGATAGTTTAACCCAATTGTCAAAAACATGGTAACTGTATTTGCAGGTTAAAACGACAAAAAAAAAAAAGGGTTACTTTATTTTAATATGCTTTGTGTGTATGTATTTTACTATACTTATTATTATTTGTTGAGGTTTATGTGGTTTTTGAAAAATGCATATTTAAATGGCATATGGGATATTCGGTAGATAACATGGTGTATGTTAAAAACAAAGATGAGGACAGAGAGAAAATCTCAGTACGAACACCTTAGTCAAAAAAGTGCCCCTAGTCTATTGGATAGATTAGTCAAATTTCCTGTAATGCTTTCTGAAGGAAAAGCTATTGTTACCCCTTTCACTCGAGGTAGCAATCCAAAATTGAGTCAGTCAATTTTTTCGATATTATAAAAAAAATAGTGAGAACTTAAATGATTGCAGTGAATTTTTGCGTTCATTTTGATTGTCAAAATATTTCTTATAAATTTTTTGAAAAAAAAAACTTTCCAAAAAATTAATTTCTAAATTAATTTTTCTAATCTCCTTAAAAATTAATTTCTATTTTGAATTAAACGTGAAGCTAACAAACATTTTTTTTTCACTCATCATTTAAACATAATAATCATATGGATACCTTTGATATTTTCTAAATAATAAGACTAAATAATAAAATAATACATTTTTTCCTATGATCTGTGAAAAACAATAATTGTTTTTATTTCGTTATTTAGGTGCTAGTTAGTTGCAATTTTTACTACTGGAATTGAATTTCTAATATTTTTTTTAATATTTTTACATTACTATCAATTTTTTTCCAATGAATAATTAGGGAAAAAATCATTGAATCATAGATATTTAATTTTTTTTTTTCAAATAAACCTCAGTTATAAATAAAATTAAAATTTGTGAATTTTTAACTAAAACATTAAAAACTATTATACCGTTTATTTTTATATAGTTTAAAAAAATTAGTTAATATTTTTATATTAGTTTCTTTTTCATACCTAGCAGGATAAGTTTAAAATACGTTTATTTTTTTAATACTTTATGTATCTCTTGTTTCGCGAGTAAGTTATGAATTACCGTTTATGGGACGGGAAAATGGTGTGTTTTAGAATTTGATGGAGTGTTTTACCCTACCAGACTGCCTGGAAGCCAAAATGAAATGTTTTATACACTCTGTAACAATCTCCATCAAGTCTTCACTACAGTGGCAACAGAACAACAAATTCAAACTTCACTTTTCCTACACTTTAATTGTTTGTGTTGCCACTGGAAATTAAATGATGTTGCTGTTGTGGTTGTAAATTGGTAGTTTTTCTGTTCCACTTCTGTATGTCACAAACAAACAACAGATAGCAATGAGGAGTCATTCAGGAGGACATTCAGAGATAGCTGCTCTTTGCAGCCGTATGGCAATCAAATCTCAACGTTTCTTAAAGCAGAGACTGTAGTCACGAGTAAATTACCAGTAGATTATAATCTGTGGAAGCAGAGACTGTAGTCACCACCATATTACCGGTAGATTATAATCTAAATCCTCTTGCACACTACTTGTGATCGTTTCTGGAAGCAGACACTGTAGTCACCAGTAGATTATAATTTGAAACCTCATGCAATCTAACTACGGTCGTTTCTGGAAGCAGAAAATGTAGTCACCAGTAGATTTCCAGTATAATCTGAACCCTCTTATAAGATAACTGCAATCGTTTCTGGAAGCATAGACCGTAGTCACCAATAGATTGCCAGTATAATCTAAAAACCCTTGCAAGCTAACTGTGATCGTTTCTGGGAGCATAGACTGTAGTAGATTACCAATAGATTATAATCTGAATCTTCTTGCACGCTAACTGCGAACCTGAACAATGAGTTGAAGAATTTTAAGCATTTCCAATTAATTCTAATTTTCGTAATAGAAACAGTGTTCATATCTTTTAAAAGCTTCAATCTTCTTATATAATGATTACAAATTATTGATTATTAACACAAATTATAAATTGATTTCTAATTTAAACAATTTCAATTTTACATTTATAAATTTCATACTTATAGAAAAAATAAGTTAAATAATCAGAACGGTTTGTGTACATACTTCATCAGAAATATCAAATGTAATTACAGAAGCTGTTCAGAATAATTAGAGAAAATCTTTCAAGCGTGTCTTGGGAATATTTCTTCGCTAACGTGTATGTGAGCGATGGACCATGTCCAAGAAATTCACGTCTGAGCGACGATGAATATCACAACTGGAAAAGAGTAATTTAGAACAGCGTTTCTTAAAAATTCTTTAATGTTATGTAAGAAAGCGGAAATATTTGATACACTTAAAACCAAGCATTTAGTCATTTTTATTATTAGATATATATAAACTGCATTTTAAACTTAGATAACTGGCTTATTCTTGGGATTTAACGTAAAATATTTTAGTTCTAATCTCATGAAGAATGTTCCCGGGTATTCATGCGCCATATAAGAACACCATGAGTAAACTCATTCGAATTTAATTTTTAATCCTGGATTTAAACGAGTATATCGGCACATCTGGTATTATATTTAGGCAAACACTAGTTCACTGGGGATATCATCAATATGGTAACAATCATCTTAATCGAGATTTCGTGGTGTTTCACAGACATATGATTCGATGTCCAAATGTCTTTAGATACCCAAAGGATGGGCGAGTAGCTGCGTTTTTATATTGTTTATGGTCGCTTGTGTTTACTTAATTAATAATTTAATTAATTCTTCTCTAATTTGTTTTTTTTTTCAAAGGGAGTCAAAATAAAGACATTTTTAGAAATAACAACAGCGATAAATCATTGTATACTAATTCAAATAGCTAAATGTTTACTTGAATTTTTTAAATAAAAATTAATACAGCATGATAAAAAATTATTTATAATTCTGACGTATATTTTTGATTTTAATAAAAAAAACTGTTCTGCAAAAAACTATACTTGAAAATAAAATCTGATAACGTTAAATAATAATAAAACACAATAATTATTGTAATCAGCTTTGTTCAAACAAAAGCTAGTAATTAATCAGCGATTTATTTAACCTAAGGTCATTATTTAACCTAATTTATTTAACCTAAGGTCCTTTATGTTTGAACAACGTATATAATAGATTAAGTTTCATCCATAGGGTACAGGATTGCACATTGCTGAATGGGCCACACTGATTTAGAACAAATAGGGTGGATGTGGGGGACTTAGAACACTTTTGGAGGCTATTGTAAGAGTTTACAAGTGCTCGAATTTATCACAGCACCACTCGTCATAGAGATGAAGGCCTTTTTCTGTTCGATAATACTTGTTAGGCTTGAAACAAATTTCTTCAGTTCCCATAAAGGAAGCTTCAATCCGATATTCTGTTTTTAAAAGAATGCAAAATACAAAAGTAAGAAAATTATTAAAGAGGGAAAATCCACCTGTTCCTAAAGATCTCATTTATAAATAATTACCTTAGATATTTCAAACTAATCGGCAGTGATATGTACCCATACTGTATAATTCTGGCATGATCTTCTTGAATAAAATGTAAAATTGACTTGACCATTTGCCTTATCTTTCTTTAATTTCCTTGAAGGCATTTTTAGTGCAATAAAGTAGAAAACACTTATTGCATGAAACCAAAAAAATGAAATGAAACTGTCTTCACTTAATGATTCTACAGTCCTGCTATTTATTATTTAAAAAAAATACCACATAGCTATAATCCAACTAATAATAGTTATTCATTGAGGGAGGGAAAATATTCGAGGCTAGTTAATTTCCTAAAATAAAAGACCTCCCCCTTACCTCAATTCCTCAACTATTTATTTTCAAATTAACTGTCCAGAAACCCTGTTGCAAAAAATTAATATAGATTAGCCGCCCTTCGAGGCCTATCCTACATCACAAAGTGTCCTGCATCCAAAGATTTATTTTTGAGGACAGCAGTGTGGGACATGAAAGGAACTGTTCACTATCAACTAACAATTGAACAATAATCCCTGAGTTGACTGTCATTAGCTAAGACGCTAATAAGTATTTTTGCCTTTGTTGATGAACAGAAAATTGATCCTCAACAAGACTTCCGTTGATGAACAGAAAATTGATCCGCAGCAAGATAATGCTAAACCTTAAGGCTCGTGCTCACCAAGGCGACAAGATGCAAGCGAAAAAATTTGACCAATCACTAGCCTCACCGCGGTCGCCTTGGTGAGCACGAGCCTTTACTCCACAGATCACATTTTGTTAGGAACTCGAAGAATCATTGTAATAGTGTAGAATTTAGGTTAACTCCAAGAACAAAGATTGGAAAATTGAAAGATCTTGTTGTAAGGTTAAAGATTCTTTTTCGAAAACAAAAATAAATTAATTTATAAAAAGACGTCAGAACGCTGTAGGGAAGCTACTATTGAAAATTATGGTGTCTATTATGAGCATTAAGTAAATATATTTTTAGCTAAATTTTGTTTTATTTCAATCGGTTTAACTGATATAACTTTGGTTACAACTTGATCCATCGATAGTTATAGAAATTCAGTTAAAGCTGGGACTCAATCCTCTTATATTTGTAGTTAAATTAATCGATATTTTTTTTTAATTTCAGATGTCTGTAGAAGGTCTGGGCAACTTCCAATTACGGGACATCGTCACCAACCTTGATATTCTCCGCACCTCCGTGCTGATGAGGTTTCCAGAGATCAAGGTGAAGGCCACCTATAAATTGAAGGGCTTCCTCAATCCTCCTTTCTCTCAGTCCCTGTCTGACGAAGGCCTGTTTGAGGCAAGAATCCCCAATGGCATGGCATCGTGGATTGGAAGGATAGATCTCAAAGATACAGAACATTCAGGTAATTTAATTTTTATATCTTTCTCACCTTTAAAATCACAATATCTATATGTTTTAGTTGTAGTAAGGCATGAATATTTTATAGTTATCACCGCATGCAAAAAATAGCTAATGTGTGAAACTGGAACTGATATTTACTTCTTTATGAATATTCAACAAAATAAAATAATTATGTTTATTTTTAAACATATAACTTCAGCTAACTTAAAGCAAGGATGACCCACGAGTAAAGGATGGCCCACCGTGGCTTCTTCAGCAGCACAGCACATAATATCTCCATCTTCTTCAATGGCGAAAAAACCCCATGGTGGGCCAAGGCAGTCTGCCTACTGGCAGATTACGAAACATGAGATGTTTTCTTATTATGGTGTAAAGTTTTCAGCCCTACCCCCAACGCTCTACAGTCATATTAGACCAGGAAATAGGTTTAAAGTGGCTTGCGAACCACTCCAAACATCGAATCCCAAGCCTGTGGTACCGAGCGCTAGCCCCTCGGTCATCAGGACCTATTTCCATCTTACCTTAAAAAAACATGGCATATAAATTTTTGAAAGATTTTTGTATTTTGATCAAAGATTGAAACAAGACCTGGCTTTAATTTAAACAGTTAATTATTAGAAATATTTTGCATTCAATCTTTCTTAATTTATTATATTTTTAATTTACTTTTTATAAATGTCTTTTAATTATTATTATTTTAATGAAAGATCAATTCCTTTATCAATAACGTGTTATTCTGGAAGCATGATTCCTATTTGCGTAATGCCAGAACATTTATTGCTAAAAAATCATGTTTCCAATTTAATAGTACTCTAACCAAAGTAGATATATTTCGTGATACATAATGAATTTAAATGTTCAACCCAATTTGGATTAGCATACAATTATAAACAAACATTTTTAGGCATAAATATTAAAAACAGATAAATAAAAACATTCGACTACTGTCACTTTTGTAGTTTTACTACAAAACTCAATCCAAATACCAAAACCATTATTAAAGTTATGTTATATCACACATCAAACTCATCATATTTTTTATACTATTTAAATCCCGTGTGGCTCCAGATTAGAATAGCCCAATGTAGTCTATGAATATCGTAAAAGGCGACTAAAATGAGTAAGTAACCAGTGCCCGGGGTATAACCGGGTGGGGTGAAATCAGACTTCTCTCCTTGTTTGCTCCAAGTCTTTGTACCGCAAGGTTAAGGACAAAAGGAAGCTGCATTTTTTACCTTTTACTATGACTCGGCATAGGTTCATGGACTTGGTCTAGATGTTGCTGTTGATCAAGTGGAATAAGAAATATACTATATAAATTAATGAATTTAATATATGTGTGATAACTTTCATTTTGCGTACATGTGTTTATACGACCTATGGTCCACTTGCAGTGAGTACACTTGGCCTGCGACCAAGAAATAGACAGAAAACATGGTTCAATTAAGTTTAGAATCACAGAAACTTTAATAGCTAAATTCACAAAGCTTCAAAATTGTATATTGAGTATATTTTATAATATTATTGGAAACTTAGTAACAATTAAGAGCTGATGGTAGAGTGACTAGCGCTCTGGCGCTCAATGCCATAGGTATCGGGGTCGACTCCAGGCAGTGCCATGATGTTTATAGCGGTTCGGAATCCACTTTAAACTGTAAAGACTTAACTTTATGACTGTAGAGAGTTAGGTATAAAGGTTGACAATCCTACCCTGTAAAAGAAACCATCTCCTGTATCGAAATCTGCCAATAGGCATCTGCCTATTGGCCATGGTCCAATATAGTCTATAGTGCCAGGGAGTTAGTCAGTAAAATTAACAATTAAAAATTATAGCAATTTCATGAAGTTTCATCAAATGTCTTGACAACATTGTCAATTTATCATGAAAATCAGCCAATTTATTCTCAAAGGCTGTTAACAACTGAATGAGGATTTAGTAGTTTATTGCATCGACTTTGGAATAACAATTTAGAATTTATTTTATAAGATATAAAAGAATAAATTCAATGGAAGAATTTCATTTTCAGAATTATCTTTATAAAAGCCGTTGCATATTTCTAACAATTTAGATTATAAGGTTCTCCATTCACTAACACTTTAAAATTCTTTCACATTTATGTAAATCAGCAATCCTTTGTTAACAGCAAATGAAAACTAAATAGCGTATTTGATTTTTTTCTTTTTCTAGAGCTTACAGAAAACTCATGCATAAGAATAGAACAATGGCTGACAAAATTCGAATTTCTTTCAAAAAGAGAATAACAATGAAAAGTTTTCCATTCATATTACTCTTTGTCGCCAAATAAAGAATGAGGTTATATTCGTTGCGATGAATATTTATTGATCTCTGTGAAATAATTTGATGTTCAGATTTGTTGACAACATTGAATTCATGATTCAGAATTCAACACTCATGATCTTTTTTTTCAAATTCTTCTTTGGTTGGATAAACTTTTTTCTTTCTCCAAAATTCTGTCTTTTGTATCGTTATTTTGAATTTTTTCTACTAAAAAAGATCCGCATTTTTGGTTTGAACGTAAATGGTAACAAAGCGGAAAATATAAGACTTCACGCATAGCTCTAAGATTAAAATTCTTTTGATGGATTTTTTTCAGATGCTTTTCATGCATTATTTGATAAAATTTATGTATCCAACAATCATGTTTTCCATTTAGAAATGTAATATTAATGAATATGTGAGCTTCTAAAAAAATAATAATCATTTGAGAGAATTACTGTAAGTGAAGCACATTTTCCAACCCAAATTCTTCTGAAAGATTCCTGGTACCCCTTACAATGCAGAGTTCGGCATTATTATACTACGGGATCACTATTTTCTATTTACCAACGAAGATAGTGCTTTTTATGGTTGTTGATTATGAACTTTAGCGGATATCGTTACGTAACAGCACATAATGATTCATTTCATATCCCAATCTATTCTCAGATTCTGAATGGTCTACATCCTTCAATTGACTGAAGATTAAACCACGTTCTTTTGTGCTTAACATTACCACAGAAGTGCAATTAAGGAGCCTTATCATGGAGAGTTAAAAGTTGAATCTTTGTTATGATGCCTCATAATTATCCTTAAATAAACGGGTAGAACTTTCCTTGGGACATCATATATCCATGAAAATGTATTCCTAAAAGAATTAGGTATTCTTTATGAAATTAAGTACTAGGTATTCTTTAGGAATTACGTATTCTTTATGGAATTAAGTACTAGGTATTCTTTAGCAATTATGTATTCTTTAGGAATTAGGTATTCTTTAGGAATTAGATATTCTTTAGGGAATTAAGTATTAGGTATTCTTTAGGGAATTAAGTATTAGGTATTCTTTAGGAAATAGGTATTATTTATGGAATTAAGTATTAGGTATTCTTTAGGAAATAGGTATTATTTATGGAATTAAGTATTAGGTATTCCTTAGGAATTTTTTTTCTACTCTCCACATCTCAACCAAGACGTACGTAGCCTCTTACTAATTAGGTGAAAGTGGACTGCTCCACATTAGTGAGTTGTATACCAGTAAACCTGAAAAAACATACATCAGGCAGCCTGACTGTCGCTGCGAGATATATTATACATAGTGCCATAATCGACAATGAGTCTTCTCTGAAAATATAATTTAAATTATAGGTCCCTGTCTAATTAGACCAAAGTGTGCACAAAATGACAGTAGGACGACAAACCAAACCAAACCTCTGAAAGTATTGAATTCAAAAATGCCGCCAGAATGATAATTCTCACTTTTTCACTGTGCTATAAGTGCAGAAATCTTGCTTATTGCAAAACTACAATCAATGATGACATACAGCAACATACTTCAGAATGTATTTAACATATCTTTATATGATGACTAAATTCAATGTAGAATTGCCATTTTTTACAGGCGACTCCATCCTGTCTCTCCATATGTTTATATGATGATTACCTTCAATGTTAAATTGCCATTTTTTTTACAGGCGACTCCATCCTGTCCCTGAGCCAGGCCGCCTTCCGCACGTACTGGGAGGCCGCCAGCCACGCCTTCTCCAGCTTCCTGAAGAAGAACAAGGACGCCCTGGAGAGCGCCGGGGAACTGCTGCAGGCGGTGAGCGCCGCGGTCATCGAGAAGGTCCAGAAGATGGCCGAGGAAGGGTCTGGAGCAGGCCATCGCCCACGTCATGGGAAGGTCCAAGCAGACTTCCTGGTTCGAGATGTACCCTCTGAGGCCCAACCTCCCCACAACCAGCGTCATAGATCCCGATTTCGAGCTGCTTGAGGGTGGGTATAATTTTCTGATCCATTGTTGCTTTTTTTCTCAAATTTTATATATTAATGTTCCATATATTTATCATGTCTCGGACTTAGAAAGACAGTACTATAACTATCTGTCAAGCAAATTTCAAAATGGCTCATTTTTTGTAAAATACGATATTCCCTTAAAATTTAACTAGGAGTAAATCGGTCGTAAATTCTCAGATCTTTACTTATGTACATAGATGTTGTCTTCCATTTGATTGTTGAGGCCTATACAGATACGTTTACTGTGTTGGAGAAGCAGTTACAAATTTACTAACTTTGAAATTAATGAACATATGTCTGAGGTTACTAAATCCTTTGGAAATTTTAATTCCATGAAGTTTTTAAAATTGTTTCTGAAGTAAATTATGTATCTAAAAGGTTTTTAAGTTATATTTAATGCATAACGGTTAGGCTAAAAAAAATTTATTTTTAAGATAGAATATCAAAAAGATTTTTCTCTTGTCCTTTTTTTGATAATAAATTAAAAAAAAAAAGAGTTTTAGAATATGAAACATATATATGGTAGAATTCTTTTATTTCGTATGGTACTGTAACCATACGTTTCGTTTTACTTTCGTAAAAGGCGACTGAAATGGATATTCAGCGCCCGGTAGTATAATAGGGTGGGATAGTCAAACATATGCCTTTGTGCCGCAATGTCGAGGACAAAAAGAAGTTGCATTTTTCACTCTTTATCATGATTCGCCGTTTTAAAACACAGGATCATGGACTTGGTCTAGATGTTGCTGTCGACCAAGTGGGACAAGAAACAACTATAACAATATACTTGTAAAATACAGTACTCTTAAATTAATTATTTAATATAAATATATTGTCACTGAATATAAATCAAACTATCAACGGCCTGTCATCGACTAAGCAATAGAAGAGAGAAACACAGTTTATAACTTTTTTTTTCCACAAATTACTTCTAGATTAGCAAATTGGCTGAATAACAGGTCTTAAATGAAATTGTTTTTTCACTGTGAGAGTAGTATTTTTTTTATCATAATAAGAGTTTTATGAATTTAGTAGAAGGAAGCTCTCTATTAAAACTTAATCATAAACTGTGACAAATATTTGTCTTTTTTCCTGTATCATCTCACTTAAAAACTTTCTTCTTCTTCTCTTGAAGAGGACACGTCTCCCTTCATTTCCATAAGCGACGAGCCCCGCCACCACCCAGAAGAAGAGCCCGCCTCCGAAGGCAGGAGCCGCCGTCGCAAGAGACAGGTGCCCTGCGAGAACGGCGAAGGTCTGGATGAGTACGTGGACACCCTGCTGAGATTTGGAAGGCGTCTCATCCGTTTCCAGGTAAGCAGCGTCCAACTCAACTTCCAACGATTGTCATAGTTTCATAATATTTTTTGCTGAATGTGCATCTAAAATGCCAGGGTTTTAGTTATTCTAGTGCATCTTAAATTTATTTGGAACAAAGTATCCACCTTTACTAAACTCTTGTTGCCTTAAGTGCATATCGCACGGGTTTGTTTTGTTACTACCAACATGAAGCAAGCTGGCAATAATAAATTTAAGATGTACATGACCTTAGGCGAACTTGTTTGCGCTAGCAAAATGTTATGTAACCACATTGTTATGTCACCATTTGCAACCTGTAAATTGAGTGATAAATTGTTTCATGCAACTCAGCTACGGATGATAAATGTTGGATGAGTGCTCAGTGACGAACACATTATTTGAATGGTGACAATGATTTGCCTCACGTTGAAGGTATCAAAACAAATCTATTTTATAAGGCCTTTATGGTTTTTCTCTTTTCAAAGTTTGAGCAGTATATTAAGGATGAATGGTCAGACATCAGAAATTGACGGCATTCAAAATTTGTGGGATATCGCGTTATTTATCCAGCATTAGATTAAAAATCAAGTATTTTTCTTATTTGTTCCCAATTGATACCACATAATTAAGTATTGATATCATTAATAGAATTCTAAACATTGTCATTGATACATGTTTTACTATCTGCAAGGGACAAAATGAATTTTAGCTTAGAAATCTCTCACTTATGCATTTATGAGATTCAGACATGGTGGGTTATGGTACAATAAAAATTAAAATTCATTTTGACACGTTAATTATGTACCTGTTTTAGTCATTTATATTTTTTTATGTAGAGTAATTTATTTTTGATAACAAAATTAAATATATATTGAGACATGATAATCCAACATGGTTCTAGTCCCAATTGTGCTGGAATAAAGAACGCCTTCTGTATATGACCTCTTTGGATATGAACAATTTTGTTCACTATACGATCTTAGTTTGTAATACGACTTCCGGCATCAAACTCTTTGCCAAATGGTTTGATACAACCTTTGCAAAGAAGAACTACCCCAGCAAAAGCTAAACAATCAGTAACAGCATTGTCTGAAAGGACGCCATTCTCGAAATATTATGAGGAGAAAGCACAAGCCACGTTCTTTAAACAGATTTTTAATAAATATCCAATCTGATTATCTTAAACCAATAAGTAAAGAGAAAGTAAAGGAAAATTAAATTTGACAACTGCTAAAATCCCATCTGCTTTTATACTTGTGTATTTTAATATTAGACATCATTTAAAATATTTTATACAACCCTATCAATGTATGGATACGGTATCAATGTATGGACATCAATGAGCATATATCCTGTATCTACATATAGACATCAATGAGCTTATATACGGTATCCACGTATAGACATGTAAACTGTATCAATGGATGAACATTTATATTAAATCAAAGTATGGATATATATACAGTATCAAAGTATGTACATATATATAGTATCAATGTATGGATATACACTGAAGTGACAAAAGTCATGGGATAGCAATATGCAAATTTTCAGATGGCAGTAGCATCGCGTGGAACAGGTATAAATTCGCAGTGCTTTCGCAGAGCTTTCATTTCTATTCAAGTTATTCATGTGAAGAGGTTTTGACGTGATGATGACCGCACGACGGGAATTAACAGACTTTGAACGCGGAATGTTAGTTGGAGCTAGACGCATGGGTCATGCCATTTCGGAAATCGTTAGGGAATTCAACATTCCCAGATCCACTGTGTCAAGAGTGTGCCGAGAGTATGAAATTTCAGGCATAACATCCCACCATGGACAGCGTAGTGGTCGACCGCCTGCACTTAACGACCGATACCGGCGACGTCTGCAAAGAGTCGTAAATTCTAACAGACAAGCAACACTGCGTCAAATAACCGCAGAAATCAATGTGGGACGTACAAGGGACTTGTCTGTTAGAACTGTGCGGAGAAATTTGGCTTTCTTGGGCTATTCCAGCAGAAGACCGACTCGAGTGCCTTTACTGACAGAACGACATCGCTTGCAGCGACTCTCGTGGGCACGTGAGCATATCGGTTGGTCCCTAGATGAATGTAAAACCGTGGCCTGGTCCGATGAGTCACAATTTCAGTTGGTAAGAGCTGATGGTAGGGTTCGAGTGTGGCGCAGACCCCACGAAGCCATGGACCCAAACTGTCAGCAAGGCACTGTTCAAGCTGGTGGTGGCTCCGTAATGGTGTGGGCTGTTTTTTCATGGACTTGATCCGCTGGTGCGACTGGACTGAACATTGACTGGAAATGCTTATGTTCAGCTACTTGGAGATCACTTGCAGCCATTCATGGACTTCATGTACCCAAACAACGATGGGATTTTTATAGATGACAATGCGCCATGTCACCGGGCCACAACTGTTCGCGATTGGTTTGAAGAACATTCTGGACAATTCCAACGAATGATCTGGCCACCTAGATCGCCCGACATGAATCCCATCGAGCAGTTATGGGACATCATCGAGAGGTCTGTTCGTGCCCAAAATCCTGCACCATCAACGCTTTCACAATTATGGACGTCTATCGAGACAGCATGGCTCAATATTCCTGCAGAAGACTTCCAACGACTTGTTGAGTCCATGCCACGTCGAGTTGCTGCACTTCGCCGGGCGAAAGGAGGGCCGACACGATATTAAGAGGTATCCCATGACTTTTGTCACTTCAGTGTATATACGGTATCAAAGTATGTACATATATATAGTATCAATGTAGGAACATCAATGTATGGATAAATATACGGTATCAATGTATGACAATATGCCAACAACAGCAGAATTTTTTGATGCGAATGGATTAAGAATTTTTCCTTTATTTCTCATGGAAAATATATATTTGATGTGCCCTTTTTGGTATAAGTCCAAGGTTTTGGAAGAAATTGACATTGAAAAGTTTGTACCAAGGTACAAACTTTTTTTTTTTTTTTGAGAAATTGTAAGTTGAAAGTTCTATAAATTTACATTAATAAATAATGAAATTTATCATATTTAACATGTGATTCCATATTTCAGGAGCCTCTACCTTTCCCCAACACAACCGTGAAGATCGACGACATGCTGACAATCTTCTTGTACAACGGAGGCGTTCGGGGTGCTTCGAACATTGCCAGGAGGAAGAACGCGTACGTCAAATGCACGAATTCAAGGTGAGATGACAGCGTGAACGCTAGTGACAGCCTGTTGCAGGTTTCTTAATTGCATATGTGTGCTCATTTTTTAATATATAAACTAAAAAACACTTTGAAATGATTTTTTTTTTTGAATCTAGTAAGAATGGAGCAAAAAAAAATCTAACCATTTTATTTATTTTTATATTTATTTTATTATTA
This sequence comes from Caerostris darwini, assembly GCA_021605075.1. NCBI lineage: Eukaryota > Metazoa > Arthropoda > Arachnida > Araneae > Araneidae > Caerostris > Caerostris darwini. The sequence continues at coordinate 272,651 of BPLQ01001797.1, read as the reverse complement.
TTTATATGATAATGATTAGTATAGTATGAAAAATATCTTTTTTTTTAAATAAAAATGTTCTAGGTATCTCTTTTTTTAGAATAAATATGTTTAAAAAAATGGTGAAGTATGTTTAAATTATGGTTTTTCGATAAGCAATTTTTAAGACCCTTTTTTTTTTTTTTTTTTTCTTATATCATTATGAAATCATTTGTTTTCTTTGCAACTAAAAGATCAATGATTGTTATTTTTACATGATTTTCTTTGTCTATGCAGCACGACTTTAGGTCTCGTGGTGCGATTGGAAAATCTGAGGGTGAACCTGAAATACAGGGTGCTGCAAGATTATCGTCTGCTCCTCTTCAACGGAGATGGGGATGTCCGAATCAGAGAGGTCATCGTCCTCGTACAACTGACTCAGTTCACGACCCCAACTGGCGAAACACGGCAGAGACTGGACAGGTAAAATTGCCTCTTCCATTCGTTAATATTACTAGTATTCATTATTATTATTTAATAGCATTACTAAATTGTTAATATTATTTATTATATTAAAATTAATTATTCAGCGAATGTTAACAGCGAACGAACATTACTGGATATAAACTTGGAGCTAAAAAAATCAAAGAAAACTTAATTTAATTCAATTATTTAATTACAAATTATAATAAAAACAGTTTTATGCAAATTAACAATCCGTAATAATTGGACAAATTAACAGAAATGGAATAAATAATAATTAATGGATGTATCATATAGGCAAGGGGTCGATGGCCGATGACTAGCGCCATAGGTTTCAGGTTTTAGCTCCGACGGTGCCATGGATGTTTGTAATGGTTCGAATCTACTTTAAAACGTAGATCCCGGTCTAATATGACCACTACTACTACTGCACCACACCACCTCACTGTGCCTTAGAGATGAGATGCCCCTTTTACAGTTTGGGAATGATGTGGGTGAGAAGAAGTCTGTTTAGGCTCTGTGACGCTCTGCGGTCGTAGGAGACCGGGACTCATATGTGCTATATGTATGGTAACAAAGGCCAGAGCGCTAGCCAATTGGCCATCAGGCCGCCTACCATTCTGGCGCTCTGCACCACAGGTTTCGGGTTTCTCGGCTGTGCCTTAGATATTTGTAGTGGTCGGAATCCATTTTAAACCGTAGGTTCCAGTCTAATATGACTGTTGGGTGTAGAGCTGACAACCCTACCCTGTACAAAGAAAACATCTCCTGTCTCGAAATCCGACGACAGTAGACAGACGGCCTTGGACCCGCCATGGGACTGTTGTACCAATTAAGAAGAAAAAGAAACTTTATAGCCCATTCTGAAATCGTTTAAAACAAATTAGAATTAGTATTGCATCCTATTAAAATTTTTTTCATTTTCAGGCTTAAGATCTGGAAGCTGGGCCACGTGACCGTCCGTCTGAGGGGTCTGGGCAACTTGACCTCCGCCCTCTCCATGCTGCTCACCCACCAGATTAACGAGGACCCCAAGGCCGTGATACCCGTGGCCGAGGCCCAGGTGACGCACGTCATTCGCCAGCAGCTCAACAACATCACCATCCCCATCTTCTCCCTCATCTAGAGATCATCCCCTCAAAATCCTCATCTCCATCCTCTTCATCCACTCCGTCCATCCTCTCAAGGTCATGAGGACAAAGAATAATTGGTTTCTTCACGATATTTATGTAACCATGAGATGTACTTTTTTTGTCTTTTAAAAAAATCGATGAAAACATTTCGATAATTCGATATTCACATCGATATTTCGATAAGTATGTGTGTTTCGATAATTTGGTGTAGATTTACTGTTATTAGTGATATTGGAAAAAAATGGCAGTAATTTCATCCATCTAGTTTGTTGAACTTTACTAATAATTAGAAACACCAGTAAATGGACAAATATCGAAAGCCGAATATTATGAAAAAAAATGTACTTAATTCGTAAATTTTTACCTGCAGATATAAACCTCATAATGACTATTCTTTTTATAGAAATATATTTTACTTAATTTAATTAAAGATTTTTCAAAAAAAGTAAATAAAAATAAATGAAGTTTCATAATAGCCACATCATCACCACCACATAGACATCAAATCTAAATTATGTAAAGCTCTTATAACAAGCATATAAGTCAGTATAAGACAGCAATTTAAAAAATATTTTTAAATAATTATTAATTAAATAATAATCAAACATATTTTTAATAATTATTAATTAAATAATAATTATTATTATAATTGCATTGTTTTTCAAATTATTTTTTAATAATTATTTTTTAAAAATATTTTTTAAACAATGACTAAAAATAAATAAATCTCTAAATATTAAAAAAAAAAAATTAAAAATTTATCTAAGAGACAAACCCAAAAATCATTATTATTTATATATGTACAAAAATTATTTGTCATAAAATCATCATAAAATTTGGAAAAAAAATTCTCTTAAGATAACTCATTGAAAACAAGTTATATTTCAAATTAAATTTTTTTTAAAACACACAATTAAATCTTTTATCTTATGTAAGAAAATAATATAAGTTAAGAGGAAAACCTGAGCTATTTTCTAAAAAATAGTTATAAACCTGTTCTATAGAAAATAGCACAAATTTAATAGGTTTCATTTATTAAAATATTCGATATAGATGTTAAAAAATTATATATTTTAAATATCATATATTTTTAAAATAATTTCGTGGCTTTAAAATTCAGAAGAGATAATACAATAAAATGATACACATTAAATTACATTATATTTCCATAAATAGAGAGTTTTTGCATACCGTGCGTTAGTTACCGTAGGACATCCGTTAGCTTTTTCTCCCTAGCGCGCACGCTCAGTTTCCTATGAGCATGCGTGCTAGGGAGAAAAAGCTAACGGACGTCCTACGGTAACTAACGTACGGTATGCAAAAACTCTCTATTGTGTATGGTTCGAAACGATATTTTTACATAAACTTTTAATTATGGTTTGATAAATGCTTCTAAATTTTACAGAGGAATATTATATTTTGAATTTCAGTTCCTATGTAATTCTTATATGATTGAAATGTAGAACAATTTGCTAATGTTTTAGAAAAATAATAATTTATTTTTTTTATGTATTATCGCTTATTTGTATTGATTACTTTTGAAATATTTTTATTAGTCGATTTTCATTTGAAGTTTTAATAATAAAAAATGTTTTATTAATTTTTTTGTACAAATATAGAATCACGAAAGCATTAGTTCAAGGTTGTTTTTTCTCAAATAATTTAGAGCATTTCTTGCAAATCTGACTTTGTATACTAGTATGTAATTAAATGTACATAATAAAATGTTTGAAAGAATTTCTCGTTTTGAAACTATACGGCTCTTTTTTAATAATCATTAATTAATTAGTCATTAATTTCTCCGTTACAGTGTCATAATATTAATGAAAGGAGCACATACATTTACTAGACTGCATAACATACTTAATATACTAGACATACTTACTATACATTCTATTATACATAGACTACATAATATACTGGACATACATACTATATATTCGCTTATAGACTACCTAATATACTAGACATACATACTATACATTATGTTATACATATACTACCTAATATACTATACATTCATACTATGCCTTCTATTATACATAGACTACCTAATATTGACATACATACCATACATTCAATTATACATAGACTACATACTAAGTCTATTATACGATTAGATAATATACTAGTCATATATACTATATATTCTATTATATATAGACTACATAATATACTAGACTATATTGTAATGTACTAGACACATTTTTATTGTTAAATTTTCCTTAGAAAAGTTACTTGTAATTGCATTACTAGGTTTTTGATTCAAAACTGATGTTTGTTTTTGATAATCTATAACAAAAAAAGATGTGTATTGTTTAATTTATATAAAAGAATCATGCAATACGTACTTTAATGTCCTTAAGACTATTATTAAATAAAACATTACAAACAAAATTATTAAATAAAACATAACTGATAAATACTGAATTGATTTGGAAAAATATTTGTGTCGCCCTTGTAATTTATAATTGTCTTAGGAATAAAAGCAATTTAATTATTCATTTTCTTCTCTTTAAAAAATAAAATGAGTCAAGAATTAAAAAAAACATCTTTTTACACTTAATTAATAGCTTATATGTATGCTTATCGAAACAATTGGTCATCATGTCGCAACTGGAGAAGGAGGGCAGTACCTTCCGGGAGGACTTTTAGGGGTCCCCACCAAGTAGTCTGACTAACAAAGCAAGTTGCTGGACATCATAACGGAGCTTATAAGAATAAAATTGATTCAAAATAATGAATCGGATAATTTTGATATGGTAATACTTGGATTTTGCCACAAAAAAATTGTTCTAAAAATCAATATTTAAATTTATTAATTTTATATTTACTGTTACTAGAAAATAATTTTGCTGAATGTATAATTCTTTTGTTTCGTTATTGAACTAAACGTTATTATAGACTTTTCAGCATATATTTAGTGTCACATATATGAAAATTTCATTTCGCGAAATTAGAATATCTAACTAACTACTTGGCACTACAGTCTCATGGTGGGCCAAGTCAGTCTGTCTGCTGGCAGATTTCGAGACTGTTGATGTTTTCTTTTTACTGGGTATGTTTATCATCATTACAATCATATTAGACCGGGGTCTACGGTTTAAAGTGGATTCCGAACCACTACAAGCATCTATGACAACATCAGAACTTGAACCTTGTGGCACCGAGAACTAGAACTCTAGTCACTCGGCTGCCAAACCTTCATTAACTAGTATAATCAAGCGAAATATCTTGGTGCAATTGTGGATAAACATCTTACGTTTCTTCCACGCATTAATTATGTTAGAGATAAATTTAATCTTGCTTTTCGAAAACTTTATCCTCTTATTTCAATATCACTTCTGTAACTACTAAGATTCTTATTTACATAGCTTACATGTGTCCCATTATAACATACACATATTAACCAAATTTAAATTCTTGAAAATAAAGTTATTAGAATGGCAATTAATGCACCTTTTTTTTTCGAAACAAAGATATTCTTTCCCCTCTTAATATCCCTTCCATTAAAGCCTTTATTCACAGACTTGGAACAAATTTTTATAGTAATATCATTGATAATCCAAATAAACTTCTAAAAAGACTTCCAATTATGACATTTGAAATCCAAAGAAATCTCAAAAGACCCAGAACTTCACTTGATGTACTGATCAAATAATTCAATTTTAGTGAGATTTCTCTAAACATTGATTTTGACTTTTATTCTTTAACTATTTGTATTATTACTTCAAAAAAATTCCAGCATTAGAACTTTATATATAAAGAAAGAAAAATAATAATAATTACTTCAGCATTACCATATTTCTCCACCATGATGAACTTTACTACCATGTTCCTAATATCTAGATAAAAGTGCGGGGCAGAAGAACTTCGATAAACCACCTACAAAATATTTGTATTTTTACACAATGAAACTAACACTTCGTCACGATGCAATATATTTTTAATTTTTTAAATACTGTTAAAAATTTATTTACTGCAATAACAAAAGTATGTTACAAATATAGTATTTGATTTGATATTAGAGAGTTTTTGCATACCGTACGTTAGTTACCGTAGGACGTCCGTTAGCTTTTTCTCCCTAGTGCGCATGCTCATAGGAAACTGCGCATGCGTATCTGTAATAGTGTTTCCTAGGAGCATGCGCGCTAGGGAGAAAAAACTAACGGACGTCCTACGGTAACTAACGTACGGTATACAAAATCTCTCTATTGAATTATATTAAATTTTGTATAAGAAATTTTGTGTAAGATCCCCATCGATTCTCATTGGTTTTGAAATAGTGTCTACAACAAAGCAGCCAGCGGATCGAACATTAGTCCTAATGCTCACCATCGGTGCACATTTTTCCTGAGCCACGAGTCGGGCAGATTATTTAAATAGTTATATATTTAAGAAAAAAATCAATACAAACACACAACTGGAATAAAAGCATACAAATTTTAAAACATGCATAAAATAATTAAATTTAGAAAAAAAAATTTCCCAAATTTGAAAAGTTTTGAAATTTTAAATTAAAAAAAAAAAAGATTTATCAGTTTTTAAATAATGAGATTTGTGACGAGGATATACAAACAGTAAGAAACGATAAAAAGCCACTGAATTACGCTTAAAACAAATTAGTCAGTGTTATAAATTGCAGGAACAAATATTACAGTTATATACAGTTATTGGATCGAGTGTAAACTGATGAGATAAACAACCACAAATTTCCGATAAACTATTTCAGTTGGTATCTGCTCAAGTTTCGAATAGCGATAACAGAACAGGAAACCATGAAATTGCAAAAGTACATCTTAATAACTAAAGCAACATTGAAATTTCGAAATTTTTTTCCTGTTAAACTTGATGCGCAATGTTAGCTTTTATTGTATCCAGTTTCTAATTTTTATATACTAACCTTATTTTGTGAAAGTTTAAGATTAAAATAAGTCAGTAATTGAAAATTATATTGATTATGGTCAATGATTGTGTTTGCAATCTCTTCTTCGATATAAATGAGATTGGTGGGAAGGAATCAGGATTTTTCTCAAATGAGAATTGTAGTTAGAAGTTATACTCCTGACGATCGTACGGCCTGATGGCCAATTAGCTAGCGCTGTGGCCTTTGGTACCACAGGCTTCAGGATCGAATCCTGGCGGTGACATGGATGTTTGTTAGTGGTTCGGAATCCACGTTTAGCTGTTGGTCCAGGTCTAGTTAGCCGAAAATGTGCACAAAATGACCGTAGAGCGGCAAATCAAACCTGAAGAATGGTCAATGATTGGATTTGCAATTTTTTTCTCGATCGAAATGCGTCTGATGGCCAATTGGCTAGCGCTCTAGCACTTATAATAAATTAATTATAATGTAATATATATATATATTAATAATTTAATGGTATGTATAATGTATTGTATGGCACAATTATATTGCCACCATATAATAACCATATGCTGATAATATAAATATTAATATTTTAATTATATATTTTTAATGAAATATTTAAATTAATTTTTTTTTTTTTGATTTTGATAAAATATTTCTTCTTCAAAGGCGCGGCACCATAGTGGGCCAAGGATTCCGAAACATGAGATGTTGTTTTCTTTTTAATGGTGAGGGCGAGATAACATACACATGGCTTACACAGTCTTCAGGTTCTAATTCTGGCGATGGCACAGATGTTTGTTTGTTAGTGGTTCCACTTTAAACCGTTGGTTCCTGTGTAATAGGATGTAGTGTGTTAGGCGTATGGTTTGACTTGGTTTATCGTTCTATGGTTAATCTGCGTACACTAAGAGCTAATTAGACCGAAACGTACAGTTTAAGATAGATACCAAACCACTGCAAGCCTCCATAGCACAGCAGGCGATCGAGCCCGAGATACAGAGCGCCAGAGTGCTGATCACTCTGCCATCAGACCTATTATAAAGTATTTTCTCAGTCTTAAATTTTGTTAGGTACAATAATTTAAAATTTTCTAATAATCAATGAATTTGATAAACTTATATACCTTTACTGATAATGAACAGCACAACTAAGACATTTAGCGAAATCTTATCCTTATCTTTCAATAAAAGTTTTTGATAATGCAATAACTTTTAAAGCATCACGTTGCATACAATTTCGTAAGTACTGATGCCATTGTCGGTCAACTAATATCCTTGAACAAATTCCAACTGTTGCTAAAATTAGAATCACCAATTCCAATTTCCGGATGATAAGAGGATTAATTCGGTCGACAGCAATGTCAGTTCTTCTTGAGAAGTGAAAATTTCTGTCATCCATTTTAATTTTGTTATTATTTATGACAGATTTATGACAGGATTCCTATCGCACACGAAGAGCGAAGTTCAAAACGATAATGTGAAGTTTCCATATCAATCAAACCAGCTGCTTCGATCGCTCTTATAATGTTCTAGAACCTGCAAAAATCGTCACTTTTTCCCACATACCACTTGCTGGCGTTTTGGAATACTACCGGTAATTTCTCATTGGCTTTCTACCTTTCCCGAGTGAAAGACACGTAAGTATTGTTGAAATTTCTTCTCAGTTTATAAATTAGCTATTATGATAGATTAATTGAACAAGTGTTTTAGAATTTTAGGATTATTAAATACTAATTAGATATTAAAATAATATGTTATATACGGAAATATTTAAACAGTTCTCAATTATCAGATGCTATTTTTTTTTTCAAAGACAGCTTTTTAACCTCTAAAATATATGGGTAATGGGTTCTTGGGGTGAGTGGGTCAGCAATGTCCTGGACTAATTTCAAATTTTCTTATTGGTATTGTTTTAAATTCCTTTTCTCGATCTATTATTGTTTTTAAATTTCTTTCTCGATCTATTATTGTTTTTAAATTCCTTTTCTCAATCTATTATTGTTTTTAAATTCCTTTTCTCGATCTATTATTGTTTTTAAATTCCTTTTCTCGATCTATTATTGTTTTTAAATTCCTTTTCTCGATCTATTATTGTTTTTAAATTCCTTTTCTCGATCTATTATTGTTTTTAAATTCCTTTCCTCGATCTATTATTGTTTTTAAATTCCTTTTCTCGATCTATTATTGTTTTTAAATTCCTTTCCTCGATCTATTATTGTTTTTAAATTCCTTTTCTCGCTCTATTATTGTTTTTAAATTTCTTTCTCGATCTATTATTGTTTTTAAATTCCTTTTCTCGATCTATTATTGTTTTTAAATTCCTTTCCTCGATCTATTATTGTTTTTAAATTCCTTTTCTCGATCTATTATTGTTTTTAAATTTCTTTCTCCATCTATTATTGTTTTTAAATTTCTTTCTCGATCTATTATTGTTTTTAAATTTCTTTCTCGATCTATTATTGTTTTTAAATTCCTTTCTCGATCTATTATTGTTTTTAAATTCCTTTCTCGATCTATTCTTGTTGGTATTATCCATTTTTGTAATGTTAAAGTTGTTATAAAAACTCTACTTCGTTAAGTCAAGCTTTAGAATTTAGTTTGAATGAATGGTTGATGTAAAAAGAGGATTTAAAGTGTGTAAAAGATGCAGAGAATCGAGATTTTTAGTACATTATTCGTTAATCGTATAGGAATTATGATTTAAACAAAAACACCGAGAATTGAAAAAAAAATTTCAATGGTGAATGTTTAACTGAATTTAATACATTATTAATATACTATAATTGGCGTATCATTTTATAAGTAATTTATTATTCTTTTTATATCTAATCTTTCTGTTAGGAACGTATGCCACGAACAGTAAAGTGACAGTAAGAGAAAATTTAGTGTACAGGTTGGGCAATCAGATTATAATTGGGTGTGGTTGGGTTGAGATACTTGAGAACAGGTTTGAGAACTCACAGCTTTATTTAGACACGCACAAACATCACACACATACAATTAAAAACATACAATATTGAAAACATTTAAAGATAGATAATTATAGACTCCTGGAAGGATTCCACTTCTAAGCCGAAAACCCGAAACTCGGTTACGCGCAGGGTGTATGAAATATACTTCTTCAGAAGGTGAGAGTCTGTAGGACAACTAAACGTTTCTCAGCGGGAGCGCATGGTTGAGCTGCACTTCCTCTAGGATAAGAGTCTCTAGATCGACTAACCATTTCTGCTGAACATTGCTCTTGCCAGTGAGTAGGAGGAAGCATGGTTACAAAAATAAATTGTTTGTATCAAATCTTCTAGAGAATTGATTTGCATTTCCGTATGGCATGAAAGGAAATCTGTAAAAGTATCAGAAGGCTATCTAATTGGCTATTTGATACATTTATACATGTCATAACTGCTAATGAATCTCCTCATTTTGCTGGCTGCCATGAGTAAAATATTTATTTAACTAAAAGGAAAAACCAAAATTTTAAACATTTGTATAAACGATAGTAATGTTTAATGATTATTATTAGCAGCGATCTGATAGAATGAGCCCTCAATGAAGGACAATGTTTGCAAAAGCCTGGTTTATGTTCCAATGTTAAAGCATGTAACCAGTGTACAAATATGCTGATGGCTAATGATGCAGTCGTTATTTTAGAATCGGAAAGACACTTACATTCGCTGTTGCCTTTTCCATTGTATCTCTGAGTAGGCAAGCAGTCTTTCTATTAGGAATATTCCCAAATTTCTCTACGCACACAGTGTATCCTGTGCCTGATAGGAATTTTCCAGGTTTTCTTTCATACGATATGCGGCGTAGTTCCCCCTAAATGTCCTCCTGGAAGACACTGCCTATGGGTGCTCCATTATAACAAAAGCTACCTATTTCCGTGCGACGCGGATTCATGAACTTGATCTGGAGGTTGTTGTCGACCAAGGGGGATAAGAAACAACACATTCCTATATATATATATAATGTATGTTTTAGTAACATTCAGCACCACTGAAAAAATTTTCCCATGACGTTAAATCACTCTGCATATAATGAACTCAACATATCAACACACATTGATAAGGAGTATTGATAAGTAGCGTTCTAGAAGAATGAGGATTTTGTATAACAAAAGCCACTATCGGTATTTGCTACTGGCAAGTTGTATAACAAAACCATCATAACATTCTCAATTCAATAACCCTAAAGTGCAGATCTCTCAAGAAAAGATAAAAAGGAACAAGTTGTTCAACATCCGAAGTGTGCATAAATTGCAACAATGTAATTGAAAAGTTTTGACGCTCGGTGCCCCAGGTTTTGGGTTCGAGTCCCGGCGGTGACATGGATGTTTGTAGTGTTTCGGAATCCACTTTAAGCAGTAGGTCCAGCCTAATATAATTGTTGAGCATAGAGCTGGTAATCCTACCCTGTAAAAGGAAAATATCTCATGTTTTGAAATCTGCCAGTAGGCAGACGGCCTTGACCCACTATGGGGCTGTTGCGACAATGAAGAACTGAAAAGCATTAGACAAACACAAATATTAATAAATTGAAAGTCTACAATTGTATTGGTAAATAAAAAAAAATTATATATACAGTAACAGTGTGCAATGTTTTGTCCAGAAAATCCATAAAATACGAAAGAAATTTAAAAAAAAAAACTCGTGAAAGAAATTTTTTAAAAATCATGAAAGAATTTTTTTAGTAAATCATGAAAGAAATTTTGAAAAAAAAAAAAAAATTAGATTTTAGTGAGAATTTGCAAGTTTTGAAAGTGGTCAAGGACACGAAAAGTAACGCTACCAAAATCAATACCCATGTATTAATCATAATTTAACACGTATAAATATCACGTAGATCGATATGTGTTCGAACCATTGATTTCCTATGTATTTAAAAATGTATGTTAATAGATAAATATTACATTACATTATACGAATTATGAAAATTAAAATAAATTATATTTAAACACACAATTAATGATAATGTATTTTGTAATATCTATTATTTAGTACAAATTGTAGTCCCAATTCTTTGATTTTTTTTTTACTCTTTATCACAATCGCAAGTTTCAGATAATCGATTGTGTGACTAATTTAAATATTTGGAACTGTTTACATTCCCCATTTCGTGATTCATATGCGACTCCTAAAATATATTGTTTGTTATTCCCACAAAACAGTTGTGAATCACCAGACCGCTATAAAATGGCTGGAGTTAACTTACAGTATTTAATTTCAAAAAATATGACCACTGTGGTCTTGTGAAGTATTTTGCAAGTGTGCCTTTAAATACGACTGATGCGTATTATCAATTTATTATAAAGTCTGATATTGTTTCTGAAAGGAGTTATTATTCAAAGTTAATTCGAAAGGTATAGTTGGTCTTTTATATTCTTATTATTATTCATAAATTTATGGGTATTGTTTCGACTTTCAATTATTCTTATTGGTTAAATTTTTTTAAAAATTTCTTTCAAGACATATTGTTTTATTTATTTATTTTTAAATTTCTTTGATATAATATTTTTAAAAATATATATTTATTTATAAAAAATATTTATTTAAATATCTTTTATGAGCTAATCTGTTATATATATTAAATAATGAAAAATTGTTCGAAATAATGAAAAATTGTTCTAAAAGACGATTTTATTTCAAAGTGAAAACGAGATTTTTCAAGCAAAAAAAATCGTTTGGAATTCTATTCTTTTTTTTTTTTAAAATTGGTTAAGAATTATTTTATTCTTTAAAATTGGTTAAGAATTATTTTTATTCTTTAAAATTGGTTAAGAATTATTTTATTCTTTTTAAAATTGGTTAAGAATTATTTTATTCTTTTTGGTTAAAAATTTTATTGGTTAAGAATTATTTTATTCTTTTTAAAAGTGGTTAAGAATTATTTTATTCTTTAAAATTGGTTAAGAATTATTTTATTCTTTTTTAAAAGTGGTTAAGAATTATTTTATTCTTTAAAAGTGGTTAAGAATTATTTTATTCTTTAAAAGTGGTTAAGAATTATTTTATTCTTTAAAATTGGTTAAGAATTATTTTATTCTTTAAAAGTGGTTAAGAATTATTTTATTCTTTAAAATTGGTTAAGAATTATTTTAAAATTGGTTGAGAATTATTTTATTCCTTAAAATTGGTTAAGAATTATTTTATTCTTTAAAATTGGTTGAGAATTATTTTATTCTTTAAAATTGGTTGAGAATTATTTTATTCTTTAAAATTGGTTGAGAATTATTTTATTCTTTAAAATTGGTTGAGAATTATTTTATTCTTAAAAATTGGTTGAGAATTATTTTATTCTTTAAAATTGGTTAAGAATTATTTTATTCTTTAAAATTGGTTGAGAATTATTTTATTCTTTAAAATTGGTTGAGAATTATTTTATTCTTTAAAAATTGTGGTTAAGAATTATTTTATTCTTTAAAATTGGTTAAAATTTTATTCTTTAAAAGTGGTTAAGAATTATTTTATTCTTTAAAAGTGGTTAAGAATTATTTTATTCTTTAAAATTAGTTAAGAATTATTTTAATTCTTTAAAATTGGTTGAGAATTATTTTAATTCTTTAAAATTGGTTGAGAATTATTTTATTCTTTAAAATTGGTTGAGAATTATTTTAATTCTTTAAAATTGGTTGAGAATTATTTTATTCTTTAAAAATTGGTTGAGAATTATTTTATTCTTTTAAAATTGGTTGAGAATTATTTTATTCTTTAAAATTGGTTGAGAATTATTTTATTCTTTAAAATTGGTTGAGAATTATTTCATTCTTTAAAATTGGTTTAGAATTATTTTATTCTTTAAAATTGGTTGAGAATTATTTCATTCTTTTTGGTTTAGAATTATGTCATTCTTAAAAGTGGTTTAGAATTATTTTATTCTTAAAAGTGGTTTAAAATTGGTTGAAATTATTTTATTCTTTTTAAAATTGGTTGAGAATTATTTCATTCTTTAAAAAGTGGTTTAGAATTATTTCTTAAAATTGGTTGAGAATTATTTTATTCCTTAAAATTGGTTGAGAATTATTTCATTCTTTAAAATTGGTTTAGAATTATTTCATTCTTTAAAAGTGGTTTAGAATTATTTCATTCTTTAAAAGTGGTTTAGAATTATTTCATTCTTTTAAAAGGTTTAGAATTATTTCATTCTTTAAAAGTGGTTTAGAATTATTTCATTCTTTAAAAGTGGTTTAGAATTATTTCATTCTTTAAAAGTGGTTTAGAATTATTTCATTCTTTAAAAGTGGTTTAGAATTATTTCATTCTTTAAAAGTGGTTTAGAATTATTTCATTCTTTAAAAGTGGTTTAGAATTATTTCATTCGTTAAAATTGGTTTAGAATTATTTCATTCTTTAAAAGTGGTTTAGAATTATTTCATTCTTTAAAAGTGGTTTAGAATTATTTCATTCTTTAAAAGTGGTTTAGAATTATTTCATTCTTTTTTAAAAGTGGTTTAGAATTATTTCATTCTTTAAAAGTGGTTTAGAATTATTTCATTCTTTAAAAGTGGTTTAGAATTATTTCATTCTTTAAAAGTGGTTTAGAATTATTTCATTCTTTTTAAAAGTGGTTTAGAATTATTTCATTCTTTAAAAGTGGTTTAGAATTATTTCATTCTTTAAAAGTGGTTTAGAATTATTTCATTCTTTAAAAGTGGTTTAGAATTATTTCATTCTTTAAAAGTGGTTTAGAATTATTTCATTCTTTAAAAGTGGTTTAGAATTATTTCATTCTTTAAAAGTGGTTTAGAATTATTTCATTCTTTAAAAGTGGTTTAGAATTATTTCATTCTTTAAAAGTGGTTTAGAATTATTTCATTCTTTAAAAGTGGTTTAGAATTATTTCATTCTTTTAAAAGTGGTTTAGAATTATTTCATTCTTTAAAAGTGGTTAAGAATTATTTCATTCTTTAAAATTGGTTTAGAATTATTTCATTCTTTAAAAGTGGTTTAGAATTATTTCATTCTTTAAAAGTGGTTTAGAATTATTTCATTCTTTAAAAGTTCATTCTTTAAAAGTGGTTTAGAATTATTTCATTCTTTAAAAGTGGTTTAGAATTATTTCATTCGTTAAAAATTGGTTTAGAATTATTTCATTCTTTAAAAGTGGTTTAGAATTATTTCATTCTTTAAAAGTGGTTTAGAATTATTTCATTCTTTAAAATTGGTTTAGAATTATTTCATTCTTTTAAAAGTGGTTTAGAATTATTTCATTCTTTAAAAGTGGTTTAGAATTATTTCATTCTTTAAAAGTGGTTTAGAATTATTTCATTCTTTAAAAGTGGTTTAGAATTATTTCATTCTTTAAAAGTGGTTTAGAATTATTTCATTCTTTAAAAGTGGTTTAGAATTATTTCATTCTTTAAAAGTGGTTTAGAATTATTTCATTCTTTAAAAGTGGTTTAGAATTATTTCATTCTTTAAAAGTGGTTTAGAATTATTTCATTCTTTAAAAGTGGTTTAGAATTATTTCATTCTTTAAAAGTGGTTTAGAATTATTTTATTTTCACATTAAATTCTAAATTTTCTGGATAAGCTGTAAATCGGCTTAGCCGTTCACAATTTTTTTAAAAAGAATGTTATGAAATTTTGAGGACATAACTGCAATTACCATTTATTATATCGGATAATAATTGATCTTATCAAGAAATCATAATTTTTTTTTACTGCATTTGTAAAACAAAATGTTCAATAACAGATTTTAAAAAGTTCTTATCAATTTTTTTCCCTTGAACATTTGCAGATAAACTCCTCAGAAAATGTTTTCGAAGACATAATTAAATAAATAACAATTGACTAAATATCTTATAGCTTCTGTTAAATTAAAAGAGCTTTTAGAATCAGTGTTTATCTTAAATTTGTGAGAAATGCATAATTTTTTTCAAAGTTGAATATAGCAATAGTAAAACAATGGTTAAGTAACTACTCTTAATTGATCGTTAAAAATTATTTTTTAAAAATCATAAATAAAATAATTTTTAAATAAACAGTAGTTTTTAAATTTAATGTTAAAATGTAATAGGCTAATTAAAGGACAATCAGTTTAAATTTACTTCCCATTTTTTGTAAGAAACTCTTCTGTAATTCTATGAGACTATTGTAAATATGTTATTAGTTGTTATTAGTTACTTAAGAAAGCTATTGGAATAGATCGGAAACTTTGAATAAAAAAATAGTTTAGACAAAAACTAAACAAAATAAATAAAATCTTGATAAGAAAATGTAGGATTCTTAAAAATTGAGAGAAAAAATACTAATCAGATACATAAAAAAAAATGCAGAAAAAGAATGAAAGTACAAATGGTGTTTGTATTGTAAAGTTGGATAAATGAAGATTGAGCAACTAGTGCAAAAAAGAAAAAATTCTTAAGCATGAGAAGAAAAATTTTAGTCAGTGAATAAGAGATATTAGTTTAAAGATAAATATTAATTTCAAATATCTTCAAATGCTATTCTAATATAAATATTAGGTACTTACGTATTAACGGTGCCTTGGCGACAGTTGCGCCAATAAAGAGCACACGCGCCAACCGCAGCTACAGATTTGGCGGTTTTTAAGTGGCACAAATCTATTCTATTGGTTTGGTAACCTTAGTAGTTGTTAGATTGGCTTAAAAACCGCCAAGTCTGTCGCCAAGGTACCGTTAATACGTAAGTACCAAATATTATAACAAATAGATATTTCAAATACCATTTTTACTAATTCATATAAAATCACTTTTGTTTTACATTATTTCCGATAGATGGCGCCATGGAAATTCTTAACTCCTGCATTTCCTGATGTCATAATATTTAAAGCAATAATTTTTCCAAAAATATATTATTTTTTTTTTAATTAATGATTTAAGTCTTTTTAAACTTTTGGAATTTTAAAATCTGAAAACTTTAACATTTTAAAATGTCAGATAATTTTTTTGAAATTTTTTTTTTTTAATCGTTCCTATTCCTTTTCTATTGTTACCTTTATCTTTCCTTTCCTATTGATTTTTTTAATACATACAATATCAAGATAAACCTCTTTTTAAAAGATACATAACTTTTTTTTTAAAAATTGCATGTAAATAGAACTACCGAAATATAAATCCTAGATTATATTATAAATCAGAATTATAGATCCTATTAGAATCAAGAATTTTTTTTTTAATGAAAATGAGAATGCAATTCTACAAAATTCTCATATTTTTTTTAATTAAGGTTTTAATTTAAAATATGTTAATAGATTATTCCTATTAATAGTATAAATAATTCAAATTTAGGAAGAAAATAATTTAATTCCTATAAAATTTTACCTTCATTAAATTATAAGAAATAATTTGTGTAATCATACTGAAGATTAAAACTAATTTGTAATGAAAGAGACGTATAAACTATTTTTAAATTTTTACGGACAATTACTAAGGCTTTAAAATATTTTATTGTTGGCATTATTTCAATTTATTTTCGATGTTGTTTCTGCTGTTGGACATTTACCAAAAATACTTACAGTAAAAAATAATTTAATGTTTCTTGAGATTGTTTCTGCCATAAGAAAAACATTTTTCGAATCTGGTGTTGCCATTTTTATTGTTTCTTTATCGTTTTTTAATATAAACAATTTAAATATATTTAAAAGCATTCACAACACATTAAATTAAATCAAACTATGACTAACTATTTTGCATTAAAAATACATAGCTCTTCATAGAATGTCTTTTTAAGCTCAATTTATTTTTCTACACTTTAATATACATCATATTTAATATTATTTTGTTTCATAGATCATTTATGACATCATCGATAGATATAGATGTCATATATGAACAATTTAAATTATAAGTAGTT
The DNA here is from genome assembly GCA_021605075.1 of Caerostris darwini. Classification (NCBI taxonomy): domain Eukaryota; kingdom Metazoa; phylum Arthropoda; class Arachnida; order Araneae; family Araneidae; genus Caerostris; species Caerostris darwini. The sequence goes on along the minus strand of BPLQ01001797.1, from coordinate 255,394 downwards.
GAATTAACTATTTATAATTTGAATAAAATTTAATGAAATTTAAGTAATTAAAATAAAATAATAAAAAAATTTTATTTAGTTAAATTTAAATTTAATAAAATTTAATTTAATTTTGATTTAGTATTAAGTACAATCAGTCTTGTTTGGCTTTAGTATTAAGTACAATCAGTCTTGTTTGGCTTTAGTATTAAGTACAATCAGTCTTGTTTGGATTTAGTACTAACTACTATCAGTCTTGTTTGGATTTAGTATTAACCACAATCAGTCTTGTTTGGATTTAATAGTAACTACAATCAGCCTTGTTTGGATTTAGTAGTAACTACAATCAGCCTTGTTTGGATTTAGTAGTAACTACAATCAGCCTTGTTTGGATTTAGTAGTAACTACAATCAGCCTTGTTTGGATTTAGTATTAACTACAATCAGCCTTGTTTGGAGTAGTAACTACAATCAGCCTTGTTTGGATTTAGTAGTAACTACAATCAGCTTTGTTTGGATTTAGTAGTAACTACAATCAGCCTTGTTTGGATTTAGTAGTAACTACAATCAGCCTTGTTTGGATTTAGTAGTAACTACAATCAGCCTTGTTTGGATTTAGTAGTAACTACAATCAGCCTTGTTTGGATTTAGTAGTAACTACAATCAGCCTTGTTTGGATTTAGTAGTAACTACAATCAGTCTTGTTTTGTTTGGATTTAGTAGTAACTACAATCAGTCTTGTTTGTTTGGATTTAGTAGTAACTACAATCAGTCTTGTTTGGATTTAGTATTAACTACAATCAGTCTTGTTTGGCTTTAGTATTAGTAGTAACTACAATCAGTCTTGTTTGGCTTTAGTATTAACTACAATCAGTCTTGTTTGGCTTTAGTATTAACTACAATCAGTCTTGTTTGGCTTTAGTATTAACTACAATCAGTCTTGTTTGGCTTTAGTATTAACTACAATCAGTCTTGTTTGGAATTAGTATTAACTACAATCAGTCTTCTTTGGATTTAGTATTAATATTGTTTATTAGTTTTATTTATTGTTATTGACATTTCTATTTACTAAATATGAAAATTAAAATTTACTTTTAAATCATAACACAATGATTTCACATTGTTGAGACAAGATATTCATTTAAAATATGGACACACGAATAGCAACTGCAAAACTGTTAATCTTATATAGATCAAATCTATTTTAAAATTTATATATGTTTATAGTTCTTTTGATATTTTAATAGATAAAATAATAATTTATTCATTGTTTTCTTGTTTATCATAAACTAAAATAGATCTTTAAACAGTAACTCTCTAGCTTGAATACAAAATTTCGATTTTTTTTATTTTATTTCATATCTAATAATAAGAGTTAACTATCAAAATATTAGAACATTATTTATGCCACTATCAAAAACATGTTCTCTTTAAAATGGAAAGAAAAGTAGTGATTATTGTTAGACATTAGACATTAAACATTAAATTATAAGCCTATTTTAAATAAAATAAATTTCTGAAGCAACATTATCCAGTTATTAATAAAAATCTAAAAACTAATAAATCGTTTTTATGCTTGATTATCACAATTATAATTATTTTATTTTATTGCATCTATTGTTTAAAATAATTCTTTAAAATTTTATGATAAAATGTAATATAATTATTTACTTTATTTAAAGATAAAACACAAAAATAATTTAAACTATTATTTTCAGGTCAGATACGATGAAGCAATTTCTGGCACTATTGGCATGCGCTGTGGTTCTTTTAGCCAGTGAGTGAAATGTTTCTTACATTTATAAATTTGTATATTTATTATAAATGAAATATAATAACTGATTTTTTATAAAAAAATATTCAAATGCTTATAATAAATATGTTATTTCGTAAAACGAGTATATTTCCAAATTATAACAGTACTTCTTCTTACACACTGGCAAGAGCGTCGCCTATGGTGTTCAGGAGAAATGGCAGTGGGCTTCGAGACTCTCACCCTGCGCTCCGGTTAAGTAACGTTTACTTTACAGTCTCTTACCCTGACGAAATATATTTAAGGCATACCAGCGCATTAGTTGATCTACAGACTCTCACCTTGAGAGGAAATATATGTCGCGCATCTTGCGCATACCTGAGTATCAGGTTTTCGGCTTTGAAGTGGATTCCTTCCGCGAATCTGTAATTATCTTTCTTTAAATGTATTAAATATTATGACTAATTGTATGTATGGGGTGTTTGTGCGTGTGTCAATAAAGCTGTGAGTTCTCCAATATGCACGAACCCAACCGCGCCCTGTTACAATCTGATTGGCCAACCTTGTACCCTGCGAAATTCAGAAAATTTTAACAGCATGCATTCATTTTTAAACATCCTGGCTTTTAAACAAGTTTGTTTAAACATTAACCCCTATAATGAATAGACTAATAGACTTATAGACTTACGCAGTTATGATTTTCATGTAAACTTAACTAGTTTTCTACAAAAAAAAAAAAAAAACTTTTTAGCGACAAAAAAAATTTTTTTTCTTCAGACCAGAAAAATATGTTAATTGAATTTTAAGTGTTCTGTTTACAGAATGTTTTATAACAGAACATTTAAGAGCAAATTTTTTAAATTTCTTAATAATGGCTTGGGGAATTGGATTCGGTGAGTTTTTTTAAAAAAAGAAAAATGAAATGTGAGCTAGTTGGAAAATTGCCAGCCAAATGGTTGCAATATAAAGCGAAACGTTACTGCTTCGGTAATTTTCATTTCAAACGAACTACATGGTATTCTTTGTCTTTGTTGTAATTGTTTCAATGCATGATTATCTAAGATTTTATTTTTGGTGACAGGAAAAAAAAATCCATAACAAAAATTTATTCATAAATATCTTTTTCTCAAGATTTCATTAGCACAATCCATGTATTGCCACATGCATTTTGAATATTTTGAAATCATAGTTTCTTGAGTTGTAGTTTCTTTATAGTTTCTGCATAGTTGAGGTTGCTCAACAATAAAGAGACTATGAACATCAAGGCGAGTTTATTACAAATGGATTTGCACTGAAATAGTGATTAAAATATTTCAAATAGTGTTTTTTAGATTTTGAAAATAATTTTTACAAAGAACAATTCTTTTTTAAAGGTATATTATTCAAGTTATTTTGACAGCTATATGTTGGGTTCCTACTAAATTACCTTTTTAATTTATTTTTTTATTCGCAACATGTATTGAAACAATTTTTTTTTAAACTTGCATGTTATTTTGACAGCCATCTATTGGACTCTTTTTAATTTGTATGTCATTTTAATTGTTAACTGCATCTGTTGTTTTCTTACTAAACTGCCTTTTTTTTTTATTATTAATTTTTTATTCCCAACATTTATTTGAAGGAATTTTTTTTTTTTTTTTTTTTTGTATATTCCAAATTAAAAAAAACCCTCACAAAAAAGGACAGCTTAAAACTTTTGAACAGGTTTGAATGTATATCAAAAATATTATGAAAAGCAGTCGAATAAAATAATTATTATTTTATTAAACCAGTATACCTCATTTCATGCGTGTGATTTATCTTAAAAGTGAATAGAAGGAGTGAACGTATCTTTCGTAAAGTTTTTATAAAATTCTGTTTAAAAGGTTCATTGCGGTATTTTAAAAAAATACTAAAAAGTATACAAGTGTACAGTGTAAGTGTAAAGTGTACTCTACCAGCTATGACGTACCCTTCCACCAAACCGACAGAAGGCGTCCCCTCCTCCCAGTACACAATGCAGTGCTTCCATCTCTTAAGTACCCTGTACCCAATGGGGTGCTTCCCATCTGTCGCACCCCAAAGTCTTCGAAGAGAAAGGACGATCGGACTTTGTATCAATATAGCGTCCCTATAGCTCGTGTGAGAGGAACCCATATCTTCCCTTCAAAATATAAATCATTCGTTTTAAAAATGTATCCTAATAAAGAAATGCCATTCTTAATGCAATCGTCAATATTACATTGGTATCGATTATCGCTAATATTATTGCAATCGGATATTAAAGCATGAGAGAGAAGAAATCGAAAGGAGATGGTATGAGAATTTTAAGGTATAAGGGAAAAGAAAGGTTAGGTTGCATTGAGTTATGGCCTTACAAATTACGACATTTGGATAAAATAAATTTAAATTTGTGTGGTAAATTAATTTGTGTAGTAAAGTTGTGCGGTAAATTAATTTGTGCAGTAAATTTGTGTAGTAAATTTGCGTGGCAAATTGATTTGTGTAGTAAATTTGCGTGGCAAATTGATTTGTGTAGTAAATTTGTGTGGCAAATTGATTTGTGTAGTAAATTTGCGTGGCAAATTGATTTGTGTAGCAAATTGATTTGTGTAGTAAATTTGCGTGGCAAATTGATTTGTGTAGCAAATTGATTTGTGTAGTAAATTTGTGTAGCAAATTGATTTGTGTAGTAAATTTGTGTAGCAAATTGATTTGTGTAGTAAATTTGTGTAGCAAATTGATTTGTGTAGTAAATTTGTGTAGCAAATTGATTTGTGGAGTAAATTTGTGTGGCAAATTGATTTGTGGAGTAAATTTGTGTGGCAAATTGATTTGTGGAGTAAATTTGTGTGGCAAATTGATTTGTGGAGTAAATTTGTGTGGCAAATTGATTTGTGTAGTAAATTTGTGTGGCAAATTGATTTGTGTAGTAAATTTGTGTGGCAAATTGATTTGTGTAGTAAATTTGTGTGGCAAATTGATTTGTGTAGTAAATTTGTGTGGCAAATTGATTTGTGTAGTAAATTTGTGTGGCAAATTGATTTGTGTAGTAAATTTGTGTGGTAATTTTTTGTGGCACAATTCCGGCGATGCCATGGATGTTTGTAGTGGTTCAGAATCCACTTTAAACAATAAATCCCGGTTATATTTAACCATAAGTACCCGGTTATATTTAACCATAAGTACCCGGTTATATTTAACCATAAGTACCCGGTTATATTTAACTATAAGTACCCATTTTTGTAAGTCCTGGTCTAATATGACTATACAGCGTTAGGCGTAGGGCTGCACCCCTATCCCGTAAAAAGAAAATTATCTCATGCTTCTGAATCTGCCATTGAGCAGAAGACATCGGCCCACCATGGGGCTGTTGCACTATTTAAAAAGAAGTAGTAAAAGTAAATTTGTGTGGTAATTTATTTTGAATAGTAAATTTTCCAAGTACTTAATTTGTAATTTGATGACTTTTTCTCTCTTCTAAGCTGAGTGCAGGGCAGATGACGATTCCTGCAAGAAACCCAATGTCCACGACTACCTGGACGAGATTCTGCTGAAGGCCAGAAAGGAACTGGACGACCCCATGCGCCTGCCCCCCAGGTCTTCCTTCGTGGAGCTCAGCGACGGCATCTTGTGGGGACTGTCCAACATCACGCGTCTGGGAGATGTCAAGATCGAATGCGTCGATCAGGACACCATCATCGTCAAAGCCAAGATCACAACGGACGAACTCAAGGTAAGATTCTGCAAAGATTCGACTGATTTTAAAACGGTAAGACTCGATGACGATATAGACAGCACATCGCAAAGACAGCCAGGCTGCTTGGTGGAAGTTCAAAATTTTCCTCCTAAGAATTCTTCATGGAAAGAATATCCCAATACGCAATGAGCGTTTTAGAGCATACGTAAATGGAACACGAGGTTCACAAAAAAAATGGTATACATGTTATACAAAAAAAATGGTATACATAATATATTAATACAAAAAAATATATATATGTTTGAAACATAAAACACTAATGAAATATATTCAATATTTTTGATAGCAACTTTTTAACTGAAAATTGCACTATAATATTCCGTTGTAATTAACGTACTCAGTTTTACACGTAATTTTATTAACATCGTGTTCCGTTTTCATCAATTTTTACCAATAAATTCACAGAAAAATAGTGATAAATATATACACAGTTGAAATTATTTACTTTTTAATTGTAAATAGATTTCCAATAATCCTGAATTTTTCATATAATGTAAATTAAGTATAATATAATTTTAAACAAAGTTGGGGAAAGCAAATTTTCGTGTAAGCCTAAACAATTTGACTGGCATATTAAATGGCTATACAATTTGACTGGCCTCGTGTGACTGAATTATTTCGTTTTTGTGTCACCTTTTAACCATGTTAATACATCTATAATCGATATCCTAATAGAATTGCTTGAATTTAAAATGCTTAATAATAAATAATTTTGAAGTTCTTTAAAAATTCTAAAATAAAAAAATGAAATTAGAATAAAAATTAAATACAACTTTCCCAACCAAGTAGAACTTTCATAGAACTTTCCAACACAAGATTTCTTTCTATGTGGTTACATTAAAGATTTTCTTCGCAAGCCATCATTGCCTGGACATGTTGCAATTAGGGTTATTCCACAACTTCTTGAAGACATTACAAGTTTTGAGTTTTAAGAAGATGGAGCCTTAATAGCATAGAAATTCTTAATGATTAATCTTACACTGATAAACTGATGAATTTAATAATGATTATGGCATACTACACATAAAAGTACTACCTAAGGGAAGGTTTCTGAATCCTTTATTATTCGTAGAAAGTTTTTTCAAAATGCATCATTTCCACACCCATCCTTACAAAAAAGATCATACATACGAATTTGTTATTTTACCCTCAAAGTTACCAGCAGATAAAAAAATTCATTGTCCAAATTCTTGTAAACCAACAACAAAAACAGGAAAATTATATTTGTATATTTTGTTGATGATTCAGTATATCAGATAATCTGAGGCAAATGTACCATCATTCAATAAAGCAAAACAGGAATAAGCTGAAACGGAGCTAAGCTAAAAAGGAAATAAGCTAAAACATTTTTTATTTCCAATGGTCAGGCAAAAGGTTTCATAAAAAAATAGCATTAAGAATAATAGAACTATCAAGAACTAAAAACGAAAAGAACACCGGAGTCATTGCCTAACGAGCTATCTTGCTTCTCAATATCTCGACTCCTCTGTAGATCCACTAAGAGCCCCACATGGAAGCAAATGGTCCCTGTCTATTGCTTCTCTAGAGTCACAAAGTGGGCAAATAGGATAAGTTGAAATGTCTATGCTGTGCATGGCAAGTCAATGGGCGGCAAAGCAATCATGTCCCTTAGACAGGCGAAAGGATGTCATTTCTTTACGTCTTGGTTTATCGGGAATAAGAGAAGGACTTACCCTACTCCAATTTTTAGAGCTGTACGATTCTGAATATCCGTAAGAAATTAGATTTAAATAAATGTTTTAAAAACAGTTTAAGCTTCCAATAAGGAATGGCTGTATAAGAATGTTGTAGTAAGCTGGTACCTCTTTTTACAAGGAAGTCCTCTTGTTTATTGCCCCTAAAACCACAATGGCCAGACACCCACTAAAAAACGAGAACTCTCATTTTAAGGGGAAATCAAATCAACAAGTCTTGACATTGCAAAACCAAGGAAATGAGGAAGATCAACATCCAGTGATCCAAGGATTAAGATTAATAGGCGTTCAACAGAACTAATTAGCTAAAACATGGATATCTAAAACATTTTTTCATTTCCTCTTTCTTCCAGGGTCGTTACACATGGACCAAGGAGCGTCGCAACAAGAGTCCCAGGGAGGGTTACGTGGTGTTCATCTCGAACGATTTCGTGGCCGAGATCGACACACGCATCAAGAAGAACAACGGTGAGATCACCCATCCAGTTCTGGAACGTTTCGAGATCGATCGCTTCAAGGATGCCAGGGTGGAGATCACTGGCATGGGCTTCTTCACCTGGGCTTTGGGGAGATGACCACCCTCTTTTCCGGTGTGTTCCAGAGAGCCATCGCCAACGCTGTCCAGGGTCCCCTGGAAGAAGGCCTGCAGAGGGAAATGAGGGAGATCGACATCAAGTGCGCCAAGGATTACGACTTTTCCAAGTTCTGTACCAACTGAGTGCCATTGCTACTTCTGCATTAATAAAGAGTTTGTAATATTGTTCAGTTGAATTGCTGTTCAGTTATTTACTTGTCCTCAAATGAGATTGGTGCCTACAATTTACAGTGCCAAATTGAGTCTGCTGGCCTTTATGTTTATTCATTTAAATGGATTAACCTCTTAACTGAATCACCCCGAGTATTCACGTATCTCATATTTATATCTCTTCGGAACAGCACAAGTTAACTTAAAAGTAACTTAACTTAAATTTTTTTAGTGTCGTATTTAAATGAGTATTTCAGTCTAACTTGTATTTTCAAACAAACACAAGATCACTCGTGATATCGTACGTATAGCATTAAAGCGTTCTATCGCCATGTCGTGACGGTTCGACTCTATATATCCTTCAGTTGCCAAAAGTTGGGCAACATTACAGTTTGCTTTTCATTACTTTAATTTACTTTGTTAGTTTTTTTTGTAAGTGAACAAAATTGAAAACATTCTTAGTGATAATAGCAAAGATGTTTTGTAGATTTGGCAATGAATCACAAGTTACTTGCATTTAATTCCTGTAATGTGCAATGTAAAGTTGATATAATTGAAGGTGAAAAGGGTAGTGTAAATATTATTTGCTGACGTCCTGTATTCTATTTTAATAAACTGGAAATAATTTATGATGATTTCTTATTTGTAGGTAACTTAAATCCCAGGGGAAAAAAGTTATTACCAATTTCACAGCAAAAGGTGATCAAAAGTTTATTATTAAGTTATTTTTAGCATAATCGGCCTGTTTGGACTTAAGTTTTTAACCACTGGCATCCCTCAATACTTTCTGAAACGATGAGACACGATGACGGGAACGTATTGTATTGACAGCCAGATTGCCTAGTGAATGTTTCCTGTGTTTTCTATCATGCGACCCGCTAATGTTCGCAGTTACTCTAAAAGTCTTTCGGGAAAGCAATGTTTTCCTCTCATTGCTCAAAGTTATATGGATCATCATCAATAGCACGTGAGCCCAGAGTGGGCCAAGGCTTTCCTTTAAAGCATTCTTCTAAAGCTTTCTAAAGCAAGGCTTTTCTTTAAAGCATTAAAGGCTTTTCCATGCATTCTTCTGGGTGGTATAATCCTCCAATTCTTAACCTTTAGTACAGCACAATCTTTTTCAACTGCGTCTATCCGTTGCAACTTAGGTCGTTCTCTTCCTCTTTGTCCCTGCGGCTTTTAAAAAAGGAGCCTTTTTACAAGGTTTAAATCATTCATTCTAAATACATAAGCAACCCAGTTTAATCTATTGATCTTAATCCATTTTATAATATCTGGGTCTTTATAGCATTTATAAATTTCTGCGTTGTACCGTCTTCTCCAACCATCACTTTCCCTAACACCCTTAAAATTTTCCCTAAAATAAAGCCCTTAAAATTTTCCGTTCAAATATACCCAAATGGGCATCAGATCTTGGACTATGGCAAGATCTGATGAAGCCCATGTGGGTATATTTGAGGTCCATGTTTCAGAGCCATAGACCAAAATATGTCTAAGAAGGGTTTTATAAAACAAGAATTAGTTTCTCTGCTTATAAAATATGATTTAAACAGATTTCTTCACCTAAAAGGCCTCATTGGCAGACACAATTATGTTTTTTACTACAAGTAAGATATTATTTTAACAATTAATTTCTGATCCTAAGTATTTAAATCTATTCACAGATTCAAAAGTATAAGTACCAGTTATATAAAGAGACGAATAAGTAGTATAAGTTATATCCAGTTCGGGAAAAATACTTTCTTCTTTTTACAGGAAAAAAATCTTTCTTTTCTAAAATATTAAAAACAAAAAACGAATATAACATCACTTAACTTGAATTTAAAGCTTTCTAAAACTAAAATCCAAACACGCCATCAATTTACGTCTCATAAACACTCTGGCCATAAATCACACAAGTAATCACTCACAAAAAGCACTCCAAAGCCTCAAAACCAAAATTACCAACTTCACCACACAAAAGAATCCCTCAAGAACCCTATCTTCCAACAAATCTACCTTTAAGGAGAAAAAAAATACATCACTTTTATAACCAGAATTTTTTTTTTACGAGATCAAAATTGATACTACATTTCCTGCGGGAGACGTAAATGACCTCCTAAAAAAAACCTTTTTCATGGCATGAGGACATCACCCATGTTAAATGAACCAGGTTACCATCTATATATGTCAACGGGGTAGGGCGCTGTAATCTGTTTTCCATTAACTCGGCAACCCCTCCACCCCCTGCAAGTTATCGATTGGCCGGGCTCTCTTCTTCATAGAAAAGGTTACTGCTGCAATCAAAAATTTTTTATATCAGCCCTCAATTTGTAAAATGCGTTTTAGTCAAAATTTCCTCACGACCACTTTGATAAATGAAAAAGTTAAATGCGTTCAACCTTTATCGATAGTCGATTACGCAAGAACAGTTTTTGAGCGTTAAGTGCGAACATAGATCTAGATTGTGATTGGCTGATAACCTTTGAGAATTTAGTTGGCTTTTTTCAGAACGACTTAATCTAAAGTAAGTTAATAAAATAATGTGATGACGTTTTAGAATCAAATATGTTTTCTTTTTTTTTTTTTGGTATTCTGCTTATTGTAGAAACATTAGAACACTGCAAACTATTGCATTTGTAAAGGATATCAACATGGAAATACTTTATTTTTGGTACAATTACTTATATAATGTTTTCTTTCCATTGAAAACATTATTTAATGCCTTATTCAAAGCTTACTTTTTAAGCAAGTCATTTTTTTTTCTTTGCAGATATTGAAAAGCAATTTGTCACGAAATAAATTCAATAAATTATTTTCTTATGAACTCGTAAACATTTTAAACAGGAATGAATTTTAATAATAAAGGAGTAAAGATTTTAAACAGTAATAAAGATTTAATTGGAAAAACAATTTTAAACAGGAATGAAATTTAATCAATAAATTATTTTAAACAAGAATGAAGATTTAATCGGAATAAAGCATATTTTAAACAGGAATGAAGATTTAATCGGAATAAAGAAGTACATATTTTAAACAGGAATGAAGATTTAATCGGAATAAAGGAGTAAAGTTTCTAAACAGAAATGAAGATTTAATAGGAATAAAGGAGTACATATTTTAAACAGGAATGGAGATTTAATCGGAATAAAGGAGTAAAGGTTTTTAAACAGGAATGAAGATTTAATAGGAATAAAAAAAGATTTTAAATAGGAATGAAGATTTAATAGGAATAAAGGAGTACATATTTTAAACAGGAATGAAGATTTAATAGGAATGAAGGAGTAAAGATTTTAAACAGAAATGGCGACAACATGCGAAGTAATAGAAAGTTCACACTGTTACAATAATGCTAAATTTCAAACCGGATGCAATCCCACATCATGATATAACTATTATTCTTAAATATAACATAATTTAAGATTCTCAGATATTAATAATGAAACAAGTAATATAAAAAAAAAATTAAAAGTCAATTCCTTCTTTTTTTCGCTCTATTGCAGAAAGTCCTTTATAAATAATTTTCATTTATTATTTTTAAGTTTATCTGGCGCCATCTATTGGTAGATATATGCAACTTAAATCTAAAAAAATTTTTAATTAATTAATTAAATTTAATTACTGAATTAATATTTGAAAAAACTGCATTGACATCCAGTGTCATCCACTAAAAGTTAAAAAAAATGTATTTGAACTGGAGTGGATGAATAAAAAGTATTTTATGAACTATTGAATATTTGAACGAGATATATATAGGGAGAGTGTGAACTAATAGAAGGAATTGAATAAAAAACAGTGTCTTATTCCTTAAAGATGTTGGCTCTTTTTAAAGATTTGATTGGTTTGTCTCTCTACGGTCATTTTGTGCACGCTTTGGGCTAATTAGACCGGGACCTGCAGTTTAACGTGGATTTCGAACCACTCACAAACATCCCATGCCACCGCCAGGATTCGAACCTGAAGCCTGTGGAACCAAAGGCCGCAGAGCGCAAGCCAAATGGCCATCAGTCCGTTTAAGGATTTGAAAGAAGTTCATTTGAAGGAAACATAATAATGATGTTCCATATATAATTTTTTTACAATGATTTGTCCATAAATAAAATCATGAAATTATTTTCATATAGAAAAGTAAAATTAAAAGAAGATTTTAAACAGGAATGGTGACAATATACGTAGTAATAGGCAGTTTTTCACATTGTTTCAATAATGCTAAATTTCAATTCGGTGCAATCCCACCTCATGATATAACTATTTTACTAAAATATATTTGATAATTTAAGATTCTCAGATTTTGATAATAAAATAAATTAGGGTGCCGTACTCCTTAATGATGTTGGTTCGTTTTATTGAATGCAACATGGCGACGGTGTTCCATATTTATAGCCATTCAGGCCCGATACATTTTTTTCTTCTAATGCATCTGGCAAACAGACCGGGATCTTTTATGCCATAAATTCTGCACCGATGTTACTCACTTTGCATTACCCAGGGGGCGCGTCGAACCCGAAGCCTGTGGTAACTTGATGGTAATTTTTTTTTTCTACGGACGCGGATCTTTTATGTAACAATGCCTCCGCAACGCTCTACGATCCTATTAGAGACCTACGGCTTAAAGTGGATTCCGAACCGCTACAAACACCCATGGCAACGCCGGGATTTGAACCCGATACCTGTGGTACCGAACGCCAGACCACTAGCCATTCGGCCATCAGGCCCCTCATACTTCAAACTCGGATGTGAGAAATCCAATAGCCGCCTTGGTGTCAAGAATATCCCGAAAAGGAGAGGGGCAGTTAAAAGTTCACTGAATCTAACACCGATATTTGCAAAATATTGATTACTAAAAAAAAGTTCATTTTAAGATTTATAATTAAATAGCTGTAGGTGATATTAAATGCTCTGGAGCTCAGTGTCACAGGTTTCGAATTTGAGTTCCGGTGGTTCCATGGTTGTTTGTAGGGGCTCGGAATCCACTTTAAACAGTAGTTTCTGGTTTAATATGCCTGTTGGGCGTGGGGCTGACAACCTTGCCCCGTAAAAAAGTAAATATCTTACGTTTCGGAATCTGCCAATAAGCAGATGGCATTGACCCACTAGAGGGCTGTTGCGCCAATGAAAAAGAAGAAGATAGATAATTAAAAAATTAGATATTAAAAATATTAAAAAAATATCTAGATTGAATTTTTACGATACTCACAGGTTACGGAAACCTTATAACCCAGTGATCAAATTTAAAATAAAAACTCCTCTAATTCTAAAGTGCTCAATGGTATAAAATTGATTTCATTCTGGAGCAAAACTGACTGTAGAGAGTAAGCTGACAACCCTACCCTGTAAAAGAAGTTCATATTAAATAATACGTTAAAATGTGTACGTTTATTTGGATTAACGCATATTCATGGTCAAATATTTATCGGTATGATTATAAAAAAAGTCGATGTATAAAAATCATTTGTCTAATAATAGTTTTGCACTTGGCTATTGCCAAAATCAAACCCAATACTGAAACCCTTTGAAAATGACATCAAATTCTTTATTTGGTTTTTCATTACATTACATCATTTATTACATATTTGAAGAAACAGAATAAATATATGGTAAATAATTTCAAAGATTTTTGTTTCTTTGTATAAAAGCCACGCAAATATGAACGTTTCTAACATCAATATTTATATTTTAAATTAAATCACCCAACTCAAGTAATTGAATTCAAATTATAAAATTCACATAGAGATAATACATTTAACATGCACTAAGCCAGCCATTCGTACAGTTAATCCCAGGAGGCTCCTCTTGGCTGATTGGTTGGAGCTTCCTAACCCCGAGGGGCCTCCCCGCCTGTAGAAAAATGTAAAAACTGTAGATTATTAAGTAAGTTAATTAGGTTAATAGAAATTATTAGATTAAAACAGGAAAAAGAAAAATATTAAATTTAAAAAGCCGTGGTCTTTTAATATTAATGTTAGGATCATAAATTTTAATTTCTAATTTGCGGAGCTCTCGTGGCTATCAATATCATTAAAGACATTTTCCGAAACTTCTAATGCTTAAGGAAGTCTTTAATAAGTATAATCCAAAATGAGTATCCGAATATAATAAGTATAATCTGAAATAAGTATAGTAAATAAAATAAGTGTAATACGAATAATAATAATATTCCGTAAAATAAGTATAATCCGAAATACTTAAGGAAGTCTTTAGGTGGAGAACTATTAATGGCTTGCTGTATTTCGGAACTTCTCATACCATTTAGCTGTTGTGAATGATATTTTGAAGATCTTTAAGTTAGAATCAGCGGCATAAGACCTGACTGGACATGCGTAGGTAATTATAATTCGCATAATAACCGTACTAACACTCTGGTGCTCGGTGACACAAGTTTCGATTTCGAGTTCCGAAGGTGCCATGGATGTTTGTAGTAGTTCGGAATTCACTTTAAACCGTAGATCCCGGTCTAATATGACTGTAGAACGTTGGGCGTAGGATGGAGACCTACCCTATAAAAAATAAACATCTCCTGTCTCGAAATTTTCCAGTAGGCAGACAGCCTTGGCCTACCATGAGGCTGTTGCACCAATAAAGAAGATCTGTTTTGCCGCTCTACGGTCATTTTGTGCACTCTTTAGGCTAATTCGACAGGGACCTATAGTTTAACGGGGATTCCGAACCACTCACAAACCTCCATGTCACCGCCATTATTCAAACCTGTAACCTGTGGTACCAATGGCCAGAGCGCTAGCCAATTACACATCAGGCAGCAATGATTTGTTAGAATAACAGCCAGATTTTTTATGTTATCGTTCTCTCTTGACTGATCCATGAAAACAGCTTATGAAAGCATAATCTATATAATCTACACAAACCGATGATTACAATAAACCACAATCATCTTCTGTCTTAAAACCCAATTTAGCGTTGGGGTGAGGGACCAAAACTTCTAGGTTCGAATTATGTCGGTAGCTTGTGTAAATTATTTGTCATTATAAATGGATCCACGAATAAAAGACTCTTCCATAACCATCCTCCTGTAACTCCATATAAGGCTGTTGTCTTATACGAACCAATGGCTCAAGGTCAGAAAAAGGAACGCGACGGAGTTGCTGATGGCGGGTGGTTGCTCGAATAAGTATTTTGGATTGTGAATAAATATTTTATAAATAAATAAATATTTTTATCAACTGAAAGTTGTGTTTATTAATGAGAAAAGAAAAAGAAGATAACACTTGGATGCTTGTTAGTGATTCGGAATCCAAAAACTGTGGTCCCGGTCTAAGGCTTAAAAAGAAAATGGCTCGCGACAAACCAAACCAATCTTCATTAGGCAACAGCCAATTCGTACCTCTACAGTCAATTTAGAACCATGGCTCGAAATGGCCGAGAGTCTCTAAAGAACCATGGCTTCGAAGGTCCCGGCAAAGAACCATGGCTCGAAGTGGTTCAAAGAACCATGGCTCCTATGAAGGCTACAAAGAACCATGGCTCGAAGGCTACAAAGAACCATGGCTCGAAGGCTACAAAGAACCATGGCTCGAAGGCTACAAAGAACCATGGCTCGAAGGCTACAAAAACCATGGCTCAAGAACATGTGTTCAAAGAACCATGGCTCTCTTTTTCCACACAAGAACCATGGCTCTCAGAAGTCTCCGCAGCCGCAGTTTTTTCTATCGCGCGTTCATTAATTTAATTGAAAGCCAAATTAACTTGTCAACGTCACTGCAACTGTCATCTAATGCTTTAATGAGTTCATTTAAAATGATAGAGTGAGCGCTTTCGAACATGCTTCGCTGTTATTGAGTGGCCTGGATAGTTTTCTGTTGTACTGCAAAGAATATATCCTTGTCCTACGTGTAGGGGAAAATGGGTTTAGCCTATCAAATAGTCTGAAAGTTAAATTATTCTTAAATGAAAATGAAGAACACATCTTACAAGAAGTGATCAGAAAATTGGGGATGAAATACAATTCATCTTTAAGAGGTAGGCACTTGATAAAATTCCTTCCTTCTATGAATAATAAAAATATGTCCTCATGCGATTTTAATTTTATTCTTTCATTTAATATCTTTTTTTATTTAATATAATCATAATTTCATTTAATATTATTTTTTTAATTAATATCAATATAATTTCGTTTCATAGCATTTTTCATTTACTATAATTTTTTTTTAATTGTCAGTATAACTTCATTTAATGGCATTTTACTTTGGGGTTATTTTTTAGGGCGTTACATTGAAGGCGATGAAATAAATTTGGAAGAATAAATAAAGAGTTTTTGAAAAAAATAATTGGTCTTACTTTTTGGGCACAGTAGTAAGAAGTAAATTCTGAGAAGAATATCGATTATAAATAATACAAACCAAGCGTTAAAAACAAAATCGGATACTTTAATGTCATTAATTTGATAAATTATAGCAAATATTTACTGCATAAACAATTGGTTGCTAATAACGATCTAGAATAAATGTTTAGCTCGCAAATTATATACTTATTTTGTTGTGTGTCATAATACAGAAAAGTTATTTGTTTTTTAAAAATTCTCTTATAGATGATGAATGAAGTGATATATGGGGATGTGAAGCAACAAGGACTATAATCCCCTAATCACTATATATATGAACAGTTAGTTTTTCCTTATTTTTAATATGTCACTCTCCACAACGCTCTACGATCGTGGTAGACCGGGACCTACGGTTTAAAGTGGATTCCGAACCACTACAAACATCCATGGCACCGCCGGGACTCGAACTCGGAACGTGTGGTATCGAGTGCCAGAGCGCTAGCCACTCAGCCATTCAGGCCCATCTCTTATAGTTTTACAATAATCTTTAAGTAAATATTTGAACAGAGGTTTTGTATCTTGGTAGTAAGTAAACATCCTATTTCTTCTTCGTTGACACAATAGCCCCATGACGGCCAAGGACGTTTACTTATTGGCAGATTTCGAGACAGGAGATATTTTTCTTTTTTACGAAGTAGGGTTGTCAGCCTTACGAACAACACTCTAGAGTCACGTTAGACCGGGACCTAAGGTTTAAAGTGGATCCCGAATTCGAGTCCTATCCATGGCACTGCTGGGACTCGAACCCGAGACTTGTGGCACCGTTAGTTACTCGCCCATAAGGCCGTTTTAAGAATTCGCTTTAATCAAATCATGTTTTATATTCAAATTACAGAGTTCTGAATTTATATAGAGTGTTACGAATTATTTAAACATAGATATTAAGCTATTTAAAAGGAAGTTTTAATATGAAAATCCATGAATGATGTTTTTAATATGTAAAAAAAATCACCGCATTTTTTTTTTTTTTTTTTACCATGGTGAAGAGATATTACAAAAAAAACTATAAAAAGACGGAAATCCTTGACAGCTGACTTGCAAAAGAAAAAAGTATTTCCTTGATTATTTCCTAATAATTATAAATCTAGAAGTTGTTTTTCAACAGATCGAGAAAAAAAAATAGTAGTTGCAAATCCGTATGTTGATCAATACAAACTGCATCAAAGGACGACAGTTCAAGGCCATTCTAAACTGTATTTACATATTCAAATCAAAATAATACTTGAAAAATCCCAAAACAATTACAACAATGCTGTTTATATTATGTATGATATCAGTCACAGTCCAACGAAAAGCTAGATTCAAGCCTCACATTTCATTAATGCTTTTTTCTACGGAAACATAGTTTTTAGCTAATTAAAAAAAAATTAATTAATTTTCACAGAATCACTTTAAGGTCACTTCAAGGTCTCTGATTGAATTTCGTAAATGTATTTCATAAGAATCCATTACTGGGTGAAATAAAAAAAAGATAAAACTTTAAATACTAAGATTTATGTTTACGAATCTGTTTGACTTGTGGCAACGTGCTCCGCTGATCAGCATTAGAGCGGAGATTCAATCCACTGACGGCTTTGTTGTAGACCAGGGGTGGCCAACTCAAATGATCTTGCGCGCCATTTTGAAAATGCATCATAACTTCGTGGGCAGCATATAAAGATATATATCACCATATTAGATTTAGACCCACTTTTTTTTTTTTTTTTTTTGGAGTGAAAGATTTCAGCATAACGAGTTATTAGAGAGTTTTTGCATACCGTATTTTGGACGTCCGTTAGCTTTTTCTCCCTAGCGCGCATGCTCATAAGAAATTGCGCATGCGTACCTGTAATAATGTTTCCTGTGAGCATGCGAGATAGGGAGAAAAAACTAACGGACGTCCAAAATACGGTATGCAAAAACTCTCTATAATTTTTGTATTTACTATTATTCTTGCATGTAAACGTAGATAATATAATAATAATGATGATACTAAACGCACATTGTAAAGAAATATATAACAATCAAAATGAAATATAAAAAAAATATAAATATAAACGAAATAAAAAAAAATGAAACCATTAAGAAATACTTAGTTTTGCACATCGTAATGGGTATTGCAGGTTAGGGTCCGTTATGTTTGAGCGTGTTTTGTGTTGGGTCAATTTCATTTTAGAAAACAACGATTCGCAGGTGTAGTTGAACCAAAAGTGGTAACCACTTGAAGTCTGGTTTGCTCTGCTATCAGCAATCAACTATGTGTATCCAGGGATGGTCACTGAGGTCACTTAAAGTGAAACATAGAGTTATATTAGATGTCCCAAGATACGCACGCATCGCGAGTTCGCAGAATATAATATAATTATTCTGCAAACTCATAGTTGTAAACTCATAAAAAGAAACAGGCAATATCTGTCATACATTCGCAAGAATGTTATTTTAAAATCAAAGTTTCTCATGAACATTTCACATAATGAAGTTTCTTATCAATATTTCTCATAATTTCGATAGTTCATTTTTGAATATATGGATGCACACATAATGTACTTTTTTTAATACATTGGTTTTCTCTACTTTGGCCATTATAAAATAATTATATTTTATAAAAGGGTGATAAATCTTACGGGTCGCAAAAATATTCAAGGCGGGCCACATGCGGCCCGAGGGCCGCAGGTTGGCCACCCTTGTTGTAGACACTAACAGACATAATTAAAAAATATATATAAATAGAAGACACAACTAAATACATATATATAAATAAGATGAAACCGTAGATCGACTGCATCGCAACTCTGAAACAGTATAAATAGTACCAGAACACTTACACAAAAAAATAGTTCTAAAAAATAATTATTATAAGAATAATATTTATAAAATACAAATCAATTAATAATAATAATAATTCTTTTTTTACGGAACTACGTAATTTTCGTAAAAAATTAAAAATTATTGATGTTTTGTCTCTGATCATATTAAATAAACAAGATGAAACCATAGACTGACTACATTTGCAACTCTAAAATAGTATAAATAGAACTAAAACACTTAAACAAAATAATAATAATAATACTGAATTTTTGTTTCTGATTATATTAAATAAACAAGAAAACTTTAAAAAGTTGTACACAAATAATTTTTCCATTTGTCGTTCTGCTTTTATTTATTTATCAAAATAGTATAAGTTTCTCAGTTTCCGGTTTATTGCAGAGCGAACACATAATGGAACTGTTTCATAAGAGATCATATACTTTCCTTTAAAGAAAAAAATATTTATATTTAAACACACACACAAAAAAAAAAAAAAAATCACGTGCGTCATTTAAACATCGGCATAATCGTCACTAGATGGCGCGCCACAAGAGGATATGACGTTAGACATGGAAGTGACGCCAAGGTCGCTTGGAAATGGGGGCGGGATCACAGACAAGAAGGCGATCGAAATTTTCATCCTCGCATCTTGAGCTTCCCTTTCGAACCAGCGAAGTCGTTTTATTTCTGTTCTCTCAAGACTTGCAAAAGTAAGTGTATACTTTAAATAACTTTTTCATCGTTAATACTCTCTTCTTCGTCGGTTTATTAAATGTTATAAATGCAAAAGGATTCTATCATTTTGTAAACTAAATCGTTTGTGTTAAATATGTGCATCATCAGAACATTCTAATCCTAATCAGTTCTTTAAAAAGATGCACGATGTTTATAAAGCTTTTGTGTGTTTGTTTAGTCTCTAATCTAATGCAAAAATTAAGAACCTGCTTGTATATTTCTATTTATATTTTTTGACTAAGCAAAAGAGATAGAGCTTTTTTAAATATCTTTTATAGTAATAAAATGCATTGCATCTTAATGCACCAATTAAAAAATAAAATTATTACGCCATGTGTTTTCAGACGAAAAATAATATTATTCTTAGTCTACGCTATATCTAATTTGATTTTGTTTTCGTTGATATTTGTTGTATGATTTAAATGTAGGATTATATATTTTAGATGATGATTTTAATCTAGTATAAGTTGGACGAATTATCTTCGTTGCTTTGTAAATATTTATTTGTACCTTCTTGGACTTTATCCAAACTCCTCCATACTTTATTTGATAATAAATAACTTTTTCGTCGTTAATACTCTATTCTTCATCGGTTTATTAAATGTTATAAATGCAAAAAATTATATCATTTCGTAAACTAATTCGCTTCTGTTAAATGTGTGCATCATCAGAACATTCTAATCCTAATCAGTTCTTTAAAAAGATGCACGATGTTTATAAAGCTTTTGCGTGTTTATTTAGTTTTTAACTAATGCAAAAATGGAGATCTTGTTTATATATTGCTTTTGCTGAATTGTTTATTTTATATTTCGACCAAAATGTTTTGAATTTCTCTTATTGGGATAAAATGCATTACATTATGCATCTTATTGTATCACTTAAAAAGATAAAACTATTGCATCATGTGTTTTTTGATGAAAAAAAAAATATTATTCTTAGTTTGTGCTATACCTAATTTGATTTTGTTTTCGTTGATATTGTTTGTATGATTTAAATGTTGGATTATATATTTTGGATGATGATTTTAATCTAGTATTATAACGAATTTTCTTCGTCGCTTTGTAAATATTTGTACCTCCTAAGTAGTAAAATAAATTTTAATACGAATTAGTAAATTTAAAGGAATACGTAAATTTTTAATAAGAGTTTATTCCATTTTAAAGATTTGAAAGAAAATCTAAAACGATAGAAAATCTAAAACTGTAGAAAATCTACACATTGAATGGATTATATAAGTAAAACATTCATTTATGTTTATAAAAATGTAACTTAAAAATAGAAAGATTTTTAAGCGCTTCATGAAAGTATGTACGATATTGATTTGATTTTTTTTTCTATAGTATATTTTTAAACACGTCATATGGAAAAAAATTTGTCATAAGTATCTCGTGAAAAGATGTTAACAACTACTCGGATGTCTTAATAAATGTTAAATAAAAATATTAACAGCTAATCGGATGTTTTAATAAATATTAAACGAAAATGTTAACAGCTAATCGAGTGTTTTAATAAAACGATAAGATAATAAATAGATGTTTTAATAAATATTAAATGCAATAAAATGTTAACAGCTAATTCGATGTTTTAATAAATATTAAATGCCATAAAACGTTAACAGCTAATTCGATGTTTTAATAAATATTAAATGCAGTAAAATGTTAACAGCTAATTCGATGTTTTAATAAATGTTAAATGTAATAAAATGCTAACAACTAATTCGATGTTTTAATGAAATGCTAACATATTAAATAAATGTTTTAATAAATGTTAAATCGGATTTTTTAATAAAATATTAAATATAAAAAATAAATAAATCTTTTAATAAATATTAAATGTAATAAAATGTTAACAGATAATTCGATGTTTTAATAAATATTAAATGTAATAAAATGTTAACAGATAATTCGATGTTTTAATAAATGTTAAATTGGATTTTTTTAATAAATGTTAAATGCTTTAATAAATTAAATTCGATGTTTTAATGAAATGCTAACATATTCAATAAATGTTAAATTCGATTTTTTTAATAAATGTTAAATTGGATTTTTTTAATAAAATGTTAAATATAAAAAATAAATAAATCTTTTAATAAATATTAAATGTAATAAAATGTTAACAGTTAATACATTAAAACACAGGATGTTTTTTTATTGTATTTTAAGTTTGAATGTAAACACAAAAATTAAGAATTTAATTTGTATTTCAGATGCTACCTTATTTTGGCAATTTTTAACGGCATAGTAGGAAATTGAATTGCGGAGTTTTTAATATATTATTCCTAAAAATCATCATCTCATCCTTAGAATGAATTTTTTGTGTCCATTTAAAAAAGTACTTTAAATAAATAATTTTGAATCATACCTCTTTTTCATGTACGGTTTCAAATGTGATATCATTCTTATAATTTGTATCCTTTTTAAATACGAACTCTATTTCAATAGCTATTTTATTACTAGAAAATCAAATCAATGATTATCAAATGTGACTGTTATTATAAATAAGTTTAATTATTTATGTAATAACATGGTCGTTAATACAAGCCAAAAATTTCATTAAAACAGTTCAAACATTTAATAAATTTTTTTTTAATTTGCTTTTGTTGATTGAAAAAATGCATTCATCTATTGGCAGTATTTTAATATTGCTTTATTGTAAATTTATTTTAAAAGAAACCATTTATTATGCAATTAAAAATAACTTTTTTGTAATCTCACAGTATATATTTTTTTTTACAATTATAGAAAATTATATATATGCATTATTATAATTTTTCTTAAATGTATATGATTAAAAAATATAAACGATATATTTAAAACATTATTTTAAACTGGTTATAAAATTTCTTAATAAGATAAGGAAATTGACTATTGTAAATAAGTTTATGTTACAAGAACATTTTAAAATGGTATGTTCTATTGTTATTAATAAGAAAATAATGATGAAAAAATTGTAAACACTTTGCATTCAATAAATTTTTAACAATATTTTTTTTCATATCTAAAAATATTCCAAAATTTAATTTCATTATTATAGACTTCCATGAACAAACTAATTTAAAATACAAACAAAGAGCAAACTAATTTAAAATACAAACAAAGAGCAAACTAATTTAAAATACAAACAAAGAGCAAACTAATTTAAAATACAAACAGAGAACAAACTAATTTAAAATACAAACAGAGAACAAACTAATTTAAAAACAAAACAAAGAACAAACTAATCTAAAAAGCAAAGAATAAACTAGTTTAAAAACAAAGAACAAACTAATTTTAAAAACAAATAAAGAACAAACAAAGAAAAAAATTTATTTAAAATACAAACAAAGAAAAAAATTTATTTAAAATACAAACAAAAAAAAAAGAACAAACTAATTTAAAATACAAACAAAGAACAAACTAATTTAAAATACAAACAAAGAACAAACTAATTTAAAATACAAACAAAGAACAAACTAATTTAAAATACAAACAAAGAACAAACTCATTTAAAATACAAACAAAGAACAAACTGATTTAAAATACAAACAAAGAACAAACTGATTTAAAATACAAACAAAGAACAAACTCATTTAAAATACAAAACAAAGAACAAAACTCAAACACGGAAACAAACCTTTAAAAATACAAACAAAGAACAAACTCATTTAAAATACAAACAAAGAACAAACTCATTTAAAATACAAACAAAGAACAAACTCATTTAAAAATACAAACAAAAACAAACTGATTTAAAAATACAAACAGAGAACAAACTAAAAATACAAACAAAGAACAAACTAATTTAAAATACAAACAAAGAACAAACTCATTTAAAATAAAACAAAGAACAAACTCATTTAAAATACAAACAAAGAACAAACTAATTTAAAATACAAACAAAGAACAAAACTCATTTAAAATACAAACAAAGAACAAACTAATTTAAAATACAAACAAAGAACGAACTATTTTAATAACAAACAAAGAACAAACTAATTTTAAATCAAAGAATAAACTTTAAAAACAAACAAAAGAACAAACTAATATTAAATCAAAGAACAAACTTTAAAAACAAACAAAGAACAAACTTTTAAAACAAACAAAGAACAAACTAATTTTAAAAACAAACAAAGAACAAACTAGTTTAAAAAACAAATAAAGATTAAACTAATTTTAAAAACAAACAAAATACATATTAATTTAAAAAACAAACAAAATACAAATTAATTTAAAAACAAACAAATGACAAACTAATTTAAAAAACAAAGAACAAACTAATTTAAAAAACAAGCAAAAACAAACTCATTTAAAAAACAAACCAAGAACAAAACTCATTTAGAATACCAAGAACAAAACTCATTTAGAATACCAAGAACAAAACTCATTTAGAATACCAAGAACAAACTAATTTAGAATAAAAGAACAAACTAATTTATTAAAAGTTTTTTTTTTACATAAATTGATTAATATTTTTAGGATTTACAGATTAAAAAAATTGTGCATTTTATTGATTTTTAATTTCTGAATAGTTTCAGCTTATCTTCAAAAAATTTATATTTTCCTTAATGAAGTTTATCTAAATGCATTAAATTCTATATATCCTTCCTATCTCGCATTCCCATATTACACTCGATATCCTAGCACAGCATGAATGTCGTACAAATCAGATATATAAGCGTTTCATAAAATCAATAATCGCGAAACAAATTGCTTTCGTACAATAATAGAGTACCTGTTCGAAGCGTATGTATTGGAAAAACGCAGGTGTTTTCTCAGTGATGAATCACCGTACTGTTTGCAATAAACGTGCACCTACAATATGATGAAACTGATAGCAAAACGTTTCTGTGCTTTGAGTTGAAGAAAAATAAGATAAATAAATGAGAACTTAATTAGGATACTCTGCATGAACATAATTTTATTTATCATATTATAAAGAAAAATAAACTTTGTTGGAGTGGCATTTTTTAATGTATTCAATACACTAACAAAAGAATCAGTCTATAAGAATTTATCAGTGTACAAATATTTATGAATTGACTAAACAGGGATACAGAGACGTGAAGACTATAGAGTAATAACTACTAATTAATTATTATACATAATTATAATCAAGTAGTAATTATTAGACTATGGTAAAAAACCGTGTGACACAAAAAAAAAACGAAAATTATTTAATGTTTTTCGTTTAATTTATTCTCTTTTTAAGAGAATAAATGAAATTTTATTTTTTATTGTTTCTCTCGGCTCGGTGCCACAGTTTTCGGGTTCCAGTCTCGGAGAGGGCATGAATGATTATAGTGGTTCGGAATCCACTTTAAATTGTAGGTCTCGGTCTGTTTAGCCCTCGTATGCCACAAGATGACCGTAGAGCGACCAACCAAAACCTTTGTTCTTTTTGGCGGCCTGATGGTTAATTGGCCAGCGCTCTGGTCTTTGATATCACAAGCTTCAGGTTCGAATCCTGGAGTGGCATGGATATTTTTTAGTGATTCGGAATCCCTGTTAAACTGTAGGTCCCGGTCTAATTAGCACAAAATGACCATAGAGCGACTAACTAAACCGTTTGGTTTTTGTGTTCTTATATACAGGTGGCTATCAAAATAATGAAAACACCCTAGAGTTATAAGGAATCTTTTCCTAATAAGGCGTAGAACCACATTTGGCATGTAATATAGCTTGGATTGGCCTGGGAGTTGAATCATATAACTGCTGAATAGTGTTTACAGGAATATTAAATTTCTGTATGGAGATATTGGGATAGTTCTGAAACAGATGTCAGTGGAGGATATCGATTCCGTATTGATCTCTCTAAAATAGACCATAATGGTGCTATGATATTGAGGTCGGGGGACTGTGTGGGTCAAGGTAGATGTTTCACTCCATCCTCGCGTTCATCAAACCATGATAGGGAGCATTATCATCCTATAAAATTCCATCTCCTGCAGGAAACAAAGTTTGCATCATAGAATGGAACTGGTTAGCTAAACATTCTCTATACTTCTCCCCAGTGATTCTTTCTTTCAGGTTATTATTTGGCCAATAGAAAAAACCATGGCATGACTTTCCATACTATGACAGATCCATCTCCATGCTTGACAGCTAGAAGAGACAATCACTATCATTTGTTTGTGCAGGTGTTCTCCAAATGTGCACTCGTCCTGTTGAGGGGAAAAGTGTGAAAGATGATTCGTCTGACCCTGTAACTGTCTTCATCTTATTAAGCGACCAGGTTTTAAGGTTGTAGCACCACTTTAAATGACATTTGCATTAGCAGATACGACAAGTGGCTTGGGAATTGTTAATCTATCGTAAATGCCATGTTTATGAAGGTGCCTCCTAACTGTAATTATTGACATTGAGTGAGTTCAGTGGTTACGTTGGCTGCAATTGTTTTCTTTTTAGAATCACAATCCGCTTCAATACCCGTCGGTCTCTTTCACTGAGCTTCTCTTTCCGTCCACTCTTCTGCTTTACCGAGCTTGTCTTGCTGCGCTGTGTGTACGCTGTCATGACTTTAGACACAGTACCTCTAAAACGTCTGAACGCTGGGATATTTCGCTCATAGTAGCTCCAGCTACTTACTCCTACAGTTTGGCCTCTTTGAAAGTCTATCAAATCTGACATTTTACGCTTTTGCCAAAGTCCAACACGTATACAATTTCACTAAAGCTGCCTCTTACTACAATGATATATACTTTTTATATTAAAATATACTGGTAGCAAAGATTACATTTTAATGCTTACGAAGGGCATTTTTAAAGGTTTTTAAAAAAAACACATTTATTGAAATGTGTTTCCATCATTTTGATAATCACCTGCATATTACACAGTAAGAAATTATTACGCATGATACTAAATGTTTTATTATGGGATTAATGTTTAAATGACAATTAAACATTAATGTTAATTAATGACTAGCCTTAATGACAATTAATGTTATTTAATGTTTATACATAGGATTACATTTTTGTAACAAACAAGCGTAAAAGTGATAAGTCAAAAACTTTTATTTATCGATTTTTTTTTTCATATTCATGCTTAAGAAATATGTGTGTATAAAATAGTCGTGCATTATAATGTATTATCTAACAACAATCAGGACTATTTTTAATGCACTTCTAAAACGGACAATCTTTTTGGTGATATAAATCGTTAAAATAAAAGCAAATTATATAAATAAGGATTCTGCAATAGACAATAAGATATCGTCTTATCTCTTTATATAAAATATCGCTAAAATAAAAGCAAATTACATAAATAGGATTATGTAATAGATAAACCCGTTATTGATAATAAGATATCGTTTGTTCTCCTAACTGGCAATAAATTAGAAGAAAAAAGGTAATAAAAAAAGTTTTTCTGATATATAAATACTGTATCATGTTTCCTGATTTAATCTTTCTTCGAAAACTTATAATATTTCCAATAAAAACAACACATCATATCTTTAAATTCAAACTAACATATAATGAAACGAGTCAATAGAAAAGTAACGATGGGTCTCGTATGGTCCGCGGGCTGTGTATGCATTCCTAATGTAAAAACTGCAGATCTGCTTATTAAAAACAAGAAATATCATATGGAGATCTGCTTACCTCAGTCTTATTTCTACGGACGGCTATTTATCGGGGCCTGATGGCCGAGTGACTAGCGCTCTGTCACTTGATACTACAGCTTTCGGGTTCGAGACCCGGCGGTGCCATGGATGTTTATAGTGGTTATTTTGCATCCACCAATATGAAAAAAAGAATCAATTACTCAGATGAGTATATTCTTTTTTATGCATTTCTTAATAAAATCAAATTTTCTGTTTTATTTTATTATGTAATCTTTTATATTTTATACAAGAGTAATTCAAAAGCAGTAGAAATTCTTGATACTGAAATTAGTTCTTTCAAAATGCGCTAGAATATTTTGGCGAAAGTATAATACTTTTTTTATAGAAAGCTATACTTGTTGAAATGCATTTTTTGAATTTATTAAAAGTTTTGATACTTTTATATCTGTTCAATATATAACTGAAACAAAACGACTTTTTATACATAAGTATAAGTGCTATGTATATATAATATTGTCTGACTCGCGGCTCAATGGCAACGCGTACCGCTGGTGAGCATTGAGCAAAACTGCTCAATACTCTAGAAGCTTTGTTGTAGGCACTGTTTCAAAACACGAGGAGACTTGATAGCGTTTGTGATGTTCAGCATCATGCCCCGTGAGTCCGACTATCTGATGGGGATTTTCCTTGTTTTCTCTCATATGATAAGGAAATGCGAGGTCGTTATCCCTAAAAGTTCTCCCGGAAAGCACCGCTATCTTTTTTCTGCGTCATGGAGCCAAGTCAGACTTCTACCTACGAGTGCTCCATCACATCAGAAGCTGCCCCCCCCTTTCCCTCCCTCCATGAGTCCACACGGGTTCTTGGACATAGTCTAAATGTTGCTGTCTACCAAGTGGGATAAGAAATATGTAATAATAATAATATAGCAGTTATAAATATTTTGCCTGAAATGCAGCTAAAGATAAGTTGTGGAGTAGTAGATATAGCGTAGATTTTAATGTAGAACGTAGATGTGACATAAACTATAAATTACCCAATTATTTTCAAAAAATATTATGAGATATGAAAGCTCAAATTTTTTTTTTTTTTTTTCTAAGGTATGTTTCAATAATTAAAGCAAAATTATTTTTAATCCAAGAATATTATAGGACTGGGCCTGAATGGATGAGTGGCTAGTGCTGTGGTGCTCGGTACCACAGGTTTTGGGTTCGAGTCCCGGTGGTGCCATGGCTGTTTGTAGTGGTTCGGAATCCACTTTAAACCGTAGCTCCCGGTCCTAATAGGATCGTAGAGCGTTGCATTGTTATTAGGCATTGTTACTCCGCGTCCGTATCTTCAAGTTACACGCGCCGCCTGGGTAATGCAAAGTGAGTAACGTCTGTGCAGCACTTACCTTAAGGCATCCAAGGCCAAGCTGTCTAAGTGTTTGCCAGCTGCATTGGAACAAAATATATATATATTGTAGGACTAACAGGTCCAGTATTGCTTTCCTACAGAAAATAAAAATTTTTAATTCTATATTTTTTTCCATATTAATTGCTAGCAAACTAGAAATCGGGTATGAAAATCATACATATATAATAACAATATCAATCGCGAGTGCAGAATATATAATAACTTTGGGGGGTGGACAATAAGCTCGACCATTAATAACACTTAGAGAGAAGTATCAAAAGGGCAGCAGGCAGGAAGTATCAGTCTGGAAACATTTTATTTGTACATAAAAGGATAAATCAGAATTTCAAGAGCTGTAATTTCATTTATAATTAATTCTTGACATTAAATTGGCTTTGATGAACCAAAACAAATAGATCTTTAGATAATTAAAAACCACTAAAAAGGATTTTTCCGTATTTTTTCAATTCCTTCTATTAGCTCACACTCTCCCTATATATATCTTGTTCAAATTTTCAATCGTTCATAAAATACTTTTTATTCATCCACTCAAGTTCAAATACATTTTTTTTGAACTTGTAGTGGATGACACTGGATGTTAATACAGTTTTTCGAATATTAATTCAGTAATTAAATTTAATTAATTCATTTTAAGTTTTTTTACATTTAAGTTGCATATATCTACCAAATGATGACGCCAGATAAAGTTAAAAAAATAAATGAAAATTATTTATAAAGGACTTTCTGCAATGGAGTGAAAAAAAAAGTAGGAATTGATACGTTAAAAAAAAAATTTATATTACTTGTTTGAATTTAAAATGTTATAATTTTTATATTTCCAGGAATAAACAGACTTTATACCACTAGGGTCATTTCTTCCAAAAACCTTTTCCATTAGCATTTAATAAGATAATATGGTTTCAAACTTGTTTCTTTCTGAAATGTATTTTCTAAAATAAATGCATCTATATTTATGTAGTAAAACAAAAACAAAAAAAACTCTCAAAATATAATCACCTATGTAATCAACCATGACAGAAAATACAGAATTGATTATATAGTTACAGAACAAAAGTGAATTACAATTTTTCAAAACATCAAAATATATTATTTTAGTTCAGTTTCTGCTTTTTTGCACGCGTTAATAATCCATATTTCAATCACTTTAATTTGTTTTGATATAAAATTCGAAAAAGGATTGAAATAGTGTTTTCGAAAACAACATGATTAGAAAATAATTTAATTTTTTATATTCACTAAAACTTTCCGGTTCTCGTTAGATCACCGAAGTCAAGCATCATTGGGCGCGGTCAGTACTTGGGTGGGTGACCACCTGGGAACACTGCGTGCCGTTGGCAAATTTGGGACCTGAATGGCCGAGTGTCTAGCGCTCTGGTGCCACAGGTTTCGGGTTCGAATCCGGCGGTGCCATGGATGTTTGTAGTGGTTCGGAATCCACTTTAAGCCGTAGGTCCCGGTCTCCTATGACTGTAAGAGCGTCACGGAGCAAAAGTCAGGCTTCTACCTACGGGTGCTCCATCACAACAGAAGCTGCTTCCTTCCCCTTCAATCATGAGTCCAATATGGACTCGTGGGCTTGGCCAGCCAAGTGGGATAAGAAACAACAACAAACAACACTAAAACTTTCACTGAATCCTGATGGCCAATTAGCTAGCGCTCTGGTCTTTGGAACCATAGGCTTCAGATTCGAATCCTATCGATGGCATGGATGTTTGTGAATGGTTCGGAATCCACGTAAAACTGTAGTTCCCGGTCTAATTAGCCAAAAGTGTGCATGAAATTACCGTAGAGCGACAAACCAAACTAAAACTCCGACTTTTCCAAACAAAATACAACAATTAATGTATGCAAAAAATATTTCTTAATAAGGAATTGAACTAAATTCATAAAATTATTTGCATAAATTTTGATCAGTAATTTGAAAATCGATTCCTTAAAATACTTCTTGCTGTTCTTGTAATGTTCATCATAAATTATATTAAAGATCGTAATAAAGTTCTGGCTTAGCTTTTAAACATCATGTAATTAAAGATTAAAAATATTAATTACAAAATAAACTTCTTCAGATTCTTTTTAAGCATTCAATCGACTAGTAAATTCAATTGTTCATTTTTATTATGTAAGAAATTGCTTTCCTTAAAATTAATTAAACAACTGATTCTTATTAATTACTAATTATTTTATATTGATGGCATTTTATTATGAATAAACTTTCTTAGTATAAAAAATATATTTTAAAACAAAATTATGCTTGATAAAATAGAATTAGTTAAACCAAATTTATATATATATATATATAAACTGTAACTATATTTACAAATTTGAGAAAATATTTCTTTCTTTAATATATTTTTCTTAATATTTAAGAAAAATATTAAGATAGATAAGTATAAGAAAGATAAAAATTATGACTGATAAATACAAGAAAGATAAAAATTAAGACTGATAAATACAAGAAAGATAAAAATTAAGACTGATAAATACAAGAAAGATAAAAATTAAGTCTGATAAATACAAGAAAGATAAAAATTAAGACTGATAAATACAAGAAAGATAAAAATTAAGACTGATAAATACAAGAAAGATAAAAATTAAGACTGATAAATACAAGAAAGATAAAAATTAAGACTGATAAATACAAGAAAGATAAAAATTAAGACTGATAAATACAAGAAAGATAAAAATTAAGACTGATAAATACAAGAAAGATAAAAATTAATACTGATAAATATAAGAAAGATAAAAATTAAGATTGATAAATACAAGAAAGATAAAAATTAAGACTGATAAATACAAGAAAGATAAAGGAAAGCTAAATATTAACAAATAATAAGAATGATAGATTCACGAAAGATTAAATATTAAGAAAAATAAATAAAAGAAATATAAATATTAAGAAAAAAATAAATACAGGAAATATAAATATTAAAAAAGATTAGTACAAGAAATATATTTACAGTTTCTTTTAACTTAATACAATGTGCTCATTTTAAAATTGCGAATATAAAGGCCTGTCGAACTTAGAATCTGTTTTTCAAACACATTACTTAATAATGGAAATAACATACATTATTTTTCAAATGAATTTTTTTTCAAATTATTGCAGTTATTACTCATTATTAAAATTATTTCTTTTGCATTTCCTGTTAACAACCTTGAATATCAACAGGCTCAAGCCTACCTACAACTCAACTTGTTACCCAGATGATAAAATTCGTCGTCGTGACTTAACCCTAAATTAGCGATATTCTCAGCTCTTGGTGTTGGGCCAGATTTTCGTGATCTTTTCCACTTTTATGTGCACGCAACTTTTTTTTTTCGATGAATTTCGTTAAATAATGTGTTATTACCTGCCTTCTTGCCAAAAAACGGTTTTATGTGTTGACGGTGATTATTTTTTCTACACAATACGGAAAAGAAAATGGCTTGGATTGTGTCGAAATTTCATTTGCGGATATGTTTATTACCAAAAAAGTTGTTCTATGCTACTAAAACATGGAAATGAATGTTTTCACATCTATAAAATAAAAATAAATACTTCTTTTAAAATTTGCTTACAAAAATACTTCAAATGTATTTCAAATTAAATTTGTGTATCTAAAAAGAGAACGTGATTTATGTTCATATAATAAATAATATTGGAAAAGTTATATACAAGTTATTTTTTATTAGTATAATATAATAAAAAATGTTCGTAGAATTATCAATATTTTATGAATGTTTTTTTATGAATATTTAATGATTTTACGAATTACAAAAAAAAAAGAAATACTTTTTTTTTAAATTTGCTTATTAAAAATACGTGTATTTTTAATAATGTATGTATATTGCAAAAATACATATTTATATAATAAATAATATTGGAAAAATAAGTTATTTTTATTAGTATAATATAATAAAAAATATGTTCGAAGAATTATCAATATTTTATGAGTAGTTTTTTTATGAATATTTAATAATTTTACGAATGGTTAAGAAAAGAAATATTTCTTTTAAAATCTGCTTATTGAAAATACTTCAAATATATTTTGAATTAAATTCCAACTGTTTTTAAAATTATAACGTGATTTATGCTCGTGTAATAAATAATCTTGGAAAAGCAAGTTATTTTTTATTGGTATAATTTAATGAAAAAATTTGTTCGTAGAATTATCGGTATTTTATGAATGGTTTTGTTATGAATATTTAATGGTTTTGTTCCGCGTTTGCACAAAGCTTGTAAAAAAAAAGTTCAGCAATTATGTAAATGTAAATATGTTCGTAGCCCTGTAAAACAAGTTTCGTCATAAATCTGAAACGTAAATAATTGTTGTTGTTATTGGAAAATGCTAATTGCTAGGGCGGCACGCAGTCTAATATTTCTGGAAATAGTCTGAATATTTACAGAAAATTTACTACTGTCAGTTATAACTTGAAGTAAATTAAGCTTGATTATTTCAGCATACTTGAAATATGCTAATCTATTTATAAAAGTTGTATTCAATCCAAAGAATTAAATAAAATACTGGAAAATAAATATTTGCAAATAATAATAAAAAGCTATACTACTGTGTCCAAAAAGTAAGACCCATTTTCAATTTAAAATTCCCGGGGCTTATGGAATTTCAATTCTTTTCTTCTGGCACTGTCCTAGATATCTGAGTGAAATTTTACGCCGAAATATTCATTAGTGTTTGAGTTACACTTGGCTTTGTGAGACGCTAAAACGGATTCCGGCGATTTTTTAAAATGTCCGAATTAATTGAGCAAGGAACTTGCATTACAGTTTGTTTGCGGAAACGTATAGAATGTTGCAGAAGGCATTCGGTGAGCATTCCTATATCGGAAAGAAATATTTAGAAGTGAAATAAACAGTTCAAAGAAGGCAGAGAACGCGTTGAAGACGACGAGCCCTCTGGTCGACCCTCCACCTCAACCGACGAAGCTCCCGTCCAGAAAATTAAAGTTTTGGTGCTTGCAAACCGTTGATTTGCAATTAAAGACCTTGCTACTGATGTTGGAATTTCAAAAGGAATGGTCAATTCTATTTTGGGCCTCAAACGCGTCATATCTCGATTGGTACCGAAAACACTGAATGCGCCAGCTCACACTGCCTTGATTCTTCGTGACTTTTTCTCCAAAAACGAAACCCATATCGTTCTGCAACCAGCGTATTCACACCGTGCGACTTCTGGTGCGACCGTACTATCTTCCCTGCCGATGACTTTTTAGCATGCATTGAGGATTGGAAAAAAAGTTGGCATAAGTGCATTGTGCCCGGAGGGGATTACTTTGAAGGCGATGAAATAAATTTGTAAGAAGAAATAAAGAGTTTTTGAAAAAAAAAATATTAATAATTGGTCTTAGTTATTGGGCACAGTAGTAAATATGTAGAATTAGGAGAACCAAAACAAAAAGAGTATAATTCAGCACATGCTCGAAAATTCGCGTCCCAAAAGTTCATAGCTGACTAAACAACTTAATTTTAAACTGATGATTTTTGTTTAATTTGTTGTTGTGAATATCGGTGAACCTCATATTCCACTTATGTATGACACGAAGAATATTCCACTTATGTAATCCAATAATGGGTGGACTTTTAGAGGTAATTGCCTCATATTTCCGTGTGGTACAAAAGAAAACCAGGAAAATCTTAGTCAATCTGAATATTTATGCGAAATGTATTACACATGTTGTCATTACCAAATATACCAAAACGTTGTCATAGTGACCGCGCTTATGAAAACAGTGACTGCATTCGACAACACCAGCAGATTCGCAAACATATGTTAGTTGACTTTTGGCTTAAACCTTAAAACTAACATATCATTTTAAAATGCATTATTTATGAAATTAAATATATTATATCTTTTTTAATAAAATGCATTTTACTAAAGAAATTAAAAATAATTTATTTATAGTTTATAATATAAGCATTTATTATATTAAATATTATTAGTTATGATTTATTATAATTCTTATTATAGTTAATTTCTTACATTCATGAAATTATATATACAATTAAATATATCTTTTTAATAAAAGGCATTTTACTAAATAATTAAAAATAATTTATAAATTATGATTATTTTATTAATATATAATAAATAGTTTATAATATAATTATTTATTATATTAAATATTATTATTCTTTAATATAATAAATAATTATATTTATATTAATAAAATAATATAATTATTATGTTTATATTATTATTAATTATAATATTTATATTAATAAAATTATAGTAAATTATAAATAGTAATATTTATTATTATTTATAATTTACTATAATTTTATTATAATTAATTTTTTACCGATATTCATGAAATTAAATAGAAAATTAAATGTCTTTTTAATAAAATGCATTTTATTAAAAAGATATAATATGTTGAATTTCATGTATATCGGTGAGCCGCATAATCCACATATGTATGACACGTATAACCCAATAGAGGCTGTGAAGACTTTAGAGGGCTTTTAGAGGAAATTCCATGAGTAAGGCATTTTAAATATTTAATAAAAAACATATTTTTTAAAATATAAAGATATACTTAAAATGCAGAACAATTATAAATCGTGGATTAAATAATTTATTTTAAATTTATTAAAAATTTAAATTTATTAGTCACTTTAGTCACTCATTTTTATTTATTGCAGTCACTGCTTTATTACTGCTTTTTCAAATGTATTAAAAATTAAATTTAAATTTATTTTTTATTTAAATTTTATTTATTATATGAACTTTCATCACCATTATTAAGTCCACCCTTCATCACCATTATTGGATTGGACGTGTCATACATAAGTGGAATTCAAGGTCACCGATATTCATCAAGCTTAGCTGGGATGCGAAAGGCCTAAGGTTTAAATCCAATTTTTGCAATCATTGCATTCAAAAAGGAGACACTCTGTGGGGATCATTACAACATGCAATGGCCAGAATGCCTGGTGGGAGCTTCTGGGTTTCTCCCAAACCACAAGCAAATGTGAAACTGCTACCGCTAAATGTCCATCTGGAAGGCAAGGCCCTCACTTCCTCATCAGCGAATTGCTCGCGTAATCAAACACAAATTCCAATGGTGTTCAGTAAGAATAATTACAAGCCTTTAAAATCTAAACAAGTGGCTTTAATTTTAGCACCAAGTGCCTTTTTTTTACCCATTAAATATATGGCCATTGTTTTGGGGAGAGGAGTTTTTTGCGTCCTTGACCATTTTAAATTTCGGACATTTTCACTGAAATTTGCGCTTTTTTTTTCTTTTTTTCAATTTCTTTTGTAGGCTTTTCCAATTCTTTCTATTAGCTCACACTCTCCCTATATATATCTTGTTCAAATTTTCAATCGTTCATAAAATACTTTTTATTCATCCACTCAAGTTCAGATACATTTTTTTTTAACTTGTAGTGGATGACACTGGATGTTAATACAGTTTTTTTCAAATATTAATTCAATGAATTAATTTTAGTTTTTTTTAGATTTAAGTTGCACGTATCTAATAATAGATGGCTCCAGATAGACTTTAAAAAAAATGAATGAAAATTATTTATAAAGGACTTTCTGCAATAGAGTGAAATAAAAGTAGGAATTGACTTTACATTTTTTTTTTATATTACTTGCTTTTACCAATAAAATATATGGGTATTGTTTTGGGAAGAGGAGTTTTTGTGTGTCCTTGACCACTTTCACTTTTGAACATTTTCATTGATATCTGGTTTTTTTTTTTTATTATTATTATTATTTCTTTCAGGAGCTTTTTTATACATAATATTTTTTACAAAATAATTGAGTAATTATTTAATAAAAAAAATTAATGTAAAAGTGATCTTAAAAGATCGTAAGAAACAAAGAACAATTTTATTTCAAACCGAAAACGATATTTTTCAAGAAAAGAAAATCGTTTGGAATTGTATAGTTTTTATTTTATTATTATTTTTTAAAATTGCTGTTATACGCTTTGTTCTTAAATTAAATTCTTAATTTTATGGGTAACTTGCATAACGACCTATGCGATTATATATAGGTTTTCTTTATGTATGTATTTATATTTACTACTGTGTCCGAAAAGTAAGAATAATTTTCAATTTAAGATTCCTGAGGCTTATGGAATTTCATTTTTTTTTTTTTTAATCGGTTGCTGGCACTGTCCTTGACGTCTGTGTGAAATTTCACGTCAAGATATTCATTAGTGTTTGAGTTACGCTTGGCTTTGCTAAAACTGATTCCGGCGATTTTTGAAATGTCTGAATGAATCGAGCAAAGAACTTGCATTCA
Organism: Caerostris darwini; assembly: GCA_021605075.1. Classification (NCBI taxonomy): domain Eukaryota; kingdom Metazoa; phylum Arthropoda; class Arachnida; order Araneae; family Araneidae; genus Caerostris; species Caerostris darwini. The sequence goes on along the minus strand of BPLQ01001797.1, from coordinate 218,415 downwards.
ATTTTGTTTGCGGAAACGTATAGAATGTTTCAGAAGGCATTCGGTGAGCATTCCTATATCAGAAAGAAATGTTTAGAAGTGGTATAAACAGTTCAAAGAAGGCAGAGAACGCGTTGCAGGCCAAGAGCCCTCCTGTCGACCCTCAACCTCAACCGACGTTCCTCATGACCAAAAAATTAAAGATTTGGTGCTTGCAAACCGTCGATTTACAATTGGAGACTTTGCTGATGATGCTGGAATTTCAAAAGGATCGGTCAATTTCATTTTGGGCCTCAAACGCACTAAATCTTGATTGGTAGTGAAAACACTGAATGCGCCAGCTTACAGTACATTGATTCTTCGTGACTTTTTACCAAAAATGAAACCCATATCGTTCCACAGCCACCTTATTCACACCGTACGACTTCTGGCTATTCTATAAACTGAAAAGGGGACACCGTTTTAAGTCGATTGAAGAGGTTCAAAGTGAATCGCCGCGCGCTTTGAATGCCCTCCCTGCCGATGACTTTTTAGCATGCATTGAGGTTTACAAAAAATTTGGCATAATTGCACTGTGTCCAGAGGAGATTACTTTGAAATTTGGGAAGGATAAATAAAGCGGTCTAATTGGTCTTTCTTTTTGGGCACAGAAGTATTTATTAGTTACAAGATTTTTTTTATAAAAATAAAATGTTCAAATCGCATGTTGATCATCCAATTATTATGTGATGAATAAATAGCTGAAAAAGTTAATAAATAGTTATCATTAACTAATTTGCAATAATTTTTTGGATAACTGCCAAATTTTATCTCAAAATTATGAAATTTTTCTTGGATGACGAATTTTCAGTACAAATTTTGGATACTATTAATCATTATAGTAAGGGAAAACAAAGATCAAAGGTTCACTGCAGTTCATCTACAGTTCATTCCACTCATTTCTTTCAGTAACAAAAAGCTTCACCCTTGTCTTAAATGTCATCGAGTCATCTAGTACATAAATCAATGGTTCTCAAACTTTTCGAAGTTAGGGGGCATTTAAAATACTACAAATTATTGTACGCGCATTATATACCAATTTCTGAGTGTATTATAATGATTAAATCAAATATTAGAGAAAAAAATAAAGTAATAAAAAAAATAAAATAAAACGCACATTAAGTTTATTTATTTTTGTGCTTATGAGAAACATGAGCATGACCCTAGCGATTTTTTTCAATGTTCCTGTTCATTCTCAATTCTCATTTTCTTGTAAATACATTGAAGATTTCCTCTCTTTTTACATTTAATTATGATGAAGGTAGAAATATCTAATTCACATATATATGACGTTGAAAATTGTAGCAAAATATTATAGTTTTTTTAGAAGATGATACGCATTCTTCATTTATAGTATTCTAAAGGGTTTCAAGGTTTCCTTATATATAATCTTCAATCCACGATCAGTGTGATATAACTATTTATATTTCTACAGTTAATGTTAGATGCTGAACTACTTAGAGACGGAAAAATCTCATAGGCTGCCATGGAAACTTTTCCGCATTGAAAATCATATAAATACTAACGCTATTAATAGGCAACCATAGAAGTGAAAGCTCTTAGAAACATTATTTGGAGCAATACCGCTGTTTGGCACTTTTTACGTAAATAAAAAAAGAAAAAGCAATCAGAAAGGTTAGTTGAATAAAACCTGTCTTTGAACGCGAAAACTGACAAACAGAAGAGTAACTATATTTATTTTTATATCTGGACATATATTTACTCTGGAATACCACAGGGAGCATCCGGACATCTTCTAGGATGCACCAGTGCGCCCTGGTTCACCCATGAGGAACCACGGATCTATAGTGACTGCATAGTGGGTTTCGGATAGCGGGATAGTTACCCCTAAAAGTCCATCCGGTAGGCAGTGCCCTCTTACCAACGCCCGTCAGCTCTTTGTTCGTGGAATACGTAAGTGGAACTGGAAGTCAAATGAAGTCAAAAGTCAACAAAAAAAAAAAAATGGTGGAAATAGTCAACAAAAAAAATGATAAAAATAGTAAACAAAAAAATTGATAAAAATAGTCAACAAAAAGATTGATAAAAATAGTCAACAAAAAATTGATAAAAATAGTCAATAAAAAATAATAAAATAGTCATCAAAAAAAGTCAACAAAAAAAATAATAAAATATAAATATACATTTTTGTTTTGTGTACAAAAATTTGCAGTTGCGAGTTTTCTGAAAAATCAAAGGTGAATTGAATAATTTATTTTCATTGAGATATTTCATTCGTATAATGTGAAATTCAATTTCATTTGCTTCTATTATTTATTTAGATTTATAACTAATTACTTATTGGTAATTTATTGAAAATGTTCAATGTTTGTTAAAAAAAGGGGACAATATGTCTGTCATGATCAATACATAACATCTATTCATATCTTCATAAATAATGCTTGACTAAATCAACATGAAAGAAATTCTAAATACAGCGAAATAAATTAAAATATTTTACTTAACAAAGTTTTAAAACTTTTCCTAACTCATTGTTAACTAAGCATTTATAGTACATTACGCACAACTATTTGATTCTAATTCGAACTTTGAACTAAAAAAACTCTGGACCCTCCCTGTTTTACAATTACTTAAAAAGGCATAAACGGTACTATTGTTGCTCCGAGAAATAACTTTAATTGTTTTCCTTCTTTGAAAATGGTTTGTGTATGCCCTGTTGCCAAGCAAAGAAACTTCTAAAATTAATTTATTCTGAGAGCAGCACAGAATAAATATGAGGCTCGTAGCTAGACACGGTTTTCAAAAAGCTTCAAAAGAACTAGCGTGATTTTCAACGGTCCGTCTTATTTTAGAAAGTATTGTTCGAATAAAATGGGCAGTAAATAAGACAGAATGGACATAAGATTGCCATATAGTATTGTATCTTAGAAAGAATTGCGAAGAATTTGATTCTTAAGAGTGTTTTGAATCTCTATATCCTGCCATTCATGCCAAAGATTGTTTTGTAATTACATCAGAAACAATAGAAAAGGTTCTGTTGAAATGTTTACAGGTTTTTTGAAGAGTTTTCTATTTTTTTTTTAGTCTTTTAATGCAATTTGAAGAATTTTCGAATATAACAAAATACTTTTGTAAAGATTAACGTAACATATGTCTGTTTTACATATTATGAATAGTTATATCGTAGAACAAAACAATAAGTTTTTTTTTTTAAGTTAAATCATTTAGAATTATCTCGGAATTCAGTATTACAAATAAAGGATTCGAATATATTTGTTTTCGTAATTATAATAATCTTTGACATTATATCGTTATGGAATTATAATCATTGTGGCAGCAATATTAGCCACTAAAAAAGACAATTTTTTCTAAATAAAGTTTGGGTTCAGAACTTGTTTTAGGATAATGGTCATAAGCGAAAGTTATAAAGTCAATAGAGAGTTTTTGCATACCGTACGTTAGTTACTGTAGGACGTCCGTTAGCTTTTTCTCCCTAGCGCGCATGCTCAGTTTCCTATGAGCATGCGCGCTAGGGAGAAAAAGCTAACGGACGTCCTACGGTAACTAACGTACGGTATGCAAAAACTCTCTATTAACACGCAGTTTCTCGTTCATCTTTTGGATCTTGAAGGACATCGAGTCAAATATCTGTAAAACAACAAGAAATTATGACTTGAAATCATGACATGTTACCAATGTTTATGTTTACAGGTGTTTGTGTTTTTGAAGAGCTTTCTATTTTTTTTTTTTTTTAATTTTAATGCAATTTGAAGAATTTTCGAATATAACAAAATACTTTTGTAAAGATTAATGTATATCTGTTTTACTTATTATGAATAATTGTGCAATAAATTTGTTTTTTAAGTTAAATCATTTAGAATTATCTCGGAATCCAATATTACAAATAAAGAATTCGAATCTATTTGTTTTCGGAATTATAATCAGCTCTGGTATTTTAACTGTATCAACATAGCAGCAATATTAGCCACTAAAAGGGTTAATTTTTTTCTAAATAAAGTTTTGGTGCGGAACTTTTTTTAGGATAATGATCAAAAGCGAAACTGATAAAGTCAATAACACGTAGTTTCTCGTTCATCTTTTGGATATTGAAGAACATCGAGTCAAATATCTGTAAAACAACAGAAAATCATGACTGTTACCACACGTACACTATCACGAGTGTTTACCTTAGAATTACTCAAAGTAACCAAAAATTAATCGTGTTTGTTCAGAATGAAGGAATACTTTTCGCAAGTGTTAAACTTGTGGGGTTTCAAAAAGATACAAATATGAGATAGGAATATATTCCAGATAATGCATTGCAGTGTCCTGCATTCCAGATAATCTCTTAATGGATTGCAGTGTCCTGTATTCTAGATAATATCGTAATGGATTGCAGTGTCCTACATTCCAGATAATCTCTTAATGGATTGCTGAGTCCTGTATTCCATATAATCTCTCAATGGATTGCAGTGTCCTGTATTCCAGATAATCTTCCAATGAATTGCAATTTCTTGTCTTCCAGATAATCTCTTAATGGAGAGTCCTGTATTCCATATAATCTCTTAACGGATTGCAGTGTCCTGTATTTCAGATAATCTTTTAATGGATAGCAGTGTGCTGTATTCCAGATAATCTCTTAATGGATTGCAGAGTCCTGTATTCCATATAATCTCTTAATGGATTGCAGAGTCCTGTATTCCATATAATCTCTTAATGCATTGCACTGTCCTGTATTTCAGATAATCTCTTAATGGATTGACTGTCCTGTATTCCATATAATCTCTCAATGGATTGCAGTGTCCTGTATTCCAGATAATCTTCCAATGAATTGCAATTTCTTGTCTTCCAGATAATCTCTTAATGGATTGCAGTATCCTGTATTTCAGATAATCTCTAAACGAATTGAAATTTCTATATTCCAGGTAAGCTGTTGACGGATTGCAGTGTTCTATATTCCAGATGATCTCTTAATGGATTACAGTGTCCTGTATTCCAGATAATCTCTGAATGGATTACAGTGTCCTGTATTCCAGATAATCTCTTAATAGATTGAAGTGTTCTGTATTTCAGATAATCTCTAAACGGATTGTAGTGTCCTATATTCCAGATAATCTCTAAAAGGATTGCATTGTCCTGTATTCCAGATAATCTCTTGACGGATTGAATTATCCTGTATTCCTCATAATCTCTTGATGGATTGCAGTGTCCTGTATTCCAGATAATCTCATAATGGATTGCAGTTTCTTATATTCCAGATAATCTATTAATGGATTGCAGTGTCCACATATCTTAATAATCAAAAACTGCTTTGAATTTTACTTGTTTTGATAGCATTTTAAACCAGTTTAATTTCTATGAAACATATGCTATGTTAAAAAGATAAAACTTGGCTCGCATTGTTATTGAGCATAGCTGTGCTACCAAATAATTTCGAACAAAAAAATATCCTTCCAAATTTTACCACGACTACTAAAAGCCCTGTACTAAAGAAATTCATAATAAACACCTCAAAAGGAGCATAACTTGCAACATTAACTAAATTTCTGTAATTTATCTTCTAATCTTAGTACTTAATCTCCAAACATCAAGCATATCAATATAAGCACGTTACGCCTATTTGCAAGATTGGAGATTAATTAAAAATAATCTTTGAAATATTTAATCTAGATAAATTTAAACCTTAATTAAATTTCTTTGGAATTTTTTTCTCTTTTCCGAATCGAATACTTTTTCACCTAATTATAAAAAAAGTTTAATCTGTTTTCAAATTTATTTATTTCCCATGTATTTTGGTAAGAGGTTTAAATGTATAAGCATAAACATAAAACATCAGTTATTATAATAATAACTGAGTTATTAAATAACTTTTTAATAAATATTTCTTTTAATTCTTTTTTTTTTTTTTTTTTTTTTTTTTTTTTTTTTACTTAATTCTTTTTTTAATATGATTGTTTTATTTCTTTCTTTATTAATATAAATTCTAAATTATTAATTAATTAGAATTAATTAAATTCTTTAATGCATATACTTATATTGATGTTTTATATAAATGCTTATACGTTTTTAAACCTCTTACCAAAATACATGGAGAGTAAATAAATCAGAAAAAAATTCAAATTAAATTATTTTAATTATAAATTAAATTCATAATTAATTAATTAATTAATTAGAATTTTTATTAATTCTTTTTTCTTTTTTTCATTAATATTTTTAATTATTTAAATTCTTTTATTGTACTTCTTTTTTTTTTATGTAAGAAATATTAAAAAATATAAATTAGATAATCTATCACTGTACAAATAAGAGTTTTTTGTCATGAAAAAAAATTACATGCTTATAAACTACTTTTAAGAAACCTGAAATTTTCTTATTAGATTTTTCACAAGCAAATAAACATTTATGCCCCCACAAGAGTTTAAAATTCCAGAAGACACTAGCCATAATAAAAGATGAAATCACGTTCGAGGATTCATGTGCAATTTAGATTCTTCAAATATTTATTTTAAGATTTCGATCAGGCCGTTTCATCTGATAAGATAAGGAAGGATGTATGTGCATGACACCCCATGTGGCATTACGAATCAAAATGTTGTCTTTCCTGATATTTATGTAATGCTGTATCAGAAATGTTGTATTTCCTGGTTTAGATAACATCTGGCTACAGAAAAGCAAATTCAATGTAATATATGATTTGAGGGGGAAAACTTTCCTTGATTAGCTACTAAAAAGCAGCTGAAAGTATTTCGAGATCAAAAAGACATTGTCCAGTTCTGGGAGGTATATATGGCTTCCAAGTAGCAAACCAAAGATGGTGCCCAATTAGGGGAACATAAGTATCCCTGTCCTGTTCGGGGGCCTGAATGGCCGAGTGGCTAGCACTCTGGCGCTCTGTACCACAAGTTTCGGGTTCGAGTTCCGGCGGTGCCAAGAGTGTTTGTAGTGGTTCGGAATCCACTTTAAGCCGTAGGTCCCGGTCTGTTTAGCCTAAAGTATGTATAAGATGACCGTAGAGCGACAAACCAAACCAAACCTGTCCAGTTCTAGGTATATTTGGCTTCTAAACAGCAAATTAAAGATAGTGCCCAATTAGTGGGCCATAAGTATCCCTATCCAGTTGTGGTAGGTGTGTAGTTGTGTTATCTGGCTCCTAAATAACAAATTAAAGATAGTGCACAATTAGTATACGATAAGAAACCCTGTCCAGTTTTGGAAGGTTTTTTTCTTCTTTCTAATGCAGCTGGAAATCACAGACAGCTTGGTCTTAGATGCCTTAAGGCAAGTGCTGCACAGACGTACTCACTTTGCATGACCCAGGGGGCGCGTGTAACTGGAAGATAAGCCACGGACGCGGAGTAACAATGCCCCCGCAACGCTCTACGATCCTATTAGACCAGGACATACTTTTTAAAGTGGATTCCGAACCACTACAAACAACCATGGCACCTCCGAGACTCGAACCCGAAACTTGTGGTACCGAGTGCCAGATCGCTAGACACTCGGCCATTCAGGCCCCAGTTTTGGAAGGTATATCTGGCTTCTAAATAACAAATTAAAGACTTGCTCTATTAGTGGGCTATAAGAAACCGGAAGACGTTCTGAGAGGCAACAGCTACTACAACGCGAGCTGAAAGTAATCTGAGATTTCGAGATCAATAGACATGTTGTCTGGAAGGTATATCTGGCTTCAAAAAATCAAATTAAAGATATTGCACAATTAACCCTGACCAGGGAAGGTGTTCTGATAGAGATCTGGCTAATGAAAAGCGAATTCAAAGTAGTCTATGATTTGAGATGGAAAACTGTCCAGTTCTGGAATAAGGATTAAGTACTAAAAAGCAAACTGAAACTAGACTGAGATTTCGAGACCAGAAGGAACATTATCCAGTTTTGGAGGAGTGGTATCTGGTTTTTAAAATTTAGATTAAATATGGTGTGCGATTAGGTGTCATAAGAAACATTGTGTAGGGAAGATATTCTGAGATTGATCTGGCTACTGAAAAACAAACTAAAGATGTTCTACAATTTGTAAACCAGAAAGAACGCTTTTCAGTTCTAATCTTATATGCGCTTTTCAATTCTTGCCGCTGTTTGGCTTCTAAAAACAGGCTAACGGGATTTAAAAAAACAATATCGAATTCTAGATGAAATCTAACTACTGAAAAGCGAACTAGAACTAGAACCCTTTTTTTGTTGGCATTCTCTGGTTTGGGTCTTCTAAACGCACCATGCTGTGAAGGATTAAATATCTCCGCTTTAGTAGGATAATGTCAAGGAAGTGCCATAAATGCTCGTGGTGGTTCGGAATCCGCTTTAAACCATAGATCCCGGTCTAATATGACTGTGGAGCGTTGGTCGCAGGGCTGGCACCCTTATCCCGTTAAACGAAAACGTCTCTCTCGGAATTTGCCAGTATGCCGGCGGCTTTAGCCCACCATGGGGCTATTTCGCCAATGAAGATTTGTGATTTGGTTTGTCTCACTACGGTCATTTTGTGCACACTTTGGGCTAATTAGACCGGTACTTACAGTTTATCCTGGATTCCGAACCACTCACAAACATCCCTGCCACTGCCAGGATTTGTACTTGAAGACAGAAGAACTTTTTTTTGATGCCGTACCGTTTACCCTTTCTTCAAGTATCTTCAGTTCAAATGTGAACTTATTGTGATAAGTGTTTCTTTTTTTACAGCATTTTGAAAGTGGGACTTTAATTATAATCACCCTGTAATATTATAGATTTATCGTATTATGCATAAATAAACAGAATCCCGTTGAAATCTATTTAACTGAACGAAAAACTGTTAGTAAATCAGCTGCATTCTCTCTATGGCGTTCTCACTGGGAGTGGTTCTATTTCCGGCATTTTAGCGAATCACATATTCACGGTGGATGCAAACCGAAACAATCAAGCAAACCGAAAAAGCAAAAAGCTGAAACAATCAATTGAACACTACAGTTGGTTTAATGTGCAACTCATGCCATTGTCATTTCGATTCAAAATATCACCGGCAGCCGAATTCACTTTCTTTATGCAGCTTACAGCGCCATCTCTCAATACACTTTGGAACTTTTTTTATTCTTGTATCTTCAGTTAAAATTTGAACTCATTGTGACGAGTGGTTCTTATTTTTACAGCATTTTGAAAGTAGGACATGAATCTATAATACAGTGTGATTAATTACAATCTCATTATCCATAAATAAACAGAATCACGTTGAAATCGGTTTAATGCAACGAAAAACCGTTAATAAATCAGTTGCAGTCACTGTGTACGGCGTTCTCATAGGGAGTGGTTCGGCATTTTAGCGAATCACATAAGTATTCACAGCGGATCTAAAAACGTTATTTACCAGGAAGCACTTTTTCTCATTATTTGTTGTAGCTCGGCGACGAAGGTAGGCGAAAAATTTCCCTGCGTAAAGATAAATTAGGCCTCGGAACGAAGTTCAGATTTCAGTTCTGACAAAGAGTGATAACAGATAGGGTGGCAGACTAGCGTGTGTGTTCTTTAGTGGAAGTTTTCTGTCAGTATATCGTATGATTGACCAGAATTAGTAGCGGTGTATCTTATGAATTTGGATTTGCATAATTTTTGGGAAAAGAGTGAGTAAATACAAGTTTATTTATTTATTTTGTGATTCTTAAAAAGTTATTTATGCAGTATTAGTTGTTGATCTTTGGTGAAGTCAATGAATATTTATGTGCAGGTAATAGGCTTAAAGATATATTTAATTGTGTATGTATGAGTGCATCTATAAATATTACAAATGTTTATGTATAAAGATGCATATTTTGATGCACACGATGATATAGATGATACTATATTAGATGCATACGATGCATATTTTTAAATTGTTTATTAGTGAAAATAATTTCTTGTAAATCTAATATTTTAATATATATTTTAATAACATTATATTTTGAATATTTTATTATTTATATTACGACAATTAAGCAAATTAATTTCATAAGACAAATGTTATTTTAATCACAAAATCAAAAAAATTACGAAATTCGTTCATATTATTAACAAATATTTAGTTTATTGCCAAACATTTTTAATTATTACTACAAGAATAATGACAAAAACAATATTTAATTACATAAATCTAAAATATTTAATTTAATTTATATTTGTTGCAATTGTTATTTATAATAAATATTTGTATTACTATCTGATTGTGGCTAATACCGTAAAATGAATCATTTCATCACAGATCAAGAAATAAATTAATATTTATGTATAGGTTATAGGTTTAAAAATATTATATTTAATTTTGTGTCTATGCTTGCATCTATAAATATAGCAAACATTTAAGAATAGGCATCGTTACTCTATACATAAATTGCTTAATAGTAAAAATTATTTCTTGACAATCTGTTATTTTAACAACATTATATTCTGAATTTTGCAATCAATTATAGTACAATAATAAGGCAAGCTAATTTCATACGGCAAATATTATACTCGTAGATCATCACAAAATATAAAAAAATTACGAAATACTTTCATAAGATTATTAACAAATATTTAGTTTATTGTTAAAATTTTTGGCTATTTATTTTTGTAATAAATATATAATGACGAAAACAATATTTAATTATATAAATGTAAAGTATTTAATTAATATTTTAATTGATTATTATTAATATTTGTATCGCTATTTGCAGTAAATATTTGTATCAATATCTTACTATTATTTATTGATCTTTGGTGATATCAATGAATATTTATAGGTAATAGGTTTAAAAATATATTTTAATTGTGAACAATGACTTAATATTACACAATGACAAATTAACGATTCGTGTTATAATAAACAATGATTCGTGTTATAATAAACAATGATTCGTGTTATAATAAACAATGATTCGTGTTATAATAAACAATGATTCGTGTTATAATAATCAATGATTCGTGTTATAATAATCAATGATTCGTGTTATAATAAACAATGATTCGTGTTAGAATAAACAATGATTCGTGTTAGAATAATCAATGATTCGTGTTAGAATAATCAATGATTCGTGTCAGAATAATCGGCAATTCATGTTATTACGGAAATCTGTCAGCCGATAGTCCTCATTATACATTTAAATCTAGTACAAGAACGTGTGTGTAGGCGATAAATTGAAATTTCTTGAAAAAATGTCAGTTTTATTATGTATTCTAGTGGTTTTTTCATATTAGGAAAGTTGAATTCGAATCAATGTTTTACAAATAAGATTGCTCTAATTACGAAAAAATGGAAATTGATACTGAATGTTATGAAATTGCATTTTGCTGAATTTTTTTTCTTATTTTTACAGGTGTAATAATAGAATTTTTATTGTTATTTTGTATTAAAACGTTTTTTCAACATAAAAGACATTATTTACTATCTTTACTATATTATCTACAGGGATATGATTTTTTTTTGGAAACATTTTTTTTTAAATTTGATTTGGTAAAAGAATTTTTTTTTTTTTTTTTTTAAACATGGAGGGGAGAGTGGGTCCGTGTCTTCCCAGACGACTTTCAGTTGATTGACTTATTTATTTATTTATTTTTTTTTAATTTCTTTTCTTTGTTTGATTTGTCGTACTACAGTCATTTTGTGCATAATTTGGGCTAATTAGACCGGGACCGGTGGCAAAAAATGAATGCACGATGAGTAGAACCCCCTTTTTTTTAACTTCCTCTGAATAACGCTGAATTTGCTACATACCTCTTCTAGTAACGAATGACCACAGGTTAAAATACCCGATATTCTGAACACTTTTCATTTAAATACTACACATGTTTTGCTCACTTTAGGCTAATTAGACCGAGGCCTACAGCATGTTCTGAACTACTAACATCCATGCCACCACCAGGATTCGACCCTGAAGCCTGTGGTACTAACTGCTATCCAATTGGCCGCTTTTTTTTCTATTCTTATTCTTTTTTTGAGTAATTATTAAATTTTATGGGTAACTTGTATATAGGCCCAACCAACTATACTTTTTTTTTTTTAATTTTTATTTTATTTAGTAAGAAAAATTTGTGAATTCATTATACTAACGTACATCTGTACACAATTCGTACTGATAACATGTTTCTCATATCGTGCTATCTCGCAAGATAACACTTATTGGACATTCCAATCTTCCGGACGTATAATACATAATCTTATCAGTACTTACGATTTGAATACACGTTTTTATCGGACATGTACAATGTTATTTTTTCAATACTTATGATTGGAATACACGTTAACAGTGTGAACCGTGTACAGATGCGCAACGGTATAACGAAATGATAAATTTTTCTGATAAAAAAAAATAAGACGCCTGATGGCCAACTGGCTAGCGCTCTGGCCTTTGGAACCATAGGCTTCAGGTTTGAGTCCTGGGGTGGCATGGATGTTTGTGAGTGGTACTGAATCCACGTTAAACTGTAGGTACAGGTCTAATTAGCTAAACTGTGCAAAAAGTGACTACAGAACGACAAACCAAACCAAATCTTCATTTGTACAACATCCCCATGGTGGGCCAAGGCTGTCTGTTTATTGGCAGATTTCGAAACGGGAGATATTTTTTTGCGCTGTAGGGTTTTCAACACTCAACACACTACAGTCATATTAGACCTTGTGTCTTGAATGGCTGAGTGTCTAGTGCTCTGGCTCTCGGTGTCACAGGTTTCGAGTTTGAGTCCCGGTGGTACCATGATTGTTTGTAGTATTTAGGAATCCCCTTTAAGCGGTAGCTCCCTCTCTCATGTGAACGTAGAGCGTCGCAGTGCCCAATCAGACTTCTTCTCCCCCACATCATTCCCAAACTGTATGGGGGCAACTCAGCTCTAGGTACAATGATTCAGGTGTGGTATAGTAGTAACAAACCAAACAAATAAATTCTTTAAGAAATCAAATTAAAAAAAGTTTTCAGAAAAATTCATATCCCTCAAAAAACCATTACATCGTGAATTTTATTTAAAACAAAGGCAATTTAACACAAAATTATTTGTTATATATATATACCAGAACGAATGCACAGAGCTATGAAGAATACAAAAGTAGAGGGAGGTAAATAATTGTTTAATATTCCATGCGAATAATTTGGCAAGAACATTTATTTTCAAACAACCAAAGTGCTACAAGTGTTTAATGTTTAGTTTTTTCCTTTCTTTTCTTTTCCCCCGCGCGAAAGTTTCCATGAAGTAATTTTATATGCCTTCAGGTTGCCATGGCAACAACCCAACACACGAATTTTCATATCAGCACAAAAGAATATCTGCTCTTCTTCTTTTAAATTAAGTGTACTGTGATACTGCAATACTCTTCGATTAAGAATGTTTCGATGGATAATTTATAAAAAAAATACCTATAAAATTTTATTTAAAAAAACATTCTATTAAAAAGTGAAGTTATTTAGATATAAATGTCTTTGGGTTAGATTATTTATTTTTATGTTATGTGATTAGAACATAATATACATATAATAAACGCATAATTAATAGTTCTTACACAAAATTTGGCAGAATTTAATTCTTTTTTAAATTATAGGAAAGAATAAAAAAAAAAATATGAAAAATTTTTAATGGAACACCATGCACGCTTTTGCATGAAGATTTGCTGTTTGTTTTCATTTAAAGTATTTATTTTCTTTTGTTCTGGTATAAATACTATGAAAGAATAAAAAAAAAATGGGAAATTATGAATGTTTTTACATGAAATACTTCGGAATATTAATTTTCTTTTACGTGAAATACTTTGGAATCTTCTTGAGTTGTTTGTCCTCATTTAAAGTATTTATTTTCCCATTGTTGGTGGCAATGTTATTCTAACCCCTTAAGGGATTATCCACAGTATAGTATTATCTCGTGTTTGTATCATTTCGGAATTCTTATTTATCTATTTGTGTTAGAACCTAACCATTGAAAACTTTTAAGAATTTATTACACTGCTAAAAAGATGCTTCGGTTTGCACTTTTTTAATCCGATTCTGCTAAACTTATTTTTCAGTTTTTATAAAAATCAAATACGTATTGTTATTGTCATGTAATTTATCATTATTTTCTTTTTTTAATATATATTTCGAGACATGAATTGTTTTTAACTAATCCAAGGGTAAGATTTGGTTTTCGTTGAATTAGAGAATTGCCAATTTAATGATTAAAAACGTTTTTGAAAACAAATTGTCAGAAAACTACGGGAAATTTAACGTGTAGTTATTAAATAACTAAATAAGCCAACTTTCATTATTTAATGGCGATGCTGATTTAAAACGAGTGAAAACGATAGGGAAGTTTAAGATATTTTTATAAGCTGATTAATTAACTTCTAAAAAAATTTCCATCGTTAAGTTATGCTGTTGTTACTAATCCCCCCTGGTGCAGGGAAGCCTATACCCCGTAGCAGGTGACGTCCATGGCTAAGGGTAATATGTAGTTTCACTTTTAGCGAAGACCACGAGGGCTGAAGACTGACTGAACCTCAAGAAAACTCTCTACGATAATATTAGACCGTCACCTACAGTTTAAAGGGGATTCCGAACCATTAAAAACATTCATGGCACCGCCGGGACTGAAACCCGAAACCTGTAGCGCCAGGATGCTAGACACACGGCCATTCACGCCCTTTGTTATAAAAACAAATATATAAATAAGAATTCCGAAATGATACAAATACGAGATAATAGTTCACTGATGATATCCCTGAAGGGGTTAGAATAATATCATCAAAAAAAAAATAATAATAAATACTTTAAATGAAATAATACTTTCAATGAATAAATTAAATAAATTAATTCAACCTATGAAAATTTTTGACTTTTTTTTTTGTTTGTTTAATTTTGCAATAGAAAACTCCTATATATTTTTTTTCAACTGTCCTAATATTTAACCGATATTTAAGCAGTAAAAAATTATATATATATCAACGAAAAGAAATAACGATGGATTTTTTTTTTTTAAATGTTATTAGTAAATGTCCTTTAGAAATGTCCTTTTATTGATTTTTTTTCCGTTCAAGTAAGAAATCCTTCAATTTTTGATTTCCAGCACTTGTTTCACTGCCAAATGTATAACAATCAAAACATTTTGGATACGAATCGCCTGTTACATTCGCTTTTACATGAAAGCACTTTAAATGAAAAACAACTGAAAAAGATTCCAAAGTATTTATTTTCTTTTGTTGTTGATGAGGATGTTATTCTTAACTCCTTAAGGGATTAATTATCCTTAATATATTATTATCGCATATTTGTATCATTTCGGAATGTTTATTTTTCTATTTGCGTTAGAGCCTAACAATGGGAAAATTAAAAAGTTATTACACTGCTAAAAAGATGCTCCGGTTTGCAATTTTTAATCCAATTCTGTGAAATTTGTTCTTCTGTTTTTATAAAAATCAAATAAATATTCGTAGCTGTATGTAGTATTTCATTATTTCAATTTTTTAATATGTAATTCGAAACAAAATGCTTTTAACTTATCCAAGATTAAAATGTTTTTTCGATGAGTTTACGAACTTCCAATTTAATGATAAAAAACGAAATTGGTCAGGAACTACAGGTCAGGCTACGGGAAATTTAAAGTGTAGTTGTTAAATAACTAAATAACCAACTTCATTTATTTTTGTAAGTGGTGATCAACAACGAGTGAAAACTTTTTTTTTTTTAATGCAGCTGGCAAACACAGACATCTTGGTCTTTGGATGCCTTAAGGCAAGTGCTGCAGAGACGTACTCACTTTGTATTACCCAGGGTATTTTTCTACACTTTGCAGAGACGTATTCACTTTGCAACGCTCTACGATCCTGTTAGACCGGGACCTACGGTTCAAAGTGGATTCCGAACTACTACAAACATCCATGGCACCGTCGGGACTCGGACCCGAAACCTGTGGGACCGAGCGCCAGATCGCTAGCCACTCGGCCATTCAAAATAAAGTCGGCCATTCAATTTAAAGTGTAGTTGTTAAATAACTAAATAACCAACTTCCATTATTTTTGTAAGTGGTGATCAACAACGAGTGAAAACTTTTTTTTTTTTTAATGCAGCTGGCAAACACAGACATCTTGGTCTTTGGATGCCTTAAGGCAAGTGCTGCAGAGACGTACTCACTTTGCATTACCCAGGGGGCGCGTGTAACTGGAAGATAAGCCACGGACGCGGAGTAACAATGCCCCCGCAACGCTCTACGATCCTATTAGGACCGGGACCTACTTTTTAAAGTGGATTCCGAACCACTACAAAAAACCATGGCACCACCGGGACTCGAACCCGAAACCTGTAGTACCGAGCGCCAGAGCGCTAGCCACTCGGCCATTCAGGCCACGAGTGAAAACAATAAGGAAAATTTACAGTGTTTTATAACCCGATTAATTAACTTCTTAAAAAGTTTCCATAATTAGGTTCTAACACAAATAGATAAATAAGAATTTCAAAATGATACATGAGATATTATCTCATTATTATTATTATTATTATTGAGATATACTGAGGATGATTCCTTAAAGGGTTAGAATAATATTATCAACAACAGAAAGAAAATAAATACTTTAAATGAAAACAAATTAATTAAACGTACTAATTTTTGTTTCTTTTTTTATTTAATTTCATAACAGAAAACTTTTATCATTTTTTTTTTTTTTAATTTTCCGAATATTTTGAACCGATATTTGAACAGTAAAAAATGAACTGAAAAATATATCAACGAAAAGAAAGAACGATAGATTATTTTTTTAAATGAGATTGGATAATCTTTTCTTAGTAATGTTCTTTTATCGATTTTTTTTTTTTTTTTTTTTTTTCCATTCATGCCAGAAATCAGTTTTCAATTTTTAATTTCCAGCACTTGTTTCACTGCCAAATGTTTAATCATCGAAACATCGTCACTGCTATATTCGTTTTACATGAAACGCTTTGGCATCTACTGCCGTTGTTTGTTTCCATTTAAAATATTTATTTTTCTTTTGTTGGTGATAATGTTATTCTAACCCCTTGAGAGAAGATAATAGTATACTGGGATAATAGTATGAGTTTTATAGTATGAGTATATGAGATAATAGTATAATTTGATATGAGATAATAGTATAATTTGATATGAGATAATAGTATAATAATTTGATATGAGATAAATAGTATAATAATTTGATATGAGATAAATAGTATAATAATTTGATATGAGATAATAGTATAATAATTTGATATGAGATAATAGTATGATAATTTGATATGAGATAATAGTATGATAATTTGATAAGAGATAATAGTATGATAATTTGATATGAGATAATAGTATAATAATTTGATATGAGATAATAGTATAATTTGATATGAGATAATAGTATAATTTGATATGAGATAATAGTATAATAATTTGATATGAGATAATAGTATGATAATTTTATGAGTTAATAGTATGATAATTTTATGAGTTAATAGTATAATAATTTGATATGAGATGATAGTATGATAATTTGATATGAGATAATAGTATGATAATTTGATATGAGATAATAGTATGATAATTTGATATGAGATAATAGTATAATAATTTGATATGAGATAATAGTATGATAATTTATATGAGATGATAGTATGATAATTTGATATGAGATAATAGTATGATAATTTGATATGAGATAATAGTATAATAATTTGATATGAGATGATAGTATGATAATTTGATATGAGATGATAGTATGATAATTTGATATGAGATGATAGTATGATAATTTGATATGAGATGATAGTATGATAATTTGATATGAGATGATAGTATGATAATTTGATATGAGATGATAGTATGATAATTTGATATGAGATGATAGTATGATAAATTGATATGAGATGATAGTATGATAATTTGATATGAGATGATAGTATGATAATTTGATCTGAGATAATAGTATGATAATTTGATATGAGATAATAGTATACTGATGACTATACCTTGAGGGATAGTCCCCAGTATACTATTATCTCATATTTGTACCATTTTGGAATTCTTAATTTATCTATTTGTTTTAGAACCTAACCATGGGAAAATTTTTAACTTATTACACTGCTAAAAAGATGTTTCGGATTGAATTTTTTAATCCTATTCTGTTAAACTTATTCTTCAATTTTTATTAAAATCAAATATACATTCGTAGTTGTCATGTAATTTTTCATTATTTCCATTTTTTAATATCTACTTCGAGACATGAAATGTTTTTAACTTATCCATGAGTAAGACTTGGTTTTTGATTAATTAGCAAACTGATAATCTGACGATTAAAAAAGCTTTAGAAATCAAAATTGATCAGAAAACTACAGGAAATTTAAAGTGCAGTTATTAAATAACCAACTTCCATTAATTTTTTCAATGATGATCAACAACGAGTTGAAACGACAGAGAAGTTTAAGACTGTTTTATAACCCGATTAATTAACTTCTTAAAAATTATCTATTGTTAGGTTCTAACACAAATAGATAAGAATTCTGAAATGATACATGAAATAATAATAATAATATAATAGCGATGTTACAAATGAGATAGCGAGATAAAAATGATGAGATATACTAAGGATAATTCCCTTAAAGGGTTAGAATAATATTATCAACAAAAAAAAATACTTTAAACTAAAACAATTAATTCAACGTACGGAAATTTTTCTTGATTTTTTTTTTTTTTAATTTCATAACAGAAAACTCTTATCAATTTTTTTTTTTCAATTTTTCTAATATTTAACCGATCAGTAAAAAATGAACTGAAAAATATATCAACGAAAAAAAAAAGATGGATTTTTTTTTTTTTTTTAAATATCTTTGATAATATCTTTTTGGAAATGTCCTCTTATTGATTTTTTTTTTCCATTCAAGAATGAATCAGTGTTAAATTTCCTGATTTCCAGTACTTGTTTCGATGATTATACATTTGGCAGTGAAATATTTTGGATAAGAATCACCTGCTACATTCGCTTTTATATGAAACACTGTACAATCTTCTTCAGTTGTTTGTTTTCATTTAAAGTATTTATTTTCTTTTGTTGTCGATAGCGTTATTCTAACCCATTAAAGGATTATCCTCAGTATACTGTTATCTCATATTTGTATAATTTCGGAATTCTTGTTTATCTATTTATTTTAGAAATTACAGTGGTTTTTGACATTTACCATCATAATAGCATTCGAATGGAACTGTAGCATTTTTTCCCACGGGAAAAGATATAGCATTTCCGTTTCCTGAGAAAAGAAATATATATTATTTAACAAGTACATAACAACCCATCACTCAAATTTGACAACAGATAAGTAGTGTTGTGAATATTTATATTACATGATATTAGTGTTTTGTACTAATGACAACCTATCACACAAATCTGACAGCAGATAATCAGTTTCATGGATAATGAGACCTCATGACATTAGCGATTGTCTGTGCGACTTTCACAGGTCGAAACAATTACAAATGGGATAAGGACTACGCCATGAGTTGTGTCTAAAACCAACGGTCATATTGGCTATTAGAAGTTGCCCGATTTTTCTCCTAGACAACATCCAAATAGGGCAATGCTATCTTGTAAATCCCACAACATTTTTTTTTTTTACTTATTGGTGGATATGGGCCAGAATGGCCGAGTGGCTAGCGCTCTGGCGCTCGGTGCCACAGGTTTCGGGTTCAAATCCCGGCGGTGCCATGGTTGTTTCTAGTGGTTCGGAATCCACTTTAAACCGTAGGTCCCGATCCTAATAGGATCGTAGAGCGTTGCGGGGGCATTGTTACTCCGCGTCCGTGGCTTATCTTCAAGTCACACGCGCCCCCTGGGTAATGCAAAGTGAGTACGGCAGCGCTTGCCTTAAGGCATCCAAGACCAAGCTGTATAAGTGTTTGCCAGGTGCATTAGAACAAAAAAAAAACTTATTGGTGGATTGCTTATAAAATATAAGCTTCCCGATGTAAAATGAAAATGTGAATAAAAAGTACGTTTTGCATTATATAGTGGACAACAAGCCATCATTAGTCCTGTGCTCACCTATGGATCTGAGACACGGACTTAGCCAACTGTTCAACTTGTGATGTAGTCAATCTTTCAGAGAAAGGTACTTAGAAATATGTTGGGCACTGTGAATGAGAATGGATTGTGGAGGAAACAATGTAATTTTGAATTATATAGGTTGTTTAAGGAGGCAATCAATAAATTCATCAAGATAGTGCGTATGAGATTTGCGAGTCACGTATGCCGAATGGATCCCTCATCCTTGACATTTAGGACATTCAACTCTATACCTTTTGGAACTAGAACTAGAGGTAGGCCCAAGTTGAGTTGGACCGATTGTGCGGAGGCAGATTTTAAAGTTCTAAGAGCTACTAACTGGAAAACCGTGGCAAAGCAGAGATTGGAAAGGAAGAAGGTTCTCAGAAATGCCTTGGACTACCATGGACTGTCGATTCAATAAAAAAAAGTTTAGTTATAATTAGGCAAAATGGCTACCCTACGATGTGTACATTACTTCTCATAGTGTAATTATACTATTATTTTATCTTTCTCCTATACAGATGAATTTATCGTATATTTTTGTCCAAACGGAATAATTAGTTATTGATTACAAACTCCAACTCAGTTGTAACAAAAAAAATTGAGAGGAATTTACCCGAATGTGTATTCTTAAAGCAACGGCAGTGGAAAAATTAGTAACGGAAGGAAGGAAATGTTAAAAAAAGTATATATCATAATATATATATATAATATATATAATAGCAAACAGAATTTTCTTTATAAAAAATAATAATGTATGATAATAATAATAATAATGAATATATAAAAGTATATATCATAATTGTGTACAGAATTTCTTTTACAGTTTGAAAAATGATTAATAGAGGTAGACACAATTGACGCTGAGTAATAAAATTGTTTTATGACATATAAATTATAAGAAAGTTTGTATGTTCTTATTTATGAAGATTAGAATTTTCCTATTTAATCTGAAATTTTTCATAATTATTAGCTGTTATCAAAATCTGATCACAAACTTTTAGAAATAACAGCAATTTAAAGTTTTGCTAAAATATTTTTAAAAAACTTTTTGATCAAATTATGAATTAACTATTATTCGACAATGGTTGTTATTATCACTATAAAAATTATCATTTGAATGCTAAACTAACTCATATTCAATTCAAAAGAAAAATTAATCATCAGTTTATAAAAGAAGTTTACACATAGAGCCAGACAGACAGACAGATTTAAGTAACATCGCAAGTCATTCAGATTGTAAATCTAGACTAGTATTTTATTCTTTTTCAAAACATTATTTAACCGATGCATCTTAAATGTGATATTTTTAATTATATAAACAATCATTCTGAACGTTATAATATTTTTCTACATTGAGAGAGAAATGTTATATCAATTTTGACGGCTCTTAAAAAGGTGGCTTTATTAAGAGACCACTAGTTATGCCCATGTTGTTCCAATTCCTTACACTATATTTTCGACAATGCTTTCCAAGATGATATTTGTAGGTACATCCCCCTTCTCATTGTCTGTCTGATGGCCAATTGGCTAGCGTTCTTGCCCTTGGTACCACAGGCTCCAGGTTCGAATCCTGGCGGTGGCATGGAGGTTTGTGACTGGTTTGGAAACAAGGTCTGAATGACTGAGTGTCAACCACTCTGGAGCTCCATGCCGCAGGTTTCGGGTTCGAGTCCCGGAGTCGAAATCCACCTTAAGCAGTCTCATATGACTGTAGAGCGTCACGGAGCCAAGTCATACTTCTTACCCTACCATTCCCAAACTGTATAGAGGCAACTCAGTTGTAGGCACAGTGATGTGATTTGATGTGGTATGGTGGGGGTGTAGTAGTAGTGGTGGTGGTAGTTCGGAATCGATGTTAAGCTGTAGGTCCCGGTCTAATTAGCCTAAAGTGTGCAAGCAATTACTGTAGAGTGGCAAACCAAACCAAATTCCCTTCTCACTACATAGGAAAAATTCTATATAAATTGTCAGTCAATAACATGGAATCGACTACAAATTTATTACATCGGAGGCAATGATCTCAAGGTTATAAGACAATAGAGAAAAACTTATTGAAAAATATAGAAGGGGGGCGGAATTTCTCCTATACTGGAATTTTTTTTAATGCAGATAGTAATAATAAACGTTGATACTAAAACTATATCTATGAAAATTCAGATTGTAATATAATGTACTTTCCCTATCACTTTTTTTAATCCATATTTTAAAACAAAACAGAATTAAGTAGCTGTCTTATTCACAAGCTTAAAATAATCGCCATTTAATAAAATTCAAGATTTTTGTGTTCTTAAGTCGATTTTGACTAAAACGAATTATCAGAATCAGAAATCAGGAACTATCAGAAACCAGAATTATCAGAATTTGTATGTTTGAAAACCAGTGTAGAAATTCTTTTTCCATAAAAGCATTTTAAGCATAAAATTTGTGCTTTTTTCCTTTATATAAAGAGCATCAATTTTTACAATCAATTAGTATAAATAATGATGACTTAAATTTCCTGTAAGTTGTGAATGTACGTACAAAATTTGAGCATAAGAAATCTTAGAAAATGATTTTTATCAAATAAAATTAGAACGAAGAAATCCTTTCTTGGTTTAGAAGTAGATGATTCAGTTATTGCGCAAGTTCTCGTCAATATTTAATCAGCAAGCACATTTGAATGTCATTTGGTAGCAGAAGCATAAAGTTCTAACATTATTATCAAGGCTCACGAGCTAATACGATGCAAGTAGTAGCCGCAGGTTTATTAGAAAACAGAAATGCGGAATTTTTCGTTTACTGAAATTTTGGTTGAATTTGATTTACCATTGGTTTTGTATTACAACAGAGTAAATCAAATGGCATTGCATTTGAATTCAATAAGTTTTACAGTTAGAAAAATCTATGATCATCAATAATTTTTAGCAGTCTTAACTAAATTTGGGGCCTGGCGCTCTGGTGCTCGATGCCCCAGGCTTAAGGTTCGAATCTTGGTGGTGGCATGGATATTTGTTGGTGGTTCGGATTCACGTTAAACTGGGTCCCAGTCTAATTAGCCTAAGATGTGCAAAAAACTGACTGTAGAGTGACAAACGAAACCAAACCATGACGGGTCAAAGGCCGTCTACCTACTGGTAGACTTCCAGATAGGAGATGTTTTCTTTTTATGGGGCTATGGTTGTCAGCCTTACGCCCAACGTTCTACAGTCATATAAGACTGAGATCTACAGTTTAAAGTGGATTCCGAACCACCACAAACTCGGGACTCGAACGCTAAACCTGTGACACCGAGCACCAGAACGGTCACTCATTATAAGGTATTATTTATTTAAAAATAAGTATTAAAAATATTTCTATAAGGTTAATATTTCATAAAAAAATTATATTTAATTCATTTATATACGCTCTTTTTCAAAGTTAAAAATAATTTAACTTACAATATTATGCATAATAAATTTGTGTGTGTGCACATACACTTAGTCACAAAAGTAAGTACGCAGAGTGTATGTGATGATGTCCCATGACAAAAAAAAAAACAGACCTACAATATTAGAGTTTTCAAATTAACGATTTATTTCGATTACAGCAAAATCGAGCTTAATAACAAAATGAAAAGTAATTAAAAAATACAAATATTTAATTAGCAAGATGAGCTTAACTTAAAATAGGATGTAATTTACATCATAAAAGTAAGTATGCAAACAAAAACAAAGATATTGATATTGCAAATTTTACAATTTTTCAAAAAAATTAGTAATTTGTTATATAGCCTTTGGCCTTTATAACAGCTCTCAATCTAGATGGCACTAATTTTACTAAATTTTGAGTGACAGAAGATGGTATTTTCTGCCACTCCTCCAAAAGGGCTTTTTTAGATCATTCTTAGTTTTGATCTCTTGCTTTCTAATTTGGCAATCGAGATAATCCCACAAGGGTTCAATGGGATTAAGATCAGGTGACAGCGGTGGGGTTTTAGCTGTTTTCGCACGTGATGTAGCAGCCCTTCCCGAACAACCCGAGCAGTATGTTTGGGATCATTATCTTGTTAGAGAGTGAAGGATCTATCGTGTCCCAATTTAGAAGCACTTTGGCTTAAATTATTCTTTAAAATATTCAAATAGGTATATTGATTCATTATTCCGTCGATTATAACTAAATTTCCTACTCCAGTTGCTGCCATGTAACTCCAAACCATAATCGAACCACCACCGTGTTTTACAGTTCCTCTCATGTTCTTTGGTTCTAGAGCTGCATTTGCTTTCCTCCAAACTTTTTGGTGTCTATCTGACCCGTGGATGTAGAATTTACTTTCATCCGAAAAAATCACGGAATTCCAAAAATTTGTGTCCTGCTTTACGTTTTCTTTTGCAAAATCTATTCTCTTTTTGCGATTCACTTTGCTAACAAATGATTTTCTTCGCATATTTCGACCATGGTATCCTACCTTCCGTAACACACGGCGAATTGTTTCAGGATTGCATGACTTCGCAAAATTGTTTTTCACATCAGTTGTCAATTTTGGTGCTCTAATCGTCGGATTTTTTTTTCACATTTCCAACAATAATTCGCCTTTCTCGGTCCGTCAAAATGGGCGGTCGTGCTGTTCTTGGCTTGTTTAGAGTATTTCCCTCAGCCTGGAACTTTTCCATGATTTTTTGCACTGTTGCAGGACTTTTGCCTATGATTTTAGCGATTTGTCTTTGGGACTTGCTTTCCTTATACAGCTTTATTATTGCATTCTTTAGATCTTTTGATAATTCTTTTCCACGTGGAGCCATTGGTGAATTGTTGATGTACTTAAAGTTCAAACTTACAAGCTTTGTAGCAGAACTTCTAAACTTATCACTGAAATACTAAAAATCACTCGAGAAGTTTCATTCAGCCTATTTAAAAGTCAAAAATTCAGAGTGCATATATACTTTTGTGATTTAAATTTCTACTGGTAGTTAACAAAATTACCCTTAATTTTTTTTTTAAATCTAATGATTTGGTTTATTTTTCATTACTTTATGACTTGAATCAGAAGCTATAAACAACATTCTCCAAAATAATATTTTTCTTATATTTATTTGAGAACTAGAGCTTTTTCACTTAAGCTATGAGTTGCATAGTTACTTTTGTGACTAAGTGTACATGTAAATAGAGCGTTGGGCTTTCAAACTTGGACGAATTGAGTTCGTACACAGAACTGAATTCCTCCTGTCAATACCGGACACTGCATGATAAATCTATATGTAGAGACTTCTTTTGTTGGGTTTGAGGAGGAGAATGGAGGGTGTGAACGCCCCAGATGCCACTTATAGGTGTGTTCTTTTCGAATCATTGTCGAACAAGAAGTTCCATTTCCTTCAGCCAAACGGTTTTCCATACACCAACCAAAGTAATGACAAAAATGACGACGACTAGCATTTTCCTCATCGATATGTAATACAAATGCGGATATATATAACTGAGATTTTATGTTTATGATAAAGTAAGTACATACTTTAATAATTTTTTAATGAAAATTTGTTTTTTCTGCAATAAGCTTTTACTTCCAGGTCCCAAAATTTTAGCAGTTTATTCAGATTTTGTTAAGCCATTTTCTAATTTTCATTCCAAACAAGCTAACAATGGACGTATTTTTCCGAAAGATAATAGAATAAAAAAAATTTTTACTTCTACCTTACAGAAAATGTCGTCATGAAATTTCTTCATGATTACTTCCAATTCTACGAAATTTCACCTGTCATCTATTTACTTTATTTATACTTTTTTTATTGTCTTTTTAGAAAAAATACATCGAGATTTTATATTTGTGTTTGATATGAATGGTGGGAAATATAAATTTCCATATATTCGAAGAATTTTAAATATTTAGAATGTAGCATTTAAACAAATAGAATATTAAAAATATTCAGTTAACGTTTTGAGGAATGATAAACTGTTTTATTTATTAATTAAAATTATATGATTAATAACGTATAGATTATTTAAATTAACAATTTTCAGTGCCACTCGCATCAATAATCCATCCATTAGCTATTAATCCATCAATGCAATAATCCATGCATTAGTTATTAATCCATCAATGCAATAATCCATTGATCATTAATCCATGTTATTAATCCATCAATGCAATAATCCATGCATTAGTTATTGATCCATCAATGCAATAATCCATCCATTAGTTATTAATCCATCAATGCAATAATCCATCCATTAGTTATTAATCCATCAATGCAATAATCCATCCATTAGTTATTAATCCATCAATGCAATAATCCATGCATTAGTTATTAATCCATCAATGCAATAATCCATGCATTAGTTATTAATCCATCAATGCAATAAATCCATGCATTAGTTATTAATCCATCAATGCAATAATCCATGCATTAGTTATTAATCCATCAATGCAATAAATCATCCATTAGTTATTGATTAATCCATCAATGCAATAATCCATGCATTAGTTATTAATCCATCAATGCAATAATCCATCCATTAGTTATTAATCCAGGAAAAATAATAATCCATCTATTAATTTACTTTAAGATACTTGAATCACATAGCACTATTATCCATGAAAGTTCATTTCCTTATTTTGCTTTAAATATTTCTCGAAATTGCTTTCAAAAAATAGTTGGCTTCAATCATAAAGTTGAAATTAGTTAAAATATGTAAAAATTAATCCAACGTATGTACAACTGCATGTTTTAATGAGTGGTTGTGTACTAGAATTTGTACAAAGATACAATAAAACGGATGTAAAATATTTATTTCCAACTGAAAAAGCTGAAAGAAAATTTGTAATATGAAATAAATTAGTTTTAAAGTATTCCTTATCTAAACATACACATTTTTATTTCAAGAACAATGCAACTAGTGAATATTAGTTAAGCCAATTAAGTGGATTTAGTTGAATTTCATTTACAACTAGCAGAACCCGGCGTGCGTTGTCCTGCCAAAAATATGTATTGTAGAAAATTACATATCGCGAATATATTCTCCATGTTCCAATATATGCGCATACTAATTTACATGGATATCGTTTGGATGGTATATAAGATGAAAGGCTGCAGCACCATCTGGTGGCAAGTATCAATAAAATGGGTAGCGCGAACCTATTTTCCATACTCTAATACAGGGGTCTCCAAACTACGGCCCGCCACTGTCATCAATCCGCCCCGCGACAGCGAATAGCTTATTGTTGCTGTAATAAATTGTATAAAAAAACACAGAATGATAATAACTCGGTTTTATTGACTTGCTGGGTGAAGCTTAATGACTAGTTTAATACTCGGAAAATTTAACTTAGGCATAACAACTAGCAAATAATTGAAATGAATCCCACTAACATTATAAACTAGTGAATATTCCGCGGTTACCCTCAGTAGTTATGTTAAGGAAAAGAAAGTATCGCATATGTATGTATATCGATGTTTGGAATGTATATATCCTAAATCAAACATATGATTTTTATCCTGAAAATCCCCCAGGAACGGAAAAGCAAAATTAACGCGAATGAAACCACGGGGTATCCACTTGTAAAAAAATAACTAATGAGATTTATGTAATTGTAATTTTTCACTGACAATAGTTTGTAGTTAGCAAGCGTATGCTTGCTCAGAGCGCGTACTCGACTACTAGTCTAGAAATTATAGATAATGGCAGAAAAATTAAAAAGGTTTTGGCCCTTGGTACTTACTGGAGAGAACAGTATGGACTTCCTAAGGCTGGAAAGTTTGGAGACCCCTGCTCTAATACATATCATTATCCATTTTCATAGTTATTGCTTGAATAGTATAAAGGAAAATTTCATTTTATATTTCATCTTTAGAATATTGTAGTATTTTTCCATACTTATGCATTTACATACTAAATATACTCCAATTTTAATAAGAAATAATGTTCTTCGATGCGTTTGATTCTGTTTAATAATACACAGTTATTTTTAAGGACATTTTCAAATAGTTAATTCATGAATTTATGCATTTATTTTTTTTTTTACCTTAAATTTCATTAATGAAATTTTCCCATTGGAATGGAATTCAATTATTCCGAACTGAATTTCTTGAATTCATTGATTGCATGAATTCATTTATTTATATTTCAATAACAAAATGTCGTTACTTAAAAACTTTTTGCTGGATTTCTCTGGCCATTGGATGAGAGGTTTGGATATTAAGTATGGTAGATAGACATGATTCGTGTTCGAATCACTGTGGAATCCCATTTCGAGTCGAGGATGTTTGTAGTGTTGGGAACCAACTTTAAACTGTAGGTCTCGGTTTAATATGACTATTGGGCATAGGGATGACAACCTTACCCTTGGCCCATCATAGTGTTGTTGCACCATTGTAGGAAATAGACTGGATTGTCTTCAACCAAAAGCGTGGCCTAAGGTTAAGTGGCTAGAGCTCTGACCTTTGGTAGCACATATTTCAGCTTCGAATTCTGTCGGTGGCATGGATGTTTGTGAGTGGTTCGGAATCCGCTTTAAACTGTAGATCCCGATCTAATTAGCCCAAAGTGTGCACAAAATGACCGTACAGTGACAAACCAAACCAAATCAATGAAAAGCATTTTGTTATTTTATACCCCGTAGATTAGAAATAATAATATTTTTGTATATCATGCCATACTATTTTTTTTTTCATGTCATGATTATTTCCATTGTTTATTCTTTCTGTGTTGTTCGTTTTTCTTTTTGCTCATGTTTATGTTGGTTACATAGTACCATAGCATATTTTTTTTTTGCATTGTGATTCATTGTTAGTTTTATTTTTATTATTTGTCTTTCTTAATGGCGGATTCAGGAGGGGAGTGTAGAGTAAAGTAACAAAAACTTGTTTAAAGTCAACATTCTACTAATAGGAAATTGTTTATTCGACCATTTGGAAAAATTGCGAATCTTTTGAATGAATGCTCAAAATATCACTTTCTAATGATTATTTTTTGTGCATCAGTTATTTCTAAGCGAAAAATAAATGAAATGATCAAATTAACTTAAATTTAGAAATAAATGTAACTTTAAAATACCTTAAAAGAATTTTTTTAAATAGAAACACACCACTTCACAGATGAAAGAAAACAGAGATAGGCCTAAACCCACTAAAAGAAGCATGAAAATTCCAAAAAGATCTTCAACTGATAATGGTTTTGCATCCGTTGTGTTCTGTGACATCTTATGATTAGCAAGTAATATTTTATAGGCAACATCTTTTAAAATTTTTAAATAAAATCCTGCGCTGTTAAGGCGGGATATGATCTTATTCAGCTTCTTTTTGAGGCAGAAGTTCTTCTTCAAAGCGATGGCGAATTGAAAAGATACCAGAAACTCTTCAGATATGTAATAGTTGTCCAAGTCTTCTGCACCAACCAGCATTTCTAATAGGGATCTGGAGGCCAGAACAGCAGAAGTTTTACTTATCTGGTTATTGTGTGACATAAGATGATCTAAGAACCATTCATGATGGACACTAGTCTCACCTAAAAAACTCAAATGCTTCTTTTCGCTATCCAGCAAATAATTCAGACAAGCAGAATTCTTTGGAGTGAAGCATTTGTATCCATGTTTAGCCACTGCTTCAGATAATTCTTCAAATGTTTTGATAACCGGTATTTGCACAGCAACTGTTAAAACTGACAAAAGAACATCGGAATAACTGAACATCAGAATCATTCCAAAAATCGACCACGAATAAACGAGTATTCTGAAACTACAAGAATGTTGTGTTCTGAAAGAAGATTTTCCAAAGAACAAACCCACAAGTGATAGTAACATTTGAGTATACGTATATTTATTTTGCAACAAACGCTGGAAAACCAACGGCATTAAGAATAGAATGAACAGAATAAAAATCCATATAGTGGCATCAAAAGAGTATACAAAGGACATAGATCTTGGTAATGCGCCAGGTTTCTCAATGGCAAAAGCGGCATCATCTGTTGCATAAACGGTGCTGAAATCAACAACGCGTGTTCTTTCTTCAGTTACGGTTAAATAATAAAGGGCTAAATCGGCATTGTCTTTTTGAATTTCACCGATCAATCCTGTCCAGGTACCATTTGGCAATCGAAATCCTCCTCCTATGCTTTCGCTAAAAACCACGAATTTTCGGTCTAATGCTTTCAGAATAATTTCCAAATATCTACCTACAAGTCCATCGAATTTGTAATCGCCATTATCGTCTCTGCTGATTCTCATTTCTTCACTAGCTATAGTAGCGACCCGGATTATTTCATCAGGGCATTTCATGTCGATTTTTTCCTGCGTCAAACTGAAGCAATAGCCGCCATAAGAACTGTAGCAGCCCAATATAACTTAGGCTTGGTAAAGCTGTCAGAATTAAAAGTCATAAAATCAAGTGCAGTGCATGTTGTCAAATGTAAATAGTCCATGGCTTCACCTGACGAGTACAGAGGACAGACATCATGAGTAGCTACACCAATACGGTGCAAGTGTTTATTTAAGAAAATCGTGTTCTGTCAAGAGTCTGAAATTTGCTGTAAAAACTGCATGGGGCCAAGTCCATTGGGATGGGTGATGAAACAAGTATATTCCACGTTTTATCAGTTGAAAGAAGTTTGTAAGTTTGTTTTAAGGGTCTGTCTATTTTTTTTCTTTACCTCAGAACTAAATTGATGAAAGGATAAAGGTAATTCTGGCTGTGATAACTTGCAACCATTTTTGGCCTAGATTTTGGCCTTTTCAATTCCAGCACCCTATAATGCATTTCATGTAGAGTCTTAACACATCACGTCATCATATCGAATATTTTAAAATATACCATGATATGAAGATTTTTGCATGTAATGATAAAAAAAAAGTGTATTCAAAACTAAATTTAGTTCGTTTCTCTCCAGCAGAATACAAGGCTTCAGGTTCGAATCGTGGTAATAGCATGGGTGTTTGTTAGTGGTTTGAAATCCATGTTAAACCGTAGGTCCCGGTCTAATTAGCCAAAAATGTGCATAAAATGACTATAAAGCGACAAACCAAACCTGCAGATAAAACTTGGGAAAATGTTTGATTTTTATAAATCTCAAACAAAACATTTTTCTAAGGTTCTAAGGTAATAAAAAAAATCCAATCGTTGCAATTACAGTTAACAATTCCTTATCAAAATGACAACTGCGCTTGTAATGAATTTTGAAAAGGACAAAATAAAAGTAATTAAATTGGATAAGCATTTGCATAATATAATTTTCATTTAAACTATTCTTAAATAACAAAATGAATTTATACAATGCGCATGAATATTTTGTTATGACTGTTTAATATTAAAATATTAAAATTGTTTTGGGAAACTATGTAATATAGAAAGAATAATAGCGAAAAACCGTTTCGCTCATATTATCTATTTAATTTATTTAAAAAAAAAATACTTTTGTGTTTTAAAATCTATAGAGTGACATTAAATCTCAAATATATCGAAGTTCAAAACATTAAAATTAAAAGAATCTAAGTATTCTCGTGATTTACAATCATATTAAAACTACATAGGACATTAAAACTGCATGTAGCACTATATATTTTTTTTTTTTTTTTGTTTTATTATTTATTGTATTACATCCAAACTAACATCAATTTTTAATGCAAATTATTTGTTAATATCATGATATACTAAAATCATTATTTCAGATTACTGAATTTAAGCAAAAACAGATTTTCTATTCGGTTTTTTTTTCTCAAAACAAGTAATTCTTTAATTGAAATTTGGTTTAATATTGTTGAATTAAATGGTAATCTGATAGTCAATAATATTGAATCAAAAAATATTCATATAAATAATGTATAGATTTAAAATATTCAATTATTATTTAATTGCATTGAATCCTAATACTATTCAATCTAACCATTTTCAGTTAGTTAATTTTAGCCATTTCTCGAGAAATTAATATATTACAAAACGCACAGCAATGTAATTCTAATATATGCTTTTAAAATAATTTTTAAAGCCATTATATTAAAGAGTGATTTCAGACCTAACTATTTAATCTTATTTATCAAATTTAGTGAACAGTTCTGTAGTTTAACTTGCATTGTTAACCTATTCCTATAATTTATGTTAGATACAATATAAAATACCCTTGCATATTATTGAGGCTTTTAGAAAGTAGAAATGATACAGTTTTTAATTTTCTGAGGGTACGTATTCCGTGATAAAGCTAGGGAATTCTGTGTTATGAGTAGACTTTTAGTTTCAACTATACTGCATTTTTCCATTTTTACTGTACTTTCCGTACTAAAATGTAACTATGTGTATTTGTATTATCCAATAAATTACATCTCATAGGGGCTGATTGCCGAGTGGCTAGCGCTCTGGCGCTGGGTACCACAGGTTTCGGATTCGAGTCCCGACGGTGCCATAGATATTTGTAGTGGTTCGGAATCCACTTTAAACCGTAGGTCTCGGTTATGATAATAGAGCGTTGCGAGGGTAGTATTACTTGCGTTCGTGGCATATCTTCAAGCTACACATGCCCCCTGGGTAGTGCTAAATGAGTAACAGAGGTGCAGCCCTTGCTGATGGTATTAAAATAATTGTCTAAGTTATTTCCAGCTGCATTAGGAAAGAAAATTACATCTCTCCTCATCATCATCATTGGCGCAATAGCCTCATAGTGGGCCAAGGCCTGTCTGCCTACTGGTAAATTTCGAAGCATGAGATCTTTTCTTTTTACAGGTTAGGGTTGTCAGCCTTACGTTCAACGCTCTACAGTCATATTAGACCGGAGCTTACTTTGCAATTTAAAGTGGATTCCGAACTATTACAAACATCCATGGCACCCCCGGGACTCAAACGGGAAACCTGGGGTACCGACACAGAGCGCTAGTCCCTCTACCATCAGGTCCCTATGTTACATTTCTAGTATAGATAAATAAATGCAAATATTTTTTTTTAAAAAGCCGCTCTTTAAATTTTTAATATTTAAATAAGTTTCTTTTCTGTATAATATTTTCGTATAATTTTATACGCTAATTGCAGATCTCAGAAATGGCTGTTTTCTGTGCTCATTCTTTTTCATTATTAAAATTCATTTTAAGATCCTAAATAAAATACATATTATCATTATCAATTAAAATTCTAAAAGAGAATAATTATTGTATCATAAAAAATGAAAAGAAAGTGAATAAAGATAAGAGAATAATTATTTTATCAATGAATGAAAAGAATGAAGATAGGAGAATAATTATTTTATCAATGAATGAAAAGAATGAAGATAGGAGAATAATTATTTTATCAATGAATGAAAAGAATGAAGATAGGAGAATAATTATTTTATCAAGGAATGAAAAGAATGAAGATAGGAGAATAATTATTTTATCAAGGAATGAAAAGAATGAAGATAGGAGAATAATTATTTTATCAAGGAATGAAAAGAATGAAGATAGGAGAATAATTATTTTATCAAGGAATGAAAAGAATGAAGATAGGAGAATAATTATTTTATCAAGGAATGAAAAGAATGAAGTTATAGAATAATTATTTTATCAATGAATGAAAAGAATGAAGATAGGAGAATAATTATTTTATCAATGAATGAAAAGAATGAAGATAGAGAATAATTATTTTATCAAGAAAAGAATGAAAAGAAATAATTATTTTATCAAGAAGATAGGAGAATAATTATTTTATCAAGGAATGAAAAGAATGAAGATAGGAGAATAATTATTTTATCAAGGAATGAAAAGAATGAAGATAGGAGAATAATTATTTTATCAAGGAATGAAAAGAATGAAGATAGGAGAATAATTATTTTATCAAGGAATGAAAAGAATGAAGATAGGAGAATAATTATTTTATCAAGGAATGAAAAGAATGAAGATAGGAGAATAATTATTTTATCAATGAATGAAAAGAATGAAGATAGGAGAATAATTATTTTATCAATGAATGAAAAGAATGAAGATAGGAGAATAATTATTTTATCAATGAATGAAAATAGGAGAATAATTATTTTATTAATGAATGAAATAAAGAGAAGAGAATAATTATTTTATCAAAAAAAAAAAAAAAAAAAAGAGAACAAACAGAAGAAAATAATTATTCTATCAAACAAATCACACGACCTGAAAGCTTTTAAAACTGAAATAGATACATAAACATCGCGCTGTTCTTTTATATACATAAACATCATCTCTTAAAATACGGGAATTTTTGTTGCCTTCCTAAAATAGATTTTAAAATCCTCAAGTACTAAAGTAAGTAACGTTTATTACGCGTTACTTCACACTCCATGAAGTCCTTCAGTTCAAAATGAGACAGATGTCTTTCTTCCACTACTTCGGCTTTAATAGCCTCATCTACACATTCATTAGAGAGAAAAAAAGCATCATTTAAGTAAGCGTTTTTCTTTTTTCTTCCTTTATAATTGAACATTATTAAGGATTGTTTTTTTTTTTTTTGCTGTTCGGGTGTTGTTAATGAGAGAACATCGAATTTGAGACTGCGTTTGAGCTGGTTTTTAGTTCTCTTTTTTAAAAAAAAAAAAAAAAAAGAGAAAGAAATTTTAATTTCGTTCCGAACAGAATATACGTTGGCATACAGAAAAAGGCTTGTATTAAAAACTGAAGCTGTTAAAAAATAGCTTGTAAAACGCTAAATTTGCTACAGTTATTTAGCTATTAAATTAAGCTAAAGTTATTTAGCTATTAAATTAAGCTAAAGTTATTTAGCTATTAAATTAAGCTAAAGTTATTTAGCTATTAAATTAAGCTAAAGTTATTTAGCTATTAAATTAAGCTAAAGCTATTTAGCTATTAATGTTTGTAAAGTTTAGCTATTAAAAAGAAATTATTTAGCTATGGCGAACCCGAAACCTATTTGGTACCGAAAATTAAGCTAAAGATTTAGCCACTCGCAGGCGCCATGGATGTTTGATAATTAATTTAGTTCATATGGCAACGACAATTTATTTTTAATGGTTTTGACAGTAATTTGGATGTATTTACCTCAGAAAAAACTTTTGCTATTATTGATAAACATTAAATAATAAATACAAGTATAGCTAAAAATACAAGTTTTTTAAAGCAAACCATTTTAAGCAATTTGAAATAAACATTTATTGTCTTTCGAAAATTCGTGAAAGCCATGAGTTCGAGAAAAAAAAAGAACAATTGGTAATTTTGAAATGAAAAAGAAATATTATCAATAATCTATTTGAAAATAAAATTAAACTAACAAATTTAACGATCACGTAACTATTGGATTTTTGTTTCTTATTTACACAAACACCAGTTTTCTGAAATTTGAATC
This sequence comes from Caerostris darwini, assembly GCA_021605075.1. Taxonomy (NCBI): domain Eukaryota; kingdom Metazoa; phylum Arthropoda; class Arachnida; order Araneae; family Araneidae; genus Caerostris; species Caerostris darwini. The sequence continues at coordinate 183,219 of BPLQ01001797.1, read as the reverse complement.
AATTCAACTTGTTTATGAACTGCAGCCACAATTTGAATTGTATATTCCAATTTTTCTAAAGTAACATCAAAACAAAAAAATTAAATCATTTTTTTGTAGTTGTTGTTTGTCAACGGTGCTGAAATAAGTTTTATGATTGATGATTTTGGATAAGTTTTTGATAGGCCTATGATTTATTTATTACTTGAATCAAATTTTCTCAATATAATTTTACTTCGTCTTTTTTTTATTCTGAGGAAAGTTAAAGTGATTATTTTAAAAAATAACAAATTTTATAATTTGAAGATTCATCAAAGTTGGTATATTGCATTATAGCCTAATTATTTTATTTAAGCGTCTTTTTTATTTGAGTGTACTTTCTATATTGGGGGTTTGATGGCCAAGTGACTAGTGCTCTGGCCCTCGATGCACAGGTTTCGGGTTCGAGTACCATGGATGTTTGTTGTGGTTCGGAATACACTCTAAAACGTAGGTTCCGGTCTAATTGGGCTGGCAACCCTACCCCGTTAAAAAAAAAAAAAAAAAAACATCTCCCATCTCGAAATCTGCCAGTAAGCAGATGGCCTCGGTCCACCATGGGACTGTTGCACCAATGAAGTACTTTCTATATTGCTGTCTTTCAAATTGTTATTTTTTTTAAAAACTCTTTAATTATTTAAATTTTTTTATATTCCTTAAACTCCTAAAAGCTTTTCGTCATCCTGATTTCCAACTGTCTAGCGCTCTGGCCTTTGGTACCAGACTTCAGGTTCGAATACTGGCGGTGCCATGGATGTTTGTTAATCCACGTTAAACTTTAGGTCCCTGGTCTAATTAGCTCAAAATATGCACAAAATGACTATAGCGCGACAAACAAAACAAAAAACCTAACAACATTTTTAAAACACCTCTTCCTTACAAGTAAATTGGGGAACATTTTAATCCTATCTCTTACAAAATGAAATATTAAAAATTATTCAACATTACATTTTTTAAGTGTTGATACTGTAATATTTTACTTTATTACAATAGAATTGAAGTGCATATAACAGTACAATCAATTTGACAAGATAATAAAGAAAAACTGACAACTTGATATAGCTATTCTTCAACTAAGGACTAAAATAAATTGTTGAACTTGATGTTGTAAAATATTGCAGTTGTCAGAAACATATATGTCGAAATAAACACTCGCTGTACAATAAAACAATTGCTATTCAGCTAGAAGTTAAATTCGAATTTGAAATGTTTATAATGCAATTTTTCCTTGGAGACTCGAAAGTTGGTGCATCATTAATGGTATAAACTTTTTATTTGGGATTATTTAAGGATTCATCAAAAATAGCGGATTTTTTTTTTTTTACTTAATTTTTACTTTTACTGAATTTCTTCATATAAATTATAATTTATATATATCATTTTAAAATCCTTTTAATTACTAAAAACATTAATTTTTATTTAATTCAAAATATTAATTTCAAACTTTAAATAGTTTCATGAATTTCAAATAAAAAAATCAATCAAATTTTATATCAAATAATAAAAATCAATATAAAAATTTACTTCACTATTTTTTTAAGGAAGAACAAATAAATGTGAAAGAACTATTAAATCTATTAAAAAGAACAATTAAAAAATTATTAAAGCTAATTAAAAAGAACAATTAAAGAATTATTAAAGCTAATTAAAAGAATTATTAAGGCTAATTAAAAAGAATTATTAAAGCTAATTAAAAAGAACAATTAAAGCAACTATTAAAACTAATTAAAAAGAACAATTAAAGCAACTATTATAATTGTTCTTTTTAAATAGCTTTAATAGTTGCTTTAATTGTTCTTTTTAATTAGTTTTAATAATTGCTTTAATTGTTCTAAAGAAGCTATTAAAGCTAATTAAAAAGAGCAATTAAAGAATTATTAAAATTCATTATAAATAATTATTAAAGTTCATTAAAAATAATTATTAAAAATAATAATTATCAAAACTAAAGAATTATTAAAGCTAATTAAAAAGGATAATTAAAGAATTATTAAAGCTAACTGCTAAAAAGAACAATTAAAGCTAACTATTAAAAAAGAATTATTAAACCAACTATTAAATAGAACGATTAAAGCTATCGAACATTATATACTAAGATACAGCTCTGTTCTAACAATGGATATTTTTTTATTCTTTACTAAAAAAAAATTTGCAAAACCTAATGGCAGGGCAGAAGGATATGTCAAATTATATATCAGGATGTAACAATAGTTTTTTTTTACCCGTAAAATATATGGGTATTGTTTCGAATAGAGTGGCACAGAGATGTCTTTAGACCATTTTCAATTTTTTTTCAATTTTTTCACGGACTTTTTATACATATTTTACAAAATAATTAAGTAATTATTAAATAATTAAGTAAAAAGTTAATTCAGAAAAAAAATTAATTGTTTTTAAAAATTCCTTCTATTAGCTCACACTCTTCCTATATATATCTTGTTCAAATTTTCAATCGCTCTTAAAATACTTTTTATTCCTCCACTCAAGTTCAAATACAGTTTTTTTGTTAAACTTGTAGTGGATGACACTGGATGTTAATACAGTTTTTTCAAATATTAATTCAGCAATTACATTTAATTACTTAATTTTAGTTTTTTTTAGATTTAAGTTGCATATATCTACCAATAGAGGGCGCCAGATAAACTTAAAAATGAATGAAAATTATTTATAAAGGATTTTCTGCAATATAGTGAAAAAAAAGAAGGAATTGACTTTAAAAAATTTGTTTTTATATTACTTGTTTTTTTTAAGATTGCTGTTATGCCTTTTGTTTTTATATTAAATTCTAAATTTTATGGGTAACCTGTACATTGGTCCATTTGATTACAACTTTTTATTTTATTATTTTTTAAGGAAAACTATAAAATATTAAAACGATTCAACTATCTATGATAAATTAGTAGATCCTCGATAATAACGTTAAGACAGTGAACTTAGCCATCATTCGCGGCTTATATAGCAGCTTCGAAGTGACCTGTATGCAAGGAAGATCTTTTTCAGTTGTGAAATAAAAGGAATAGAAGCTTGTGAGTTGTAAAGTGAAAGAAAAATTGTTTACTCATAAGTTGTTAGGTGATAATCCAGTATATCCCATTTCGAAATCTGCCAATCGGCAGACCATTGCCCACCATGGGGCTGCTGTGCCAATGAAGAGAAGAGATTGAAATGAAGTTGAATTATTTTTCCAAATCGAAACCTAATTAATAAACAAGTAATATAAAAAAAAAAAATTTAAGTCAATTCCTACTTTTTTTTCACTCTATTGTAGAAAGTCCTTTATAAATAATTTCCTTCACTTTTTTAAGTTTATATGGCGCCCTCTATTGGTAGATATATGCAACTTAAATCTAAAAAAACTCAAATTAATTAATTAATTTAATTTAATTACTGTTTTAATATTTGAAAAAACTGTATTAACATCCAGTGTCATCCACTACAAGTTCAAAAAAATGTATTTGAACTTGAGTGGATGAATAAAAAATGTTTTATTAACGATTGAAAATTGGAACGGTATATATATAGGGAGAGTGTGAACTAACAGTAAGAATTGAAAAATATTTTCTGGTTAATCCCCTAGTTGTTCAGTAAAGAGTGTAATTCACGATACTGTTGTTGTTGTTTCTTATTCCATTTGGTAGACATCTAAGCCAAGCCCACGAGCCCATATTTACTCATGATTGAAGGGAAAGAAAGCAGCTTCTGTTGTGATGGAGCACCGGTAAGTAGAAGTCTGACTTTGGCTCCGTGACTCTCTTACAGTCATAGAGAGACGGGGACCTACGGCTTAAAGTGGATTCCGAACCATTACAAACATCCATGGCACCGCCGGGACTCGAACCCGAACCTGTGGCACTGAGCGCCAGAGCGCTAGACACTCGGCCATTCAGGCCCTTAATTCAAGGTACTAAAACCTCCAATCTATATTTCAGAGAATGCAGATGGATTTCTAAGGTATGTTCAGACGTATACCCTCTCGCCGAGCTGTTCTTAAAGCAATTCTAGTCGTTGACCTGCTGCTCCTTCCCTTCCTGTTCCTCCTGTTCTCCAGATGGAGCACCCCTCCCACCTTCATCGCGGAACACCCCTACTTCCTCTATGACCTGGACCTGAAAGAACCTAGGAGTTCCGGCCAAAGGTGCGTGCTTCCCAAGCTGCATCCATTCGATCCGTCCATCTGGCACTATTTCTCGCCCCCCAAGGACATCGTGTGTAAGACAAGACAGTTGGACCTCACTTTCGTCAGCGAAGAAGGAGTCTTGACTTTTGATGGTACCCAACTGGAACGCAGTGGTTACGAAGTGGGAAGAAATCTGCATTGCCATTGGTATACCGTGCTGAGGGCTGGCGACAATCAAGATGATGATGACAAAGTTGTCTACAGAAGTGAAGTAAGTTTCTACTTTTGTGATATGTTGAAAATCGTTCTGTTAATAAGATAAAATACATAGAATTTACTGCATACAAATAATAATACAAATTGCAACATTAATACAAACAGCAAAATAACAGACATTCAATATGGAAGTATCAATACAAACTATAATATAGCAGACATTCAATACGGAAATATTAATACGAAATAACAGACATTCAATACAGAAATGTTAATACAGACTACAAAATAGCAGACATTCAATACAGAAATATTAATAGAAAATGCAAACTAGCAAGCTATCAATACAGAAGTATTAATACAAACTGCAAATTAGAAAACTTTCAATACAGAAGTATTAATACAAACTGCAAATTAGAAAACTTTCAATACAGAAGTATTAATACAAACTGCAAATTAGAAAACTTTCAATACAGAAGTATTAATACACACTACAAAATAGCAGACATTCAATACAGAAATATAAATGCAAACTACAAAATAGCAGATATTCAATACAGAAATATTAATGCAAACTGCAAAATAGCTGACATTCAATACAGAAATATTAATGCAAACTACAAAATAGCAGACATTCAATACAGAAATATTAATGCAAACTACAAAATAGCAGACATTCAATACAGAAATATTAAAGCAAACTGCAAAATAGCATACATTCGATACAGAAATATTAATACAAACTGCAAAATAGCAGACATTCAATACAGAAATATTAATACAAACTGCAAAATAGCTGACATTCAATACAGAAATATGAAAGCAAACTACAATATAGCAGACATTCAATACAGAAATATGAAAGCAAACTACAATATAGTAGACATTCAATACAGAAATATGAAAGCAAACTACAATATAGCAGACATTCAATACAAAAATATGAAAGCAAACTGCAAAACAGCATACATTCGATACAGAAATATTAATACAAACTGCAAAACAGCAGACATTCAATACAGAAATATTAATACAAACTGCAAAATAGCAGACATTCAATACAGAAATATGAAAGCAAACTACAAAATAGCAGACATTCAATACAGAAATATTAAAGCAAACTGCAAATAGCATACATTCGATACAGAAATATTAATACAAACTGCAAAACAGCATACATTCGATACAGAAATATTAATACAAACTGCAAAACAGGCATACATTCAATACAGAAATATTAATACAAACTGCAAAACAGCAGACATTCGATACAGAAATATTAATACAAATTGCAAAATAGCAGACATTCAATACAAAAATATTAATGCAAACTGAAAAATAGCGGACATTCTATGTTAGTTACACGTTAAATATCATCAGAATACGCCACTCATATGAACAAATGTTCCTTAAAATCAGAATATTGTGACATTTTTGAAGCGATCCTTTTTCTAAAAAAATGAAGGCCAAAGATTCTACAGAATCTTATTTTAAAATGCATAGAATAAAATTTCAAATTATAATTGCAGGAATAAAAAACTTTTTACATTAATTGATGTACGCTCAAAGTTGCCATGGCATGTTTATCAAAAATTTATTGCTTTTAAATTGAGGAAGAATTTGTCAAAATGTTTGATGCTTTGATTAAATTTGCTATACCTGAAGCCTGTTTCTTATCCCACTTAGTAGGCAGCAACATCTGGACCAAGTCCAAGAATCCATGTAGTCTCATAGAAGAAGACAAGGGGGGGCAGCTTCTGTTTCGGTGAAATGACCCGTAAATAGAAGTCTGACTTGGCTACGTGACGCTGAATTTTTACTGGGTAGGGTTGTCAGCCCTACACGTAAAGCACTACAGTCATAATAGACCGAGACCTACGGCTTAAAGTGGATTCTGAACTACAAATTACGGAACCGCTAGCACTCGAACCCGAAACCTGTGGCAACGAGCGCCAGAACGCTAGTCACTCGGCCAACAGGACCTTTTGATTAAATTTAATTTGTCCAAAAAAAGTGTAACAATGTCGAATTTACCTGTTGAATATAAAAATTAACTTAAATGAAAATTTTCTACTTGTTGAGATGACATATTTAAGAAACAACGTAATTGACCGAAAAATATCAAGATTTTGCTTCAAAATTTAATTGATTTTTGTATGTAGTAATTGCCAATATAAAGAAACTTCAAAGAAAAATCATGAACTATATCATCACGTACTGTACATCGATAGTTGTTACCTTTATTATATTTACTATTATTTTTTTAATTATAAATATTTGCCGACACATAAAATTGTATGGAAATATATTGATTAATGTCCAGCAAAGGTAACAAATCATTTTTTTTTGCAAATATTTTAAAGTGCTCTTAAAATGAATATTATACATAAATTAGTTAAAAAAAAACATTTTCTTTATTTACAGTTTTAATTTTAGTAATGAAAGAATAAATGTTTATTTTAATCTTTTTTGTTATTAAACTTTAAAAAAAAGAGGAAATTCTAGTGATGCTAGAAACCAAGGTATTCACTTAATGTGAGTATAAAATGCCACATAGTAACAGTAACTAGTAATGCCACATATGAGAAACAGTATAATTGGCAATGCCACATATGAGAAACAGTATAATTGGCAATGCCACATATGAGAAACAGTATAATTGGCAATGCCACATATGAGAAACAGTATAATTGGCAATGCCACATATGAGAAACAGTATAAGTAATTCGTAATGCCAAATAAATAAATAAATATGGAAATATGAGAAACAGTTTTAAGTAATTGGTTTTCAGTAAACCATATATTATAATACACTCAAACCCCTTTTAAATAACATTATGCAAGTTATCATCAAATAACATCTTTCATTAAAATTCTGCCTACAGGCTGTATTGCCAAGCAATGGCACCTTCCTACCACATGATCAAGAAGTGTTCCAGGTGAAATGCCACAACTTTGCCGGAATCACGGTGTACGAGAGGTTGCATGCCCGGGTCCGGAATATCACTAAGCCGGATGGAGCGAAAGATTCCCTGAAGAATCCTGTCAATGTCCTCATCTTCGGACTGGACTCTCTGTCCAGACTGGCATTCATCAGACTCCTGCCGCGCACCTACAAGTACCTGACAGAAGATCTCCAAATGACAGTTTTTAGAGGGATGAACAAGGTTGGAGACAACACATATCCCAATCTTATTGCCTTGCTCACAGGTATGTCTTTATACAGACATTTTGTTTCTAACTGTATCTTTAACTGCGAACAGACGAGAGAATGAGAAAGTAATTCTTGCTTCGAGTGTTTCCGTCTGACAGCGGACAAACCAGTCACGCTATCACTCGCTGCAAGTTACAGCTGGCGTCCACGAGACATCCCTTGCGACGAAAGTACGAGAGAAGCTAGTCGCTCTTGTGAAACAGTTACAAATCGGTTTGTCTAGGTGTGAACAGAACCTTCGGACTCGAAGCGAGAACGATTCGCTTGTTTCGTACTCTATAAGATACTATATCTCGTACTCTAGAGTTACGTACTACTCTCTAGATGCTTCTGTTGATGTGCCTATAAAATCGACTTTAATTGGAGCAAAGCGAGACAGTTGATTCACTCAGAGTCTTCCGTCCACACTGAGACAAACCGATTTATAATTGATTCGCGAAAACTAATGGCTTGTCCCGTTCTCTCATCTGGACGAGGCTTTTTCGCAACACTACGAGTTAACTCGAGCGAAAGTTAATTTTTTACGTTGCGTTTTAATTAAGACACGTTTTGTTTATTGTTGAGCAGCCCCTTAACAATGTAATTGATAAAGCAGACCATTAAGATAGTAATTGGATTGAGAGAATTTATGTCCCTTTCTGGGACGTTTTATATCAATTAATTGATAGTGCAGGAAGGTTACATTGTTTAAAAAGTTAAACGCAACTAAACAAAAACGGTTGAAAGTGAGATATTCGATTGTAAGGGCTCGTGCTACATTGACATCGAAAAAGAACAGTTGATCAACTACTCATTTTTAAAGCCACAAATTGGCACCAAGAATAAAATGGATGTAAAACTTCTGTTGGATTCCCCCTACACAAAACTTCCTATAACGATCAAGTGGTCGAAAGAGTTCACTAAACCTTAAAGAGCAAAAGTACTGCTATAGGAGACTTCAATCCAAAACCTGCTTTGGGCATCGTAAACTACGCAACCCTATATACGTCAATGACTTATTTTATTGGCAAAGAGAGAAATGAGCAAAACTCACTTGGCGATAATTTTTTAAGTGAGCTATAGTATAGGGGCGCATTGACATGGCGTATTCTCGAGACAGCAAATTTATAGTCTTAATTTACTTACATGATGTCACCAAAATACTACAATTTGATTGGAGACTATTTTGCTGTCTAAGGTCTACTAAAGAGTTCACGTAATGGACACACAGTATTACATCTGCCCCTTTTATATCCTTCCCTCTCTCTCCAGACACCGGATGAGCGGCCTGATGCCCAATTGGCTAGCACTCTGGCCTTTGGTACCACAGGCTTCAGCTTCGAATCCTGGCGGTGTCATGGATGTTTGTTAATGGTTCGGAATCCCCGTTAAGCTGTAGGTCCCGGTCTAATTAGCCAAAATGTGCACAAAATGACTGTAGAACGATAAACCAAAACTAGACACCGAATGACCGATGCCGCTAGGTTCTTTGAATTTTAGAAAGGTAATATATCGAGTATAGTGGCAAGTCGGATGGCGTTCAGTTTTCAAAAGAGTTCATCTCATCAGATGGATGTTTGATGGTGCCAGATTTCCTTGAGTTCTCCAGATGAGTTCATCTGATCAGGTGGATATTCGATGGTGCCAGATTTCCTTGAATTCTCCAGATGAGTTCATCTCATCACATGGAAGTTTGATGGTGCCAGATTTCCTTGAATTCTCCAGATGAGTTCATCTCATCAGATGGATGTTTGATGGTGCCAGATTTCCTTGAATTCTCTAGAAGAGTTCATCTCATCAGATGGATGTTCGATGGTGCCTGAATTCCTTGAATTTCACAGCATCCATAGGACTTTTCAGCCACCACAAACAATGAATGGTGAAACAACATACTCACCACGATTACAGAATCTAGAATAACAGCTATTTCATTCTCTTGAATAACGGTTGCAATTTTTGTAGGAAGAAAAGCGTACGGGGTGGTCTTCCAGACTACAACCTGGGCTACGATGATTGGCCTCTCGTGTGGAAGAACTATTCCGAAGCAGGCTACGACACCATGTGGGCCGAGGACTTCCCCCAGTACGGACTGTTCAACTACCTCGCCAAGGGCTTCCGTCGTCCCCCTACAGACCACTACCTGAGGCCCTTCTGGCTGGCTCTCGAAGAATCTTCCCTCCTCAAGTTTAGCTCTCATATGTGCTACGGACCTCATCCCAAGCACATACTGCAGGTACGTGAGGCATTTTGTGTCTCAAACTTTGTTCTTCTCTTCTACTTCTTGATAAAACTTTTCAATAATAATTAAAGTCTCGTTTCCCCCGACGCGTGAGGCGGCGACGCGTCACGCGGCAAGGAAGAAAATTTTTTCGACCCGATCACACCGAAGCCTCAGAAATCGCTTTACTCCTAGGGAAGTTCCAGTTACTTCTACTAGATGGCAGATCTACTATTGGCTCAATCCAAGTCACATGACGCGGCAAGCATTTGAGAGTTGAAAGTTGGTTAACTCGAAATGGTGGGTTTCGAGTGATTGGTCAACGCTCCACGCTTCAACGCCTCGGTGGGAACGAGCCTTAACCTTTTCTTTTCTCATACCCTCAGCCATCTTTCAACATGAAAAAAGTTATTTTAATGGAATAGTGATTTTTTTTAGATTATTCAATTTTTTTAAAATAGCATCCTAATAATTTTCAATCGCATAAACTTCTGGTGAAAATCAGCAACTATTACAGTGTCAAATTTTGAAACGTTGCCTTAAAGAAAGTCAATGTTTTAGAAATCAGGTTCAAAGAAAAATCGATATAATCTTGAGTCAGGACATCATCAGACTTATTTCGATATTTATTCTTAATATAAGCAATAAGACGAGAAAGCTTTTTCAATAAACTCGATGTTAGTGAAAGGAATTGCTCTACAACAGAGTTCTACTGATCCGTAACCTGTTGTACCTAGTTCCAGAGCGCTAATCACTCAGCCATCAGGCCTATTTTGAATATCTTCAGAATATTAAACCAAAATGGTCTAGTTTAACCATGAAAACATTTGAACTTTGTCCAATTAAAAAATAAATTATGCCTTATTATCATGTGTGAACATGATGTTGTCCTGGTTAGGGGTTCGTGGCGCAATCCAAAAAGTGCAGCAAGCAAACAAAACTCCATTGCAAATTTTGGCGGAAAAATGGTAGTTTGGGCCCCTTAACTTTTGAAATGATAATGGAACTCAGGAATTTTCTGAATTTGGCTTTTGCTAGAAGAGTTTTGTAGTATGGTTTTGAAGCACTGTTCACGTTTTGGCTTGGGATTTTAAACATTTGTATATCCAATGGCTATAAGTACTCGTAGTGCATTGATCAATTCCTTCTTTTTGAAGTTTCACATTTATCACTTTTGGCATTTTCCAATGCCTATTTTAGCTGTATATTGCTTCTTATTGTATTTGGAATACTTCATTCTTCATTTATGCCTAGAATTTTCAAACTTTGATATATTCGTTTGGCTATTGTAGAATAACGTTTCTTGTAGAATTGAGAATACTCCATTTGCGATGACAAATTATGACGATTATTTTACTTTTGAATATTCTTTTAGAGATTCTAAAACAATTCATTCTTCATGAAGTTCTTGATCTATTCAGTATTGCTATATTAACGTGGCTATTTGAATTTGGCCCTTCTTGTAACATTCCAATCAACTGCTTCCTATATCTCGTGCATTATTAAACATTGGCAAATCATTCCTGAGTTTATTCATCCGTTCTCCAATGTTCACACATGATAAGTTGAAATTTGCTGAGCAGATTTCAGTTTTTTTAATCTTAAAATTAAGTATTATATTTATTTTTCTTCTTATTTTTCCTTGTCTTACAGATGGAATACGTCAGGGAATTTGTGGCCAAGTACAACAGCAGCAGACGACCCTACTTCGCTTTCTCCTTCCTCGCCGAATTGAGCCACGAGTACCTATCTCGGGTGGCCTCAGCAGACGAGCAGTTCGAGGAGTTCTTCAGGTTCTTGCACCAAAGCGGATATCTGCACAATACCATTCTCATCGTCATGTCCGACCACGGTCACAGGTTCGACGCCATCAGGGCAACCGCGGTAAGCTACATGAATTTATTTATTTTCTTTTAACTCTTTAATAGACGCACTCTTTTTTATGTTAACGCATGCGCAGTGTTAACTTTCAAACTATCTAAAAACAAGTAATATAAAAAAAAAAAAATGTAAAGTCAATTCCTACTTTCTTTTCAACATATTGCAGAAAGTCCTTTATAACTAACTTTCATTCATTTTTTTAAGTTTATCTGGCGCCCTCTATTGGTAGATATATGCAACTTAAATATAAAAAAAACTAAAATTAATTAATTTAATTTAATTACTGAATTAATATTCGAAAAAAACTGTATTAACATCCAGTGTCATCCACTACAAGTTCAAAAAAAATGTATTTGAACTTGAGTGGATGAATAAAAAGTATTTTATGAACGATGGAAAATTTGAACAAGATATATATAGGGAGAGTGCGAGCTAATAGAAGGAATTGAATAAGTTTGCAAAGAAAAATAATTATTACATTCTATCCAATAATCGAATTATGGCATTGAAAAAAATTCATTTATTTACTATTTCCAAAATAATAGAAGTTTCGGAAAAATTTTGAACATTTTTCTTTATTCGCGGAATATTGGCTAAAAGATCTCGTGAATTATGCTGCGAACATATAAGCAGACTCGTGGGTCAGTTGCAATGTGCACCGCCGGTTAGCACTAAGGCTAAGGTTAATCAGCTAACTGCTTTGTTGTAAACATTGTTCACTGTTTAAAAAATACGAGGAGACTTGATAGAGTTTGTGACATTCAGCCTCTTGCCTCTTTAGTCGAACTACCTGATGGGAGTTTTCCAGGTTTACTCCCATACGATGCGCAAATACGTGGTAGTCCTCCCGGAAGGCACTGACTTCCTTCTTCGGCGATAACGAGCTAAGCCAGACTTCTACCTACGGGTGCTCTATCACAGCAGAAACTGTTCCCTCCTTCTTGGATTTTGTTTGGATGTTGCTGTTTACCAAGTGGGATAAGAAACAACATATAAGCAGTGACTCACATTCGCAACCGCAATTGCACTTTATGCTATCATCAACTAATGTAGAATATTTTTTAAGCAAATTTCATTTAAATAGAGATAATTTAAGATACCAAGTGTGCTGAAGTTATTTAGTATAAAGTAGATATAAAAATACATAAATTTTTAAACGCATAATGTAGGACAGTTTAAAGTGGATTCCGAACCACTAAGCAAACTGTAGGTGCCAGTCTGTTTAGACCTCGTGTGCACAAGATGACCGTAGAGCGACAAACCAAACCAATCTTAATTAGCGCAACAGCCCCATTGTGAGCCAAGACCGTCTTCTTACTGGTGGATTTCAAGACAGAAGATATTGTCTTTCTACGGGGTAAGACTGTCAATTCTACGCCCAACGCTCTACAGTCATATTAGAACGGGACCTACGCTTTTAAGTAGATTGCAATCCTCTAGAAGCATACATGGCATCACCGTGACTCGAACCCGAAGAATATGGCACACTCTGCCCTATATATATATAATATACATATTAGTGCACATTATTCGATAAGATTACAGTTACTTGCTTAATTATTTTTAAAAAAATGCATACAATTTCGTTTTTCGCGAAAGCCAGCTCTAATTTTCTCCGAATCAAAGGACGTTTTTATGCATAAAGTTGCATCTTTGTCTATCATTTTTCCATTTTCTAAATTTGAGTTTTCCACCAGTTCTCAGTTAATCCAAAAATTTTATTTTTTGTACGAAGTATAAAAAATCTTGAACCAACGATATTTTGAAATAGTTTCACAAAAAGCAAATCTGAACAACAAATAGAAAGTCAATAAAAATGGATAACGCACTTGAGCATTTGACTTATTACGTCATTTAGATGGGCGCGCCACCTGTTAGTCAGCATATTTCAAATCAATACGATTTCCTCAATTAGAGCAGATGTTTTTATGAACCACTTGTTGCACGTTACTTTTATGTCCCTAAGAAAAGCCATAAATATTTTTTTTACTAAGGGTTATTTATTGTTTTCGATGATACGCGTGGCTAAAAATAGACCTCCAAATGGTTGATTTAAATTATATGTAGTGAGTAAAAATGCAGGCTACTTCTTTTCTCATGGTTTAGAATAAGAATACATCCAATTAAGCACATCGTGAAAATCGAGTAAGTAAAATCCAAATAAATTATCACTGAACTTTCATTTTGAAAAATGATTAGGTTGAAATTAATTATTTCTTGCAGGTCATTTTTAAAAAAATTGCAAATTGCAATAAAATTGTAGGTTATATTTAGATTTCAGATTAATTCCGTATAAAGATTAACTGGTGAGATCTGATGGCCGAGTGGCTAGCGCTCTGGTGCTCGATGTCACAAGTTTCGGGTTCGAGTCCCGGCGATGCCATAGATATTTGTTAGTGGTACGGAATCCCCTTTAAACAGTAGGTCCCTGTCTAATATCACTGTAGAGAGTTGGACGTAAGGCTGACAACCCTACCCTGTAAAAAGAAAACATCACCTGTCTCGAAATCGGCCAGTAGACAAACGGCCTTGGCCTACATGGAGCTGTTGTGCCAATGCAGAAGGAGAAGAAAGATTAACTGGTAATTTTTAATATAATAAATGAGATTCTTTATAACAAGATGTCTTCCAGCATTCACTATGCCAATTCATGGAATATATGTCTTGTCGAATAAATTCTAATAACTTAAAGCCGAGTCCAGATTTGAAACATTTTACAGAACGTTTGTCTGGGTTAGATTGGTTAGTCGTTCTACTGTTATTTTTGTACAAGATGGCCAATTAGGTCGGGTTCTATGATTTGAAACGTATTCCGAATCATTACAAACATTGTCTGTTCTCTAGAGTTGCAAACTGAACTTGAAAAAACAAGCTTTTTCTAGAGAGAATCCAATCGTCTTTCAAAAGTGATAAATCCTTTCATGCGTGATAAAAAAAATATAAAAAATTTTAAAAAAAGCCTCGAAAGATACCAAATAAGTCTCGATTCCCCTTCAAACTGTAACAAACTGAGTGCTGAACACTTTCGCACATTTAATTGGATACCGCAGAATAGTAGATACATTCATCTGATTTCTGATACAATTTGCTGATTTTCATTCTATCTTGACTTGATTCAAAACAAATATAATTTATTACCATAGCAGATGACATGGTAGTTAGTACGCAGGGTTTCAAAACTAAAAGAGCTCTATTTGAAACAGACAAATGCCATCTGGCATATTAAATCAGTAGAGGATGTCTCACAAGAAATAACTGTTTGAAATTCGTTGTAAATTTTGGTGGCAATGGGCCAAAATCGACATTGCAAAATGTTTTAGCACGAGGGGCATTAAAAAAAGTAATATATTAAAAAAAAAAAAAATTAAGTCAATTCCTACTTTTTAATACGCTTTTATTAGTTTCACTTGCATGCATGGATGTGTGTGACTTTTTCCCCTGGAGATCTGTTTCTCCTCATATACACTATTTAAGCTGCAAAGAAACATTTACAGGCATCTTTCAGAAAGAAAACAGTTGATACTTTTTAATACGCTTTTATATTAGTTTCACCTGAATGTTTGTTTGTTTGTAACTGACTCTTTGGGCTCGATTTTGCCCTACTTTAAGCGATAGCCTTTGTTTTACTCACAATTACATTATTGTAAGAACTATAGTTCCACTCCTCCATACCGGGACCTCATTTAAATATTATAGTTTAAAAACTCGAAAAAACATGCTTTTTGAGTTAATCAAACTAAAAAGTAAAAAATAATTGTTAACATAAGAATAAAATGACTGACGAGAAAATGAATGTCACTGTTCTAAAAGCGTGAGGTGCTTTGTAGGACATTTTCAAACTCTGCATTTCGGAATGAAACTAGTGAAAAATTATAACGATTGATATCGAGCACCCCACGATTTTAGAACAGTGACACTCATTTTCTCGTCAGTCATTTTATTCTTATGTTAACAATTATTTTTTACTTTTTAGTTTGATTCACTCTAAAGTCGTGTTTTTTAGTTTTTTTAAATTTTTTCACTATATAGCAGAAAAGTCCTTTATAAATAATTTTCATTCATTTTTTAAGTTAGAAAAAGTTATCTCTCTCTCTCTCTCTCACATACACACTTTCCATCTCTCTCATTAATTTATTCACACAAGTTTCATTTTCCCTCCTTGACTCAGACTAGAACCCAGAATGAAAAAAGAATCCGAAAAAGAAATTTTTTTTTCAGCTATCTACACGCTTCAACACTGACGGTATTTATTCCTAAATTTATATCCTGCTAAATATTCTGTATAACACAAATTTTTTTTCTCCCATATAAAAATTAAATTAATTAATTAAATTTAATGAATGAAATAATATTTGAAAAAACAGTATTAACATCAAATGACATCCACTACAAGTTTAAAAAAATGTATTTGAACTTGAGTGGAGGAATAAAAAGTATTTTATGAACGATTGAAAATTTGAACAAGATATATATAGGGAGAGTGTGAGCTAATAGAAGGAATTGAAAAAAGGAAGGTCGCTGCTTTATAAATTGCGAAGTGCGTAAACAGTCCAATTGTGTGTGTTCGACGATGACGTTGCGCGCACGATACGCATGCGATTGTAAGCTTAATGTGGATCATGGATTTACAAAAAATAATTTTAAAAAGTACGACAGCTGTACAGTTGCGTGCACTTTTTAAATTTCCAACCGAAACTGTTTCAACCAACTGTTCAACTTCAATCAACTGTTTCAACTGTTCAACCGAACCTTGTTCATAGCCAGAACCTTTCGTCCACATTTTCCTTTGAAACATTTTGAAAAAAATGAAATATTAAAATCGTCAGTACTGGACTAACTGAACTCTCAGATAGCAGACGGCTTAATGGCCTATTTTCTATCGCTATGGTCATTGGTACCACATGCTTTAGATTCGAATCATGGCGATGGCATGGATGTTTGTTGGTGGTTCGGAGTCTATATTAAACTGTAGGTCCCGGTCTAATAAACCTAAAGTTTTCAAAAAATGACAGCAATGACAGCGGCAAAATAAACAAAAACTTAGTTGGCGGAATTTATGTAAGAAAGCTTATCCTGTGGTATCAAAAGTGGTTACAGATGAATAGAAGCTCTTTTGTTCGTAATAACAGGGACATTCAAAACGATCCATATTTAACTGAAGAACCAAGGGTCGCATTCCACTTTGAGTTTCATAAATTTGTCCCCTAACCGTCGTTGTTGAACTTTCAATATCGGAAAGACAGAAAAATATCAAACTTATAGGTAGAACAATCCCATTTATTTAGATCAGAGAAAGACTATATGGATATGTTTAACATGGTGCCCAATGATGCCCATGTGCAATTCTGACTGACGAATAAGACTGGCGCACTCTTTCGGATACTGCTAATGATAGAATAAATATATCTGCTGCAACAACAATTCTCGAGACGAGATATCTTGCACATCAATGATTTCATGACACATTGTAAAGCATTAAAAATGTGCTCCCCTTCTCAGCATTTGCTTTGATTGGCTTTCTACTGAACCATAATCAGCCAATCAGCTACAAGTGTCTACTCGCTTCTTTTCACTGGAAATTTGCATACAGTAAATGCTTGAGAATGACACTTCTCTGGCACGAAATAAACGACAACTGTTGTTTATTGGAAATGTTTTGAAGTGACTTTCTGGCAATCAGTGGTAATTAACCCTAGGTCCCATAGCAAATATTATTTATCTACTCATAATTTGATAAAATATTTTACAACCCCCCCCATAGTGAGCTGAGGTAGTCTACCTACTGACAGATTTAGAGACACGAGATGTTTTCTTTTTACGGGGTAGAGTTCTCAGCCTGCGACCAATGCTCTACAATCATGTTAGACCGAGACCTACGGTTTAAAGTGGATTCTGAATCACTACAAGCAGCCAGGGCACCTCCGGCACTCGAAATCTGTGGCACCGAGCACCAGTCACTTGGCCATAGCACCCCTATGCAAAATTAGTTTGTGGGTTTGGGGTTATGGTTTTTTTTCCCTTTAACAAGTAGAAATTCCAGTTTTCGGAATTAACATTTTATCCCTTAAAATTACTTTATATTAATGATCCCATGCAGTCAAATTTATCAAATGAATATTTTTTCAGGTTGGTCACATCGAAGAGCGAATGCCCTTTTTTGCCATCCACATGCCACAAAACATCTCGTCAACTCAATCTGAGGCTATAGCAGCTCTGAATCTGAACAGTGCTCGACTGGTTACACCATTTGACACCCACGCCACTCTAATCGACATTCTCAACTTTTCAGCACAAGGTCATCCGTTGGGTAAAACGCAACCTCCACCAGGAACTCTCGGCCAATCGCTGTTCAGAGAAGTGCCACTGGAGCGCACCTGCGAAAATGCATCCATTCCTATTAACTACTGCACGTGCGAGACCGAGTCTCCGATTCCTGATTCGGACACTCGAGCAGTTCTTGCAGCAACAGCAATAATCAAGCACATCAACGAATTACTCAAGGATGGTGGAACCACCATCACTGAAGGCTGTGCCTCACTGTCGCTCAAAGTAATCAGGACAGCTCATTTGGTGAAAACTGCTGAAGACTTTGGTGACAATGGTCTAAAAGTCAGGGTTGTTGTGGAAGCAGACCCTAGTGGTGGGATTTTCGAGGCAACAACTTTAGTGAAAGACACTGATGCACAAGTCTTGGTTGATGTGAGCAGAATCAATCCTTATGGAAACCAGTCCAGTTGTATTAAACATGTCATACTTCGGAAAGTATTGCTACTGTTCAGAACAGTTTAATAGTGAAATCAACGGTGATAATTCAAGGACGTCTTGATAGATTCTAATCATAATCACTCTATGGCAGCTATGTTTATTTTATAAAAATCAGCAGTGTTAGTTGTTTCATATGATGGCCAACCTTGGCCATATTTTTTGAATATTTAGATGCTAACCAGTTTTACAAGCCTTTTTGAAATATGATGTTGAATTTTATATAGATTGTTTCTCATGTATTTGTAATTTCATTTGTTCTAATGAAACTTTTTGCAAAATAAGAATTACAAAAAAAATTTCTTAAGACTACAATTTTGATGGAAATTTGACTGATACATTATTAATTAAAGTGGTTTAAACTTCCGTTATAAATATTAACAAAATGTGTAATAAAATTTCAAATAATTTAAACCAAGTTATGTAAAGTTGTATCAATAACCACACACACACACACACATTAACTTAAGAATAGCATCTCAGTAATATTTTAGAAATTTTAATACAAACATCATATAAAATTACCTGTATCGCATATATAATAAAGTTTAAATGCAAATGAATATTTTACATTCAATTGCTGTCAAAAAATTATGAATTTTATTGGCTTTTGAAAACTACAAGCCCAATTTATTAAATGACAGTCTTTTCATAACTGTGATACAAGGAACTAAATAAGAGTAAATTAGAATATAAACTTTATGGTTAAAATTGAGATTTAATATAGCCCAATTTGTGAATCTTTTTTTTATGGTTTGCCACTTTAAAACATGCAATCAAAAACATAATAAAGAATATTTTTTTCGGTTTTAGAGCTTTTTGACCCTAGTTTACACCATTGCTCAAAAGTTTGTGGAACATTTTAAATAAAAATCATGAATGCCCAAATATAATTCAGTACAAAATAAATTTGCTAAAATCAGCAGTAGAAAAAAAAAAAGTACAATTTTTTTTTTTTTTTTTAGTTTTACATAAATTGCTGAAATTTTTTTAAATATATACATGACTCACTTTATATTTATTGATATTTACAAATGTATGTAGAACTTTTTCATTACTTGTTGAACATTGTCTCCAGTACATTAATTTTGACTCATAAAAACATTTCATTAGAATTACTATTATTTTAATAATTTCTTGAGTGATAATCAATAAATATGAGATGTATTATGTTTAATTTCACATTAATAAAGGGGTTTTTTATGTAGCAATATGCTTTCTTGCTTTTAAGTAGGAAGGTATATTTTTTCATGTCTTTATTTTACATTTCCATGAATATCATGAATCTTACATCATTATAACATTTAATCTTACATCATATATCATGAATCTTACATTATAATTATCATGAATTTTACATTCCTCATAAAATATCAGGATAACAATTAAATCTAATTTTTGCATGTTAACATTTTCTGAAACAACTTCTATTAAATAAAAACCTACACTTCATATAACATTCTAATAATAATTTTCAAACTCCAAAAGCATAAGTTTGTTTTTTTTTTAAGTACTGAAAACCCCTATTAGTAAATTTAATATCAACAAATCCATTGTTCATTTATAGATGGTAAAAATCTGGATTGCAGAATATTTTAGTTTTGTTATTCAATTTTTTCATTTCTTGATACTGTACCTTATATTTATAATAAAATACCACTAATTTGGCATTGTGTTGCCATAATTTTGAATTGCAAGCTTATTCATTTACTAGAGTTTGGAAAAAGTTACATTTTACAAAAAACACACATTTAATTTTGGAATTATCCTAGTATGAATAATGCACATAATGATTAAAAATTACTACTTGCACGTTTTTGATTATTCACTTTTTGTTGAATAACTTAGAATATGTTTAACTAAAGATTAGCATTATTAATAAAAGAAAAAATAATTTAATATAGATGTTAGTTTAATTAATGTGTGATAAGTGTCAATTTTTTAAATTAAGATATATCAAGAAATATGAATAAAATTTTATTATATACATTTAATTATGTCAACTTTTCATCTTCAGATATTTAGAAAGTTTTGAAGACAATTCAGTGATATGAACTTCTTCCTGAAAATAGCAATATAAAATTTTGTATTCACTAAAAAAAAATTATATGAACAGATTAATTTCAATTGTTAAAATATTTTTAGATAACTATTATAATTATCTAATTTATTATCTGTTTTAAGAATTATTTTTGTCTTTTTATAATATGTTTTCACACAGTAATTTGTTATTAAAATCAAAACATAGCAGTTCAAATTCTTTTTTAAAAAAAAAAAAAAAACACTTACTTGTAGAGTAGTGTCCCGATTTCTCAATCCTGCTATGCCAGTTTGTAAAGAATTCTCATTCAATACTATGATATATGGTATTCCCATTTCATCACATCTACAAATAAAATACACATTTGCACTCAATTCAAATGATATAGTAAAAATAATTTATAACATATAATCTATAATATATTAAAATTCAGAGTTCTATGGTTTGTGTAAAAAAAATAGTATTATATAATTCAATGGCATTATATTGTAAATTACATGAACTAATTTTAATACTGGAATACATTTTATTTTCCTTAAAATATCTGAAATATTATGCATACACTAAAGAATTTAGCATGAAAAAAAATTTTTATTATAAAAAAATGTTTATCATATCTGATTGAAAATATAAATTTATTTATGATTAATTTTTATTTTTATAACAAATGCAAATTTTAGTAACTTTTTTAAAACACAATTATTAAATTCATAAGCACAAAATTATTTTATGTATGTTTCTATTTTTGAAATAGAAGAGATCTGTTAAAGGAATTTATTATATAATTTGTTGCTTAGTACTGAAAATTTTAATAAATCTTTTTAATAACAAATACCAATATGAACTTCTAAGAATCAGTTTGAAATCAAATATTTCACTATATATATATGAAGAATAAAAAAAAGGATTAATTTTCCATTTTTACTAAATACCCAAAACTTAGCAAAAAAAATAAAAAATAAAAAAAACATGCTGTGTAAAAGTCTTTTTAATACTGAAATTAATAATCATTTAAACCTAATATTCTTTGAGTAAATATTCTGAACGAGTAAATATATGGCAGAAAAGAAAAATCAGCAACATAAAAATTTAAACCAACATTTCCAACAACTGGTTATGAGTACACATTTTATGGAAACACAAAGTCTCATTAGATTTAATCACTTTTACTTATAAGCATACATAGTTAGTATTAAAAGGAATGCCATTAAAATGAACTTTCAGCATAGTAAAATTCTGGAAGCAAAAACATTCATAACAAAATATTATTTTAAATTAACATCTTTATAAAAACTGTTGATTTATAATGTTATGCTAAATGAAAACAATCATATTAGAATGTATTAAACAATCATATTAGCAAGAATAGTAAATAAATTTAGAAATACCTAAATTAAATTTGTTTGTACTCAATTTGAAATTAGGAAACATTTATCGATGATGGGTTCAGTTTACCATTTATTAATAATAATATGTTTTATATTTTTCTTTAATATAGGAAAGCTTTTGAATTCATAGCTAAAAATCAAAATATACATACTTATATTTTGTCTCATTTATACCTTTCTTAAAATAAGTATTCTACAATTTAAGATATAATTGTTTTGTAAAAATAAAAAAAAAAATAAACTAATTATAATCATAAAAGAAAAATTTGATTGAATATTGAATATTTTTTTACTCTTTCCATTGAACAATTCTAATAGAACATAATCAAAAATATGTATAAATGTTATAAAAGAAAAAATAAACAATGTTGATATATAAACGAAATTGTTTTAAAAATTGTTAAGAGTTTTTTTTATTTTGAATCCCTACTTTTTATTAATTCAATTTAATCACTGATAAATGTAATAAGCTTTTTCTCTCAGAAAAGTCTTCAGAACCACTGATTGAAATGTTTCAGTTTTGATTAAGAACAAATAAAATAGATAGAGAAACGATTTACTTTTCAAAATTCAGATGAATTGGATCAGAAAAGCAAGAATTAGATTCTGGAAGTACATTGATGCCACTTTCTTTTAGTTCTTTGGTCAAATGATTTACAACATTTTTCAATTTCTTTAAGTGTTCTGCATCAGTATCTTCAAGTGCTAAACTGACTTTATAAGGTGCTAGTTTATAATGTAAATGAAAGACCTGAAGGAGAAAAAAAAATAACACATATTAATGCAGAAAATATCACTTTTTCAATTAAAAGAAATTGAGCATAACACAATATTATGTAAATGATTTTTGTTCTAATAAAAGTCATGATTGGATATACTATTTAGATATGAAAAATCATGTATTATTAATTAATCAAATTATCTTTTAAAGTCCAGAATGCTATAAATTTTATAAATCAAATGTTTATTCTTATTTCTAATAAATACATCATAAAAATAAATATTGTTTCATTGCATAATAATGAAACTTAAATTAAGAAAATTGATCAGGTTTCTAAATTTAACTTCTGAAAATTCTAAATTTTTAACTTGCAAATATCATGTTATTTAAAGTGAATTAAATTATAAATACCTTATATCAAATGCATATTTTAATAAAAATTATGTTTTCTTTTTAGAAAATATTCAAAAAAAATTTTGATACAATATTTAATGTTAAAAATAATTTATATGATTGAATAATTTAAATAAACAAGGTATAAGTAAAGGTTGAATATATAGCATCCAAAAGATCATCAGGATTTTAAAATCTTATAGTTAAACAACTAGTATACATGTTTAGGTTAAAATATAACAAAAAAATTTTTTGTGGTGGTTTGCTAAAAATAAAATAAATTAATGGTCCTTCTATTTGTAAAGCAGATACATTATCTAACTCTGTTTTAATTCTAAGCATTCATGAATTCAAAATAAATTAGAAATCAAATTATTAAAGAGGGGCAATGGGCGTACCTGTTACGGAGTTCCTAGGTGGTTTTAAGAACCACTATACCTCCACATCTTAAATTAGTTAGAAAATTAGCATTAAATGTAATTGCTTCAATTATAGCATATTAATAAAGAAAATAAAAACAATTTAAAATTTAGGAAAAATATCTCTTGCTTGAGAACAATTAAAGCAAGAAATCGAAAAAGCTAAAGCTTAAGGTACAATTAAGAGTCCGTTGACGATGCCCCAAAAAAAAGATTTAAGATTCAAGTTAAAAATAAAAATTTAAAGCTAAGAAAAATAAAATAAAGTAGTTAAGAAAATAAAAATGAACAAAAGTACATAAATAACATTGCAAACAAAACAATCTTTCATTGACTGGCTCGCCGACAAATGGCGCCATCATTCTGTTAAACATGGTAAAAACCCAGCCGAAGTTGGGGAAAAAACATTTTTATTGAGAAGAAAACTGTAGTGAGAAGTGAAAGTGAGCAGTTTAATAGTATCTAAAACTAAAAGTTACAATTAACAGTGAGACTATGGAAAAATTTAAGTACAGTAAAGGTTCGAAATAGTATAGAAATAACAAGCTTGAAAAATGTAAACAAAAGCTTCGTCTTTTAAGAAAACAAGTAGATTAATTACAAATAAACAAACAATTAAAGATTAAGAGTAATAAAAGCATAGGATCCATTAAATTTACAAAAATTAAAAATACAATTAAGAGTCAGGTAGCCATTAAAATATAAAACAGGTTATTTTTTAATTTATCTTATCAGTGAGTAAAGCATTACATGGAAAGTTGTCCAATTAGGGAAAGCTTATACTCTTTCTTGTGTTTAGTTGTTATATTTTTATTAGATACTTTAAAAACTTTACTTTTTACCCATTACTCTTTTATAAAAAATACATTAAAAACAAATATGCACAGTAGTACAATTATGTATCCTCCATATTCAACAAATGCAATGTAAAGCTTCACCCTGCTAAAGAACTTCTGCAGTTTCTACACTGATACATGAAAATAATTTAACTTATCATTTCATCTGAAATCTTCATGGTCAAAGTTATTTAAATAAACACAAAATATTCTAACAGAAAAAAAATTTTTACTGTCTGTAATTAAGAACAAAATACTATTCTTTTAATATTCTTAAAAGCAACCTTACTGAAAGTAAAACAAATCTAAAATGCTGAACAGAAAATTTATTTCAAAATGTTGATTATGGTGCAAATATATCCTAAAAGATTATCTTTTTCAGCAGAATAAAGACAAGATATTGTTCTCTATTTATTCAAATCTATTTTGAAATGGTTTAATGATGCTATATAAATGTTAAAGTAAAACATTTGTGTTAAGACTATAAATGTGTTAATGTAACATTTGTAACACATAACATTTGTGTTGATGTAAACATAAATATTAATTTTATAATAAAAATAATTACTTTAATCTTATGTTGTTACTTTTTTTATGAGATCTCTTTTAATTATGATCTTGTGTGATGACTCAGAAAAATTAAAGAAAAGTAGAAAATTAAGAAAGAATATTAAAAATATTCCTGTCTTTTCTAGATCAGCTTAATAAAGACAGTTTTCTTTAAAAAATTTATATATTTTGTTTTATATTACATAAGTATCTTATTTTATATTTTGTATTGATTTCTCATTCCCTGATTTTTTTTTCTAGAAACATCTATATTGACTACTGTTTTTGAAATGATTTAGAATAATTCAATTCTTTGAAATGAAGATTTTCCAATAATTATCTTGTTGCGGAAAAGTTCAGAGACTGAATTTATTTTGTACTGACATAATGTCATTATATGTATTTATTAATCTATATAGTTATGATGTATATAAGTAATATAAATAAAAATTCTTAACTTTAAAATATGTAAGTGTCTCTCTCTCTCTCGGCATTACATTGCCTGGAATTAATTATTATGAAACTTTGAGAAATGTTACTTGAATTAAAACATCTGCAATTAAGAAACATGAAAGATGCTCACATTTTTGTTTTTATCTTCTCTCCATTTCTCAGCATAGGAATTTGATAAGTATGCTAGTACAGCTAAATCTAAGTTTGCATCACAGGAAACAATAGCAGGCATAGAATCTTGTTGATGCTTATCAATTCCTAGCTGAATAGCATGTTTTTGACAAAATTCTTCTACAGATTTATTATCATGAAGTGTGATAGTCTCTAACTGATCTTTTCCCCATGGATTTTCAAGAAGTAAAGATAATTGTTGATCATTTAATGATGTCTTTGTTACATCAGACATAGAAAACTTTGATGGTATGCTGGAATACTAAAGAAAATAATGGTTTATATTTTTTTAAATCTGAATTATTACTACAAGGTTAGAAAAAATTCATAAGAAATAAATTAAAAACTTTAATAAATAAACAAATCTAATAAAGCAGAAATAATAGCATTACACAATTGTAAAAAATAGTCTTATAAATATATAAAAAAGAAAATTTTTTTAAACTATTTGTTTACTTATTATTTCAACTCATTCAAAAATAAGAAACAAAAAAACATTTTGATTTATTTTTATGACAATTTTTATTTTTGATACTCATCTGAAATTGTCTAGATATTTTAAATAGTTTATTTATATTCACATTGTTAAAAAATGTTAAAGATTTTATAAATTAGTGATAAAATAAAGCTAAATAAAAATAGAATTTCATATAAAACTAATTTGTAATCATATTTTGGCAATAAAAATGAGAAATCTTACATTTTCCCCTCTTTATAAGTCAAATCATGTTAATTTTTAAAAAATAAACTCATATAAAACATCGAAAAAGATATGTACATTGATAGTCTATATTATTTATTATTGTCAGTATAAAAAATGAATAAATTTTACAGCAACTTCTCTAAGATCACAAGTCTAAATTGTACTGCATATTAAAAAATTCATAAAAAGGAAGAATAATATACACAAGTCAACAACTACTGTTTATTTATTTAATTTACATGTTATTAAATATTTTTAAGTTTGTATTGTTTCCATTAAATAATTTTTATTAATAACAACTAGAATTTATAATAGTTTAAGAGAAATTGTTTTAGTTTTCAACACTTTTTTATATATAAATAAAAACAGTCAAAAGTAAAACTTTGCAGATTAATATAATATAAAATTGTATTTAATACCTTTCTCCACCATAAGTATCTCTGTTTTGACCAATGATGAAACCAATTTAAAGATTTCTTTAAAGGACAGAAAAATATCACAGAAATATGAGTCCAAGCCTCTAAATCACTAAAACAGATATATATGCATATATAAATAATGATATATACATATTAGTATTTTTTATCATTACGTCATTTAAATTACATAGAAGTTATATTATTAAAATCATTAAATATTTAAAATAAATAATAACATACAATGTACACTTGATAATATATGGAGATGAAGTAAAAATAAAACAAATTTTATGCAAATAAAGCTGTTTACTTTTTCTAAATTACATTTTAATTTTCATAGTAGTTTTCCCATCACTTAAATAATCACAGAATAGCATTTTCAAAGAATAGCAAAATAGCATTTTTGATGCCACAAATAAATGTAATAATATATTGAAATGAATATTTAATCTTATAGTATATCTCATTTGCCCTTTTCTGTAATTGATATTTTTAACAAAAGACCCCGAAGATGTCTTAAAAAATAGAATCATAAAATATATACACAATATATTTACCAAATCATTTAAAACACGTATTGAGTAAAATATTGAAAAAGAAAAGAGGATGGTTTCAAACCACAATTGATTAAATACAGAATAGATTTAAGGTGTTTTTTTTTTAAAGAAAGAGCATTAATATAAAATAATCAATATAAACTTTTACTGAATCAAAGGCTAAAAAGTAAAATGATAGGAAATACTATTTTATATGCTGTCCTCTATATCTAGCATATTTGTATTGCAAATAAATAATATTTTTTTTTTCTTACTCAAATTTGATAGATTGCTGTTTCACTGTATATGAATAATGCATGTGTTAAATAATTTTAACAAGACTTTTATTAAATGAATATACGTTTAATTATTGAAATTTTATTCTTTATTTTTATTAAGGAAATGAAAAGATACTCACTTTAACATGTCAAAATTCACGAGATCAGAAGACTGTTCATTAGGAAGATTCTTATTAAGACAAGGTCCGTATGCAGCTAAACCAAATGGCAAACTGCAGCCGAATCTGTGATGAATTTTAAAATAGTTATATAAGACATCTGCAAAAAAATACAAATGAATCACTAAAACTTAATTAAATTTAAATTACTTATTATATGATCTTGCAATATTGAAATTATGATGTATGATTTAATAAAATGCCAAAATTATGGATTCAATTACCATGAAGTAAATCACTTGAACTTTCTTGTGTGGTTTTTGGTAGTAAAATTTTTTGTTTCTTTGGTATGGGAAATTCTACTGGAAATATATTGATATCATTATTATTTATCAATGAACAAAACCTAAAAAAGAAATGAAAAATTAGTATTCATAAATTTTATAAATCTTTCACAAATATTGAATGGATGCAAGTGAAAGAAATGGAAAAAGAATTTTCAATACAAAGAAATATTTTTTTTTTTTATTTTGAATTTCAAATTGTATTCTACAGTTAAGTTGGGTTAACCTGAAGTAAGCAGTAAACATTAGATTCAAGTATAATTATATTTTCCAAATGCTCAGAACATTATTATTCTAAGGTTTTAGCATAATTCATATATTTTACAGAATGTTTAGAAGTTATAAGTACTAATATGAATAGAAGAAAATTCTCATTATCTTTCCTTCAAGTTAAAATAATATATTATACCACCATACCAAAAAAATTTGTATATGTTTATAGAATAATGTTAACATTAACATATATTAAAAATTTTAAAGCAATCAATCAAATAATAAAAAGATTTTTTTTTCATTAACATCAATTAATTATAGCTTGTAATTTCTTTCTGCCTTTCAAGCAATTTAATCTATATTTTTATTAACAATAATGCTCATAAACCACTATATTTTCATAATCCAATGTATGACTACGAGTAAAAGATCGCTTTTATCCTTTCTAAAATATAATATATACATATATATTTATGCACTGTTGTATATAACTTAAGCAACAATTGGAGCGACTTTGTGAACAATTGGTATGCTGGAATAACTTTGTGATATCATTTGATGAATGACATCACAAGAACTTTGTAAGATAATAAGGAAATTCAGAATACAGAGACAGTATTTTGTATTTAAAAGATGAAGAAAACATATTAATGAAAAAACACAGTATAGAATTAATAAAAAAAAGGCTTTATCAAAAGAGTATCATTGGCACAAATGGTTATCTGCCCAAAAGCAACAAATAGATATCCGATAGTGAGATATGACCTCCCTTAACTGTAATTGTTCCTTCACACTATATTCAACATTCAGATTATCGAATAAAATTAGAGTGCTCATTTATCAATGACTTTTGTTTCAGTTGTTGAGTTTTCTCTAGAAAATGTAATCATGCTGAAAAGTATCCACCAAAGCATTCTACACGTTGCTTGATATGATTTAAATCAGAAGAATATACTAACCAATCCATTCCAGTGAAATCTTTATTTTCTAGAAACTCTTCAACAGCATGCATCTGATGTGACCATGCATTACAATCCACAAAAATGAACTTTGAAACAGGGGCACATGGGCAAGGATAATTTTTTGATAGTTACAATCTTCAGTGACAATACCTCCATCGAAAATTTGGAGCTCGGTCAGTCAGTCATCATAATGTCTTACGGATGAGCACAGAAGGGCCACTGCGGTGGTTTCTTATACTGAAAATAATGCAACAAAATCATGTGTCTACATCTCTCCATATCAAATGGAATTCAAAACCATTAGTGACATTTTATCCTCACATCTGTAAAGTAGAAATTATAATAAGAAATCTAGTCTTTGTGTTCCTTACAGCAGTTTAAACAGTGACTTCAGTGACAATTATCAATGAAATGCAGCATTCAGAATAGCAAGAGAATAGGCCAACTTTATGAAGAAGTCAACATTAAAGCCTGTTCTTATACACATAATCTGACAATGTTTTGAATGGTACCAAACTCTTTTCACAAGCAATACATTAGTCATCCATCGGCATTTTTTTTTTTTTTTTTTTTTTTTTTTTTTTTTTTTGGAAAATCTCCACCAATTTTTCTTATAGCTATACCTAATTCAGTGAATAGGTTTGGAATACTTTTTCTAAGCTCATGAAAAGATGCTTTTGTTGAATTCAAACTTTTAGGATATGCTTGCTATACTATTCACGCTTTAACCTTGCAGATAATTCTACTATATGTAAAATTGCTCAATAATTTCTTTGAGCAATATTTGTATGAATTTAGCCAAACTTATAGAAAATGCCTTTAACTGCACCTTCTGTTCCTCTTTTTATTATTGTAATCTTGCACTATGATTGCTGACTGCAGGCCTTTTGCGCATCATCATGTCACCTATACAGTATATTTGCAATGCTTTACCTTTCTACAATGGTGTTCATTGCACTGATCACAATAATTCTTTTCTACACTTACATAGCTATGTACTTAGAAATTACATTGTTGCTTAAGTTTTGTATACAAATGTAAATTCATAAATATCTTCTTTTTTTTTTATGAAGGAAAGCAATTGTTAATTTTTACCAAACTACATAAACAATTTTCTTCTGCTTGAAATATTACTGACACAATATTTAAAAATAGGGAAAATAGTAAAATTTATACAAATATTTGTAAAAATATGCAACAAGGCAATTTTTTTTTTATTTTAAGATTTTTACTTCTTTAATATAGATATAAAAATATATCCATAAAAATGTTCTGCAATGATAAATAAACAATCTTTGTTACTAGCATTTTTTATGAACATGTTGCTGAAAAATTCATAAAAAAATGAAAAATATCCTCGACTTATTACCTTCTTTATTTTTATAAAGTTATACATTCTAATTTATTGCAGGAATTGATATAGTTATATCAAATACATTGAATTAAAATTAATAAATACAATATACTTTACCATTCATTAAAAATGTTTCTTTTTAGTTGGGATCCTAAAGGTCCATACTGAAGTGCTGTAACATTATTGCCAGTGGCAAGTCTTTCAATATTTAAAATATGATTTTTGTTACAGATGTGAATAAGTTTCTTAAAAGTGTTTGCAGCAGTTTGAGATGTCATAGTTAAAAATCTAAAAATAAAGCAAATATATTACACATACACTCTTTACTTATTTCCTGTTAATTCTAAAAGCAAATGAAAGTGTAATTATAAAATATCAACAAAACTAGCTATATTCTAAATAAAACTTTCAATAATATGACAAATTTAAATTGACTTTGATGACAATAACTTCCACATTAGATAATTCTTTTTTATTTCTATTAAGGTATATTTCTGTACATAAGCATTTTAATTTTATCAATTTATGCTAAATATAAAATTCTACAAAAATATAAACAATAAAATGATCAAAAAGTAAAGACAAGTTTAAGTAAGATTACATTTGAAATGTAAGCTTAGTTATTTAATTGTCACCATAATAATGCAATAATCAGTAGTTATCATAATCATAATAAGACTGGCTTAAGATCATAATAAAACACAATCAGAATAAGGCTGTTTTAGTTTTTAAGATTGACAATCATAACAAACCTATATGACTCTGAAATAATTACACAGTATTCAAATAATAGCAAAATATTAAAGTATTTTTTTTTCCCCTATCTTCCAAGCATATTACACATTTCAATTATAGTTCTTTTCATATGGTGTTATGATAAATTCTTTATTCCAAAACGTTTATAAAATGAAGGATGAAGAAATATAAAATAATGAACCATTAACAAATTGCACAAATTTTTAATCTCTGAAATAATTTTTCAGTTTCTATAATTTTTTTTTTTTTTAATAAATAGGATTGAATCAGAATATTTGATTGTTTAATAGTAAGAAATAGTAACTGCCTGTTTCTGATAAATATCAGACAAGAAAATTAGTATATTTTATTCAAGATAGAAATATGTTTACAGTTCAGTTCTGAATGCTTTTCAAGTAAATTACAGATTTTTAAAAAACTTTTAATGCATCACAAAAGCACAAGTCTGCTATTTAGAATGCATTTGACTAATAATTGTATATGATATACACCAGCATGCAAAACTTAAGTAACAATGTAATTTTTCAAGCAAAAAGCCATGAAATTATAGAGAGGGGCTTATTGTGTTTAGTAAAAGAATACTCTTCAGTAATAAGGTGATTTGCAAGCAAATATTAACAAGATGTCACAAGTGATGTCAAGGCTTGCAAACTACATGTAGTCAAAAGGTACAGTGCAAGACTACAATAAACTGAGGAACAAAAGATGCCATTAAAGACTTTCTTTGCAAGTTTAAGTGAGTTCATATGTGCAATATGGCTAAATGAAAACATCTGGATGACTTTCGTGTGTGTTAAAATGATCAGCAGGCTTCAAAAGAAGCATAAGGAGACAAACATAGTCCAAGAGTTTGAGATCATTAAAAATGCCATTTAATAGCCTTAGAAAGTCTTCCAACTGACAGGACAAGTTATAAAAATAGTTAGCAGAAGGTAAGCTTAGAAAAACAAGGCCAATGGATGGTGGATATATCATTCAGGAGGCAAAAAGTGATCAAAACCAATCACCAAGCAACATCGTTCAGGCAGTTGTGTAAGGCAAATGTTGCAATTTACTATGGCCCGATGGATTAATAATGGTGGCTAGTTTCCCTGCCATCTTGGACACTACCTAACAATGACACCATTTCAGTGTGGTGTAAGAAATAACGACAATTTCAAAGCTGCATGTCAAGTGAAAGACTATCTCCCCAATAGAGACATGTGCTCTTTACAGAATAGTAATTTCAGCTCAAAAGATATTCTCAACATGTGATATGGAGAAAGATAAGGACACAGTTTTATACCATTAATATCAGAGAAAGATAACATTTAAGATGTCTTGACATAGTTGTTTGGGAATCATTATGATGAATGAGTGAACAGTTACTGTTACCAAGATTGTTAAAAAAGTTTCCAAATTTTTGACAAAGGTACTGTTACCAGAGATTGCTATTATCAGCAAGTGTTCAAGATATCATTGATGTGGATTTTGTTTTTATGAACAACATGTGGTGTTGAGGAGTTCCTACACCATAAAGCTATAACTAGAATGGATTGGCCAGCATATTGTACATTTAAAACTCATAGAAATCATGTGGGATGCTTTGGCACAATTGCATCTACTAGAGAACACCCAACAAATGAAACAGGTGCTTATTGAGTAACGGAATTCTTAATCTAACAACTGTAGAATGTATTGAAATTGGAAAGATCGTGCCTAGGAACTAATGTAAGTCATATCTCTTACTAAGGGTCTATTTGTTTTTATCTCTCTTGGGCAGGATAGCACTTGTATCAATGCTACACTTTCTTAAAGTTTTTTTTTTTTTTTTTTAAATCTGATTCTATACTGTTTACATCAATGTTTTTATTAACCTCCTCCCTTTAAAAGTACAAAATATGTTTTCTTTATTCAAATTTCATGTCTTCCATGCAATTTGTAAGGTCATGGGGAAAAAAAAATTCTTTACTTAAGTTTTGCATCCCAGTTTATATGAAAAAGTAAAAACACAGGCCTGAAAAAAATATACATGAATTATTTTTATTGTGTGTATTATTCTTAAATCGTGTAATTCACTTATAATATTAAAAAAATTAAATTTGATTAAATAACATAATTCAATTAAACATCAGCATTAGTTAAAGTGTACAACAGCTTTATTATTTTTACTGAATAAATGTAAGAATTGTCACAAAAATCCAAAAATCTATTACCGCAAACTGGGGGAAAAAATAATTCACAGTAAGAAGTTAT
This sequence comes from Caerostris darwini, assembly GCA_021605075.1. NCBI lineage: Eukaryota > Metazoa > Arthropoda > Arachnida > Araneae > Araneidae > Caerostris > Caerostris darwini. The sequence goes on along the minus strand of BPLQ01001797.1, from coordinate 149,924 downwards.
TTAAGTCCTGTTATTCAATTTCAAAGCAGCTAACGACTGCATTGCTTATGTTTATCTTATCTAACGACAACCACATTGGACTATTTTAGTTTCGATATTGCCGATAGACTTTACCAGTAGTTCCCAACAATTAATTTTATTAAATTAATATTGCATTATCTATAATTAATTTTTAGAATTATTCTTGAAATAATTTCTATAGTACCAAATTTTATTCAATACAATCCTATTTATTAGAATTTGAATTCAGTATAATATTTCACCATCGTGAAGTATAATATTTCACCATCTACTATGCTATATTGGTGGCACACGGTTTCCGCATGCAAATGAAGCGTAAAAGATTTTACTTATAATTCCATTTATTCTTCTTATTATTATTTATTTTGCATTTTAAAATCAATTTTCATGTCCATATAAGAACATATTAGTTTATGAAATTTAATGCAAAAATTGTCTATTGAGTCAAATCAGTCATGTTGTAAAGAATGATCTAGATTTTCATGAGATCCATTCCGCCAAAGCAACAAAAGGGGCCTGAACGGCCGAGTGGCTAGCGCTCTGGCACTCGGTACAACAGGTTTCGGGTTCGAGTCCCGGCGGTACCATGGATGTTGGTAGTGGTTCGGAATCCACTTTAAACCGTAGGTCCCGGTCTAACACGATCGTAGAGTGTTGTGGAGAGTGATATATTAAAAATAAGGAGAAACTAACTGTTCATATATATATAGTGATTAGGATTATAGTCCTTGTTGCTTCACATCACCATATACCACTTCATTCATCATCATCAAAGCAACAAAAGGTTTTTCTTTTTCGATCAATAGTATTTATGAAATAAAAATTGTACCTTCAGTACAAATGTATATGGGAATTTTCAAAGTACGCTTAACATGTATGTAAAAATAATTTTAACCCCTTATGGCGACATTTAATTCTGAAGTTTGCTATCCGATTTGTTTAGATTAAAGTCAAATTACTAAATCTAATAGTAACTCAAATCGAATAATAAGAATGAAAATTCGATTATTAATATGAATATCGCTCAATAATGAAATGAAAAAAAAATATAAGTGTCACAATGTGTCAATTAATCCACTAATATGTTTTTTATTTATCCTGATCTTCTTTTACTAATCATTCCCAACCAAGTAGTGAAAACTAATCTTGAACAGGATCTTAATTTTCTAAATTACAATACCATTCTTGGAGGTGACTTTAATGTATAATCCCCAATGGGGATGTCAGCACAGAAGTGGAACTAACTGTCAAAGTTTTTTTTTTCCACAACCTAGACCTGGATATCCTAGCAACTTCCACTACTATTCGTTTCGGAATTAACACCTCTAGTACTATTGACTTAATATTAGCCAAAAACATTCACTTTAATCACACCGATAGCTTTTTTCTCCGAATTTTCTTTGGGCCAAAATCCAATAATTGCTACCTTCAAGATTTCCTTTCCTGGAATTCCTGTTACTCGTAATGTAAGCACTTCTCGGACTAAATTTTCCTAAATATTATATTCTTTTTTCTTCAACTATTTCCCAATCTCAATTAACGCTTCTCAGGAGCGTAATTGTTATTCTTACAGGAAATATTCTCATTGAATACAAATCTACTTCAAAAGAAGTAAAATACAAAAATAGAAATTACCTTCCTCTCGGCTTCAATAGAATCCCCACCAACATCAAACAGTGGCCTGATGGACGACTGGGTAGCACACTGGCTTTTGGTATCACAGGCTTCAGGTTCGAATCCAGGCGGTGGCATGGATATTTGTTAATGGTTCGGAATCCACTTTAAACTGTAGGTCCCGGTTTGTTTAACCCTCGTATGTACAAGATGACCGTAGAGACAAAGCAAACAAACGTGAATCAGTGGCAAATCTACGGAGACCCTATCAATAAAACTGATTATAATAGCGAACAGGTTATTTTCCGCAAAGTTAATCATAGGAACGAATTATGAGTCAAACAGGTTATCACACTGATGGCGCCATCTGGACGACAGTAGATAATTAAAAAAGAAATTTTCTAATATAGGCAATCTTAAATTTAATCGTCTTAGAAAAGAATAGAAAGCAGGACTCCTGACCTATAGCCTTCAAGATCAGTTTTAAGAAAATGGTATTTATAATCTTCAAACTGTTAACACTGTAAATAATTCTATTAATAACATTATTTCTACAAACCATCTTATTAAAATAACTAGTATAAAAGCTTTCTTTATTAATGATCAAATTTCTCACCTTAAAGTTACTTAAGTACCTAGACAAGATGGAATCACTAACAAAATGCTATAAAAGCTGCCATATAAAATTATTATACGTATCTGCCAAACAACTGATTCCATCACTAACATTGTGTATTTTCCTATAGCTTGGAAAATTGCAAGGAAGGTAAAGAATCCTACCAGTTACAGACTTTCCTACTATCACTAAATTAATCGAAAGAATAATTTTTAACTTTCTTCACAAAGAAACTAAACAGAAAAAAACTGATAATCCCCAGAAATTAAAAAAAACTAAGCAACAGAAAAAATAAAGCATCCTCTCCCCAATAACTACTACTTATCAACTTCTCAATCTAACTGAAATGTCTCTAAAATCTTCTCTTGGAAACTGGGTATTTCTATTGTTTTTCTTGACATAACCAAAGCATTTAATAGGGCCTGGTTCAAAGTGCTCATTTGCAAGCTTATTTTTTATAATTTTTTACCTTTTATCATTAAAATCGTCAACAACTATCTAACAAATAGAAGTAGCAGTGTGAAAAACAGATTCTGCATAACACGAAATTAGAGCTGGTGTTCCCCCAGGGGTACATCCACGGATCAGTTTTCTACAATATTTACATCAAGGATATTCCTATACACCACAACATAGACTTATATGCAGATAATTTACTCACACACTTTAACATTGATTCACAGTAGAAATATTCACATTCTTGCAAATAGACTTAAAACCTACATTTCTCAACTGCAGGATTGGTTAATCAGATGAAAAAACAAGCTCAATGTGGAAAGAACTGAAGTAGTAATCTTTAAACATAAACGCAATTACAATAACCCGGATATTAATAACTGCAATAGTTGCAAATTACAATACAATTCTTGGTCCATAGAAGTTAAATACTTAAATGTTACATTTAATAAACAATTAAAAAATTATCGTACACACATTTATGATCTTAGAAGTAATTTTAATTTGAACTAGGTAATTTAATTTTTTTGAATTCATGTAATTTGTCATTTAATTTTTTAAAAATTATTTTGAATTCTAGGTCATTTAAATTTTCTCTGTCCGAGGTGTTTTTTTTTAATCGAGATAAATATTTTGCTTATCTTCATCTAGTTACATTATTTGCTAACTCAATTTGAGCTTCTACAACATTCACGTTCATGGAGGTCATTCAAAGAATAAAATCTTAAGAATAATTAACAGTTCTCCATGGTACTTCAGAAGTGATGATAATAGACATGCTTTATTCCTACCTAGCTTTAGACAATTTATTCATAAGATTTCCAACGAATTTTATAAATCCTTGTTAAATATTGACAATTATGTTTAAAGAATATTCCAAACAACGATTATTCTCAGCTGTAAAATAGAAAAAAGACCGAGATCTGAAAAAAAAAACAATCCTCGGCATTCAGAATCGATAGCCGGACGTCTCATTTCTGACGTATCATCATTGTACCCCAATTGATTTATAGAACTTCTAGGATCAAAGCATTTTATCTTATTGTTCTTAACTGATGTAACTTTTATTTTCTACATTTTTAATCATGCTCTTTTGATTTGCTTAATATTTCCTCTCCTACATTTTTCACTAAAAATTTTTTTTAATTTTAAATTAAAAGCTTTAACTATTGCTAACTCCATGCTCAGTTAAAGGGTATTGGCAAAGGCATGATAACAAACTGATCAAGATAGAAGTTAAGGATCACTGTGCGAACAAGGTGCTTTATCAACCATACTTACTTCTTCACAAATTTTCTGCATAAATAAGTACTGCAAAAATTAAGAGTGGTCGTAGCCGTCCTTTTGAATAACCTGTACATTTTGTAGCCGGTCTTTTTAGTGAAACGGGTTTTTTTTTTTTTTTTAATTTCACATTTTCTGCTCGTTTCTTTCTTCCCCTCCAGAGTAAAGCAGATGAGGAACGAATAGTTTTCGCAAACATATATTAAAAAACGGGTTTGACAGAAAATCATGTGTTTTGATTTAGTTTCCGGCAAGAGCCGACACATCACACATCATTTCATTTACGATCAATTGTCACTCACAGCCAAAGATAATAGCCCTTTCGCTGTCAGACTGAAACTCTTGGAACGAAAGCCCCTGGCCCTATATTTGCACTCGTTTGGACGCAGCTTTAATGTTTGTATTACAACGAATAAGCTGTCTAAGATTAGAAGAACCTCATTTCAAACGATACATATGATGACATTAAACATAGTAGGATTTTCGTCTTTTGTGTGAGAAATCTAGAATTTATACAATTTATTAATTCGTGAAAGCACTGTTACCAATAACTATTATTATATTTTTTAAAGGTATTAAGTAACTTAAAATATTTATTTTGTTACTAAGATAGGCAAAAATAGAAACAGCTACAAATTTATGTGCTCAAATTTCTATAAGAGAACAAAGATTTCTTTGCTTTGGTGAAAATTACATCAGATTATCATAATTAGTTGCTGCAGGTTACCTTACCATCAAGGCTTCTTGCAGCAAAGTCAATCTTATCAGCAAATTTATATATTTTCACACTTTAATGAATATAGTCCTATTGGCATTAATTCTCGAATTACTGATTCGCCTTTTTTAGAACAAAACTGTCGAACAAGTAAAAGCACAACAAAATTTGCGATGAAAATTGATCGATGATAAGAAATGATCGATGTTGGCATAAGAAATAGAAATCATAATTATTTTAAAACGAGAGAGAGAAAAATCCAAAATTGGAAATCGAACCATCACCATGCGCTTCGGTGCACAAATGTTCTAAACTCTATATTACGCCTGTTCTGGGATGTTGAAAGAACTGAGATTCCCTACGATTATTAATTCTATCTTTGTTGCTTAGCTTGAGAAAAGAATTCAAATTCTTGTTGAAGAAATGCTGAAGGTCACTTTGAAAATTTTTAATCGCAAGATCATACCACTGGTAAACCTCATAATATTTCGTTTTGAATCTGAGGGCAGATGTAAAAAACAATTTTCAAAATTTCTTGGTATAGTTCAAAATGAGGCCAATATTAAAATTCTTATGAATATTAATTCCTTCAACACACCAAGGAGCATTAATAGAACGTACTAGGTACTTGTACTAAAAATTTGCAACTATCGTAGGTTGATCAAATAGGACAACTATACAGAAAACAGATCATTAACAGAATAACATTTTGGGGTTGGTCAACAGTTGCTATTGCAAAAATTAAAGCGCTTTGTTCGTCATTGAAGCTATCCCATCTGGATACCTAAGGTGTGTGTGTGCGCGGGGATGGGGAGGGGGTATTTGGATTTGTATTCCAAAATCTAGAGTTAGGTTAAATAAAGTAAATCTAGGTTGAAGAAAAACTAGAATGACAATACTAAGAGTAATCTGATTTAACATATGGTTGTAAAGTAAGCACAAACATTTTGGTGTATTTTTTTTAATCTTACAATTAGTGAGGAATTTTTTTATTTACATACACATCTTTGAAATATTTCAACGATGGCTTCTGATGTTGATCAAGTAATTACAATCGACGAGTCATCAACACACATAGAGAAAACATTATATTTAGCTGGAATATTAGTCAAATTGAGTGAATCTTGAACAAATTATAGTTTAGTTCCATTGCAAAACACGTTTGTTTAAAATAAATATTTCTAGATATAATTTTTAATTTTATATATAGTTCAAAAATGTAATTTTTCCATTAAAATCTTGCTTTTACTTTTCTATAAAAATAAACTTTTATCTAAAAATCTAGACTTAAATTTTAAAATGAATATAACTTTCTATAATATAGAAAAGAGGAGCAATTAAGCTCAAAACTAAATTATTATTAAATATAATTATTCGCATTATACTGCTAAACTGAAAACTGATTACTTACGTCGAATCTGCATTTCCAATATCATATGTACTGACGCTAAACGATCCTAATTTGAATCTTCGAAACCCGTTGTTACTGAACCTGTTGCATATAATTTTTTTCAATAAGTTACTGGATGTAAATTTTGTTTAAATTAATTATTTTTTATTGTGACGTACTACTAATGTTTCTTACAGTTTATGCTAATCCAATAGATCACTACGATTGGCACATATTTTGTACAAATATTGTCGATGTACTGTAAGATTAATCTCCATATTATATATCTATCTACCTTTGTTTATCCATAAAAGAAAATCTTGTGTTTTGAGATTATCTATAATCCAAACATGACATTTAAAAAAAAATTTGTGCGCTGCTTCTGTTTTGGTGAAGCAAATAACGTATCTGAACCATGATTTGATGATCAAATCACGTGATATTGTGACCTAGAAAAACATTATTTTTATTCATCCCCCCCCCTTATTTACTGGTATACACTGGATTAAATAGTTAAAAAAAAATAATAATAATAAAAAAATTTAAAAAAAAATGATCACTATAATTTATTAAAAAATAAAATATTATATCACCTGTATGCAATAAAAAAAAAATGCATTTATTTTTTTCCACTTGAGCATGAGGCTTTTTGATGTTTTTATTTTTTGAATTCATTTTGCGCCAAAATTAAAGTGAATCAAAAATAAATATATGATGAAATGGATGATTTTGAGAAAGGATCGGATTTAGAAGAGGTTATTATTACTTTTTCATTTAGTTGTAAAAAGTACATATTTCTAAATTTCATTTTAAGTCATAAACTTTCCATTTTTATCTTATGATTTTTTAAAAATCTAGTTAGAAGATGTTAAATGTTTAGATTCTAATCCAAAATTTTATGATGAAAACTAATATTGCTCTTTAAGAATTGCATTTTTATTTTATAACAATGCAACAAATTAGTACTTGTATCTCTTGAACTTCTTACCACCTTGCTGTATGAATATAATATATATTATTACAAAAATAAATTATAATATTATATTAATTTTTAATATAATAAATAATTTTAAATGAGAAAGATTATAATATTGATACTTTTTAGACATATTTTCTCAATTTATTATATTCCTTTATTTTTTTATGACACAATCATTCTGTTTTTAAAGGACTCCATACTTTTCTTTTCCTAAATGATTATATGATAAAGTGAAAATACAGGTAAGTAGGTGAAAATAAAGGAAAATACAAACTGCAGATACACTTTTATTAATGCATTTGCTGTAGTCATTATTGATTGAAAAAAAATAACAATCTTTCTAATTCTGCAAATTTTCTCTAAAAGTAATTTGTAAAAAATAACAAAACTTTCTGTTTTGGAAAAAAAAAGTTATAATCTTACTATCATAATTCCTATAATATTTTTAGTCTAATTTTATAAGAAATAATAATTGATAAAAAAATGAAATCAACTTTAAAATTTCATCTGTTTTGGTTAAACATGATCTTGTCACTGGACTGCATGAAAAATAAAGTGTGGTTATATGCAGTTTTATACTACTTCAGATAGTTAAATTAATTAAAAATATAGCAATAATGTAGGACTCGTTATTGTATTTAGGACTTGCTGTTGTTAATGGTAGGAGTAGTTCTTATTTCTTAAACTATGAAGCAAATATAAGTTATTATATAACATTATCAGATTCAATAGCCACAGGATTAAGCCAATGTTCAATAACTACAGCCAATCCAAAAAAAAAGTAAGGTACAATATAAAGAATATCAAACTTGGGTATTTTATAATCGCCAATAAAAATTGTAAAATTGTTATAATTTTTTATTATCTAAGCTCCTATTTATAACACTCAATCAAAATTTATCTGGCTATCACCTATACAACTGACTTTAATTCCTGTGAGTGTTTGTTGACATCAAAATAATAAAATTTTTCTAAATAAATAAAATCGCGAGTTCTTAGTTTCAGGAGATTTAAGGTCTAAATACAATCTTTTGTACATATTTCATAAAATGCTTAATTTTATTGCATCTCACTTCTTCCATCATTATATAGCAAAACAATATTATGTTCACACATGGTCCAGAAGCTTGCTAATCTTTATAGGATTTTATTAAAGAACCAGTCAATTTTAATTAGAAAATTAGTAAACCAAAAATCTACTGTTTGTCATTTGGATCATATGATAATTATCATTAAAATGAATATCAAATTCATATTTTTAAATGAAATTACCTACAATATATGAAGTTTCTAATTGATAACTTTTTAAACTATTAGCCATTTAAATTTTTTAATAAAATCCTTTATTTTAAATTTAAATAAAGAATTAAATAAAAATACAGTTGTATTAAAATATGTTTTATATGATGCATATTATTTATATTTTAATATTCAATTGCTTACTTTTTATCGTTGTATATGTATGAATTATTAAATTTCATTTATGTATTAAAATATTATTTTCAGAAGTTAAAGACATCTTTACATTATGCTGTGGGTAAAATATGCAATGAAAGTGAAGAAGCTTTCAAAGTAAAATTTAGTAAAGAATTTATCGATATGCTTGCTGATCTTGCTTATCGTCAAGCCGGAATATTTGCAGAGGATTTAGAATTATTTGCTAAGTAACAATTAATTTGTTCAAAAATTATTTTTTATATTATAATTATTTCATCTTTTAATGTTTTCATTTTCCAAATTAAAAAAATTAATTTTTTAATTGGAAAAGTTTAATTTTTTAATTGGAGTAAATTTTTTATACAAAAATGTGCTAATTTCCATTTCCTTTTAGACATGCAAAGAGAACTACTGTTAATATAGATGATGTGAAACTATTAGTTCGAAGAAGCAAATCATTGGTATGATGTTTTCTGTATTATTTTTTTTTATCAGAACAGATAGTATCCATTTTTAAAATTAAATAATGATTTTTAAATTTTTATGCCATTTAAGGATTGAAAATGTTGAAATTAAATGTTTAACAATGATTTTTTTTTATAAAAAATAATCACTATTAAACATTTAATAGTTATAAGCGTTTTTATGCATACAAACATATACATGATATAAACATTACTTTTAAAAATATTCAAAGGAATGCAAGGTAATACAAATGAATGATGATTTCATTGTAAGTAATGATAAAAGAAAAATTTGAGTACCATATAAGAGGAAGGTCATAGTTTTGTTTAGGTACTTTATAAATGTTTTCCGACTCCATTTGGTCACATAATCAACAGTCATGCTATAATTTAATAGAAAAATGACTCTTTGCAATTTTTAAAAGGCCGGCAAATGGTGGTGTTCATATATTTTTTTTTCTTCTAACATGAAGTGAATGAACTTACACCAGCAGTTAGAAACATTCATTCCTGTATCAACAACATAAAATAAAGTATTGCTTCGATGCAATATATATATATATATATATCTTTATGATCTCTCTCTTTCTATATATATGTATATAAATATATATAGAGAGAGAAAGATCATAACGAAGCAATTGTCATATGAGATGAATTTTGATTGTAGTGAAAATAATTTTAATTTTTAGCAATCAAAATTTTAGATTACATGATAGTAAAAGAAAAACAAGATGAAAAAATTTCACACTTAACTGTTATTTTTTGTTTCAAAACAGCTTTGCACCACATACATCTGTCTAGTACCCATAACAAGAAATTGATTTGTCCATTTCACTGTTAAACTGGATGTTTATCATTCCAATGTGCATATGTATTTGTTGCTAAAAATTTGCATCTTTGTTTGGAATCATTAATTTAATTAATTTCATTTAGTACTTTTTAAGAAATTTGACAAAATATAGAAACTTCCTTAATTTTGAACAGCAGTACAATTGAAAAAAATAATTTAACCTGTAATTGAATATGCTTATTTTATTATTTTATATTGTTGATAAATAAATTCTGGTTCTTTTTATTTATACTAATTCTTTACTTTACTTTTCATTTCTTTATTTCATGTTAATATTAATATATATTTTAGGGAAATCGATGTATATGGTTTTATAAAAAGTCCAACTATTAAGAAATGTATATTTGTCGATTACTTATTTTGTTTTGCTATTTGTTATCTAAATTTAAAAATGCTAGAATATATATTTTAATTTTAGCACGAACATATCAGCAAAATGGCAGCAGAACTATCAGCCAATTCTGTGAAAGTGAAGAGCAAGAAAAGGAAAACTGAAGAAGAACCAATCGAAACTATAGACATTGATTGATATTTGGTTTATATATATGAATATGCACAGAGAATCACCTATTTACATTCTATTTTTATTAGAATATCTGGGCAGGAGAAAGGAACTCAATTTTAAATATTAATTGGAATTGAAATAATTCCAATAATAATAATTTATATTTAATTTTTTTTAAAAACTAAGACTTTTTTTTTTTTTTTTTTTTTTTTTTTTTAATTTCAAATGTTTTTCTTTGTCTCTTTTGTTAAAGAATATTTTCATGAGAAGAAGTTAACAAAATAATGATAAAACATTTTGAAATATATCCAAAACAACATATTTGTATACATACTATCTTGTGAAAATGTCAAGATTCTGAAAGTACAATTTAGTGTAATATTTTCCTGTGGATGATTTAGGTTTAGGTTGAATCATATATATACAAATTACATCTAGTGTATATTTTTTTATTTTTGTAATTTAGTTTTGTAATTAAAGATAAAATTTAATAAAGTTCTCTTATTTTTAAATGAGTGAGTTTTTTAATAGCCTATATGCTGAGAAGTTAATTAATGTTTGCAGATCAATTTGAAAATACTTAAAATAATAAAGTACATAGCATTCACTAATTTTTTTTTTTTTTTTTTTTTTTGTTCAAAACTTGTTTGACTTCTTTTGAAGAACAGATAATTTTTTAAAAATAATTTCTAAATACTTTGTTATTAATTCCTAGGGACGTCAAACAAGTTAAGTCAACACAAGTCAACAACAAACAAGTTAAGTCGATTCGTTTTGTTCCATCTCATCTGTTTATACATAACCAATAATTGTTTTTTGAAATTTGATGTTGATTTAAATTGGTGGAATGGATGTCTTTAATGTATTGAAAAGGGACAAGGTCATGTTATTCAAAGAGTGCAGCTATAATTCTGAATATACAAAAATTTAGTTATTAATGCTATTGGAATCATTATTCATTTAAAAATTTGAGATTTTTTTAAAAATTAAAATAGATAGTTCTCTTTTATAAAAAAAAAAAATGCATTTCCTTTATGTACTATAATAGCAATAAATCGTTTAAATTCCAAAAAATTAAGTCAGAATAAATGTCTTAAATGTAATAAAATCATGTTCAAATTTAATGATCGATTTTGATCCAAGTTGTGTAACTTCTTGAAGTCAGAAAAGGAAAAAAATTTTTCAAAGCCTAGATTAAAAAAAAAAGATGAATGCTCTTATAACAAGGCCATATTATATAAAATACAAGAAAGTCAACACGCATTGCTGACAAGCAAGGAAACATCCAATGAATAAAAAAAAATAATTTATTTACTCATCATGACTCTTTCAAATTAAATTTTTACCAATTCTTGTTGTAACAAGACTTGCACTGGCATTCAGAATATCAATGAATTCAGTGATGCTGTGAAGCAAAAATGATAACCATTCACATAAAATATGCTTCATATGATAATTAAATTTTATTGAAGACTGACTTTCGGGAAAATTCAAGATAATCCTGAACCTATTATACACTGAAGTGACAAAAGTCATGGGATAGCAATATGCAAATTTTCAGAAGGCAGTAGCATCGCGTAGAACAGGTATAAATGCGCAGTGCTTTCGCAGAGCTTTCATTTCTGTTCAAGTTATTCATGTGAAGAGGTTGTGACGTGATGATGACCGCACGACTGGAATTAACAGACTTTGAACGCGGAATGTTAGTTGGAGCTAGACGCATGGGTCATGCCATTTCGGAAATCGTTAGGGAATTCAACATTCCCAGATCTACTGTGTCAAGAGTGCGCCGAGAGTATGAAATTTCAGGCATAACATCCCACCATGGACAGCGCAGTGGTCGACCGCCTGCACTTAACGACCGAGACCGGTGACGTCTGCAAAGAGTCGTAAATTCTAACAGACAAGCAACACTGCGTCAAATAACCGCAGAAATCAATGTGGGACGTACAAGGGACTTGTCTGTTAGAACTGTGCATTTGGCTTTCTTGGGCTATTTCAGCAGAAGACCGACTAAACAGAACGACATCGCTTGCAGCGACTGTCGTGGGCACGTGAGCATATTGGTTGGTCCCTAGATGAATGGAAAACCGTGGCCTGATCCGATGAGTCCCGATTTCAGTTGGTAAGAGCTGATGGTAGGGTTCGAGTGTGGCGCAGACCCCACGAAGCCATGGACCCAAACTGTCAGCAACGCACTGTTCAAGCTGGTGGTGGCTCCGTAATGGTGTGGGCTGTTTTTCATGGCATGGACTTGGTCCTCTGGTGCGACTGGACCGAACATTGACTGGAAATGCTTATGTTCAGCTACTTGGAGATCACTTGCAGCCATTCATGGACTTCATGTACCCAAACAACGATGGGATTTTTATGGATGACAATGCGCCATGTCACCGGGCCACAACTGTTCGCGATTGGTTTGAAGAACATTCTGGACAATTCCAACGAATGATCTGGCCACCTAGATCGCCCGACAGGAATCCCATCGAGCATTTATGGGACATCATCGAGAGGTCTGTTCGTGCCCAAAATCCTGCACCATCAACGCTTTCACAGTTATGGACGTCTATCGAGACAGCATGGCTCAATATTCCTGCAGAAGACTTCCAACGACTTGTTGAGTCCATGCCACGTCGAGTTGCTGCACTTCGCCGGGCGAAAGGAGGGCCGACACGATATTAAGAGGTATCCCATGACTTTTGTCACTTCAGTGTATATGAGCAAATGAGTACATTGAAAATATAACAAATACCACTTGTCTGAATGACATTTTTCTTCCAAGACAAAAAAACAAAAAATTCCATTTCAATAAATTTAATCAAATAAAATTGGCCACTCATACACAAGTGGCCAGTCTAACCTCTAATGCAGTCCAGAATAATGTTTGGACTATCAGGATTTTGATAATCTTTTGTAATACTGATCAATGCATATTGATTGTTATTTAGAGAATATACTGAATGATGGTAATGTTGTATGTTTCTAGATTTTAACTGTTTAATTATTGAAGAAACAGGTTAATAATGCATGGGTTATATTTAGTTGGTAGATAGAGACCTGATTGCGTAATGACTAGCACTCGGTACCCCAGGTTTCGGGTTCGAGTCCCGGCAGGACCATACAGGTTTGTAGTGGTTCGGAATGCACTTTAAACTTATGGTCCAGTCAATTATGTCTACAAGACAGACAGAGAGTTGACACGGTTGTCCCTCTATGGTTATATTGGTTTGTTTGTCGCTTTACAGTCATTCTGTGCATTCTTTGGGTTAATTAGACCGGGAAATACAGTTAAATGGGATTCCGAACCATTACAAATATCCATGACACCGCCAAGTTTTGAACCTGAAGTCTGTGGTACCATGCCCAGAGCATTGGCCATCAGGCCGCCGGTCATATTGGAGAAACAGATCGTATTAATATAATGTACATAAAAAATATAAGTAAAGTAATAAATATAAGAACGAATCTACTCCAAGACTCAATATGGCAGCCAGTATATCTAATTAATTATTATTAAGATGCATTCTATTATTTATAAGTAACTAAAATTAATTAAATGTAAATGAATAAGCCGTTAATTAACAGTAAATAAATAAACAATTATTTTACAGTAAATAAATATACAAATATTTATCATAATATGCATAAAAACATGAAAGTAAAGAGCTAATCTACGCTAAGAAATACACAATATGGCTGCTAGAATATTTAATTAATTAATACGAATTAATTCATTAATTAAAACTTACTTGAAATAGACATAAAAAATTAGAACGAACGAAGCACCGGAACGATCTAGTAAAAACTGCGCAAATGATTGACCAATTGGCCGCTACCACCAACGAAAAAATCTTTATGCAATGTTTTTAGGCATAAAAGAGGAAAAACAACAAATTTAAGCATTAGCATCACAAGCAATTCATTTACCAGAAATAGGCAAATGTCTATTATATTCCTGGTGTGATATACAACTAGCAAACTATTACGCCTAGTTAAAGTCATCAGTGTGCTTTGAAATTCCTGTTGGTGCATATCAACACACTTATTCTTAAACGCATCGAAATTCGGTACTTACGTATTAACGCCACCGCAGCAGAAGCTGCGCTAATGCGCCAATAAAGAGCAGCCAAAATAGAAACTGTTTTGAATCTATGTTAAACTCTATATCGGCCCATTTTCCACCGAAATCCTATTGACTACTTTGATTTTAAATAAAGTGTTTTATATATTTTATGATTTGTCACAAAAATTTTAAGTGTAGATTGGCGCCACTTAAAAACCGCCAAGTCTGTAGCTGCGGTGGCGTTAATACCTAAGTACCTGAAAAGCTATACTTGCAATATTTGTATCAATAATAATTTCGAAAAATGCAGCACCATTTTTGGGTAAAATCGCACAATAGGGGGCCATTGGTATTTGGCGTAAAAAAGCTTTTCCCAAATTACGCCAAGTAATTAGTTGCTATTGGAAGTAAAATGAAATGCAGAAAGTACAAGAATCCCGGGTTACCACATTTGGCAACTTATCGCCCAGCTGGCTCTACAAAAAAATTGGCAAATCCCAATGGATTTTACGATTTGGGCCATTTTTGAAGAAGGATTTGGTGGATTTGTATGGAGTGAAATTCTGAAAGTCAATACAATAAAATTTAATTTCTTATGAAAAATAAAAACCCTGAAACATTTTTAAAAAAGAATGATCAATTGATTTTTAACTTTTACTTAGTTTCAATTTTTTGTTGTTCCCAGTCTTTATTTTAGAAATAGTACGTACCTTTTTTTTTTTTTTTTTTTTTTTTTTTTAAGATTTATCTTTCAGGTCATATTTCCATATAAAATTATTCGTTTCTCACCCTTTCATAATAATAATGCTGCTCATTTTGTATATAAAAATTTTCATGCCATGTGTTTTACAAAGTTTTAAAATAACGGAATAAGAACTTATCTGACCAGAAAGTGAAAAAAAAAAAAAAAAAAAAAAAAAGCAACAACATATATTTTGATTTAAAGCGTATTTATAAGTGCTATTTTGAAAGAAGAATATATTTATAGACAAAAGACGATATTTTTCACATCAAATAATAAGTCCCCCAAAAAAAAAAACTGCGGTTTTAAAAATGAGATCATATTTTTTGCATATCTTCTTTATTTACCCATATGTTAAAGGCATTGAAACTGTTTGCTTAGTGAAAGTTTGAATTTAATTTACTTTTCATAAGTAATTTATTAATTAATTGTACGCTATTTAATGAAAAAACCAGAAAGTGAAAAAAGAAGAAAGAGAAAATTACAGAATATGGACCGCTGGGATTTGACGCCAAATTTTTTTTCGCCAAAGTTATTATCTCATCATGATTAGGATCGCCAGGATTAGTGATTAAAACACACAGCCTTTGAAAAGTCATCTTGATCAGCGCATCAGTTTCCACCCCTGGAGATCTGTTTCTCCTCATACACACTATTTAAGCTGCAAAGAAACATTTACAGTCATCTTTCAGACATTCAAACCTACGTGGGACAGTGCCACAATGGATAACGCGCCTGGTTAGGAGATTCCCTGTTCGAATCCTGGCTGGCTCGACATATTCGCATTTAGCCTTTGTTTTACTCACAATTAAATCATTGTAAGAACCAGTTCTCCGTACCGGGACTTCATTTAAATATTATAGTTTAAAAACACTAAACAACATGCTTTTAGAGTTAACCAAAGTAAAAAATAAATTAATAGTTTAAAAAGACTAAAAAAACACGCTTTTAGAGTTAATCAAACTAAAAAGTAAAAAATAAATTAATAGTTTAAAAAAATTAAAAAAAACACGCTTTTATAGTTAATCAGACTAAAAAGTAAAAAATAAATTAATAGTTTAAAAAACTAAAAAACTCGCTTTTAGAGTTAATCAAACTAAAAAGTAAAAAATAATTGTTAACATAAGAATAAAATTACTGACGAGAAAAGGAATGTCACTGTTCTAAAAGCGTGGGGTGCTCGATATCAATCGTTATAATTTTTCACTAGTTTCATTCCGAAATGCAGAGTTAGTTTAAAAATGTCATACAAAGCACCCCACGCTTTTAGAACAGTGACATTCATTTTCTCGTCAGTCATTTTATTCTTATGTTAACAATTATTTTTTACTTTTTAGTTTGATTAACTCTAAAAGAGTGTTTTTTAGTTTTTTTTTTTAACTATTAATTTTTTATAAAGTGAACTATTTACTAAACATGATTTCATTAATAAGAACGAGCTGTTACACAATGCAACTCAACTTTTGGCTTCCAGCAAAATTTTTTAAAAATCATCAACACGGCTTTTGATTAACATGATACGTCTTTATTAAGTATTTTATGTTATTTTTCTTAACAACTATAAGGATTTTGTTACCTTAAAAAGTTTTAATAAAAAATGGTGAAAATGTATTATCTAGCTGTGATCAGGAAACAATCTCTGAAAGGCGCCATTTTGAGCAGCTGCAGCGATTTCTCCAGTTTTGGCTTCTTTCAAAAGAAGAGCGCCAGAGAATTCATGCGGTTCAGCAGCTTGATGCTGGTCGGCAGAACAGAACCTGAAACCAAAATCAGTGTCAGGGAACAGACATATGTATGCCACGCATTTGTGCAATCAGACAGACTAGCAGCTGCAGCTGTGACAGACGATGAATACCCTCCAAATGTGGCTCACATATGCCTGAGTCAGCTGCTATCTGACTTCGAAGCTTACTTACCACCTAGGATATGGAAAAGAGCTGAAGACAGTGTTGAATTTCCGGGTATAAATGCCATCTTCGAGAAATACTCTAGCCCAAAGAATTTGGATTTGGTGACTACAACGCAGGGTCAGATAGACGAAACGAAAATAATCTTGCACCAGACTCTTGAAAGCATTCTACAGAGAGGAGAAAAGTTGGACGAGCTAGTTAACAAAGCAGATGATTTGAGTCTCCAAGCAAAGACTTTCTACAAGAGTGCCAGGAAGTCTAATAATTGCTGTTCTGGAATTTAATTTAGTGTTCTTGGAAGTCTAATGTTTGCATTTGGAATTGCAAGCATTTAGACTGGAATTTATTGATCGCCAAATGGCTAAATACATAAATATTTGTGGATTAAATATGAGATAACGTTTGTCAGCATATCCATTTATCTCGTTATTGATCAAAAAGTCTTTGAACTATAATTCCGATCATATTGTACTTTGTAAAGACATATTGTTACACAAGAGTTGTTCAGTTTGTTTCACCAGATTCCGGAATTAAATCGAAATTCGTTGTTCAACCTTAATGTCCCAAGAATTTATCGCAAATTATTTAATTGATTCTAGATATTAAAGATATCGACAATTTAAGTTATTTATCAATTTCATAATATCTTAGAGATTTAATTATTTTTTAAATATAAATATTGATTGCGAAATTATTTAATTCAGTCTCACTACAAAGAATTGTTAACTATTCAATGAATAAATTATCTCTAAATATGAGTTGTACTTACATCTCTACTTGTACTACTAATACTTTTGGGTTACATAAAACCACTTAGAAGTCAACGTTATAAATTACAATTTTAATAAATTACAATTTTAAAAGGTCTAAAAATTCATTGCAGAATATAATTAAAATGAAGCGAAAAAGATTGGTGAATGACATGTTGGGCTTTCCAAATTAAGGACGTGTTGGGCCA
Organism: Caerostris darwini; assembly: GCA_021605075.1. Lineage (NCBI taxonomy): Eukaryota > Metazoa > Arthropoda > Arachnida > Araneae > Araneidae > Caerostris > Caerostris darwini. Next base: position 131,917 of record BPLQ01001797.1, on the reverse strand, counting down.
AATCGCAAAATAGGGGCTGTTGGGATTTGACAACATTTTCAAGGAGCCAACTGGGCGATACGTCGCCAAATGTGGTAACCCGGGTTTCTTATACTGTTTGTACCCTTTTACAATCGCAACGCGTTACTTGGCGTCATTTGGCGAAAAGATTTTCTGATGCCGAATCCCAAAGGCCCCTATAATTGATTGACCCCAGATAGATTCTGGGCTGTTCTTCAACATTTTTGTTTATTTATTTTAACATTTTTTATTCATTTTTGTTTATTCATAATTATTGACTACAGTGCATTTGTAGTCGTTGAGTAGGAATATTTTCCGAATAGATTGTAAATCAATAAATTAGGCCAAATAAAAGATAATCACGTATTTACTTAATAACTAGGATTAGTGTTGCAATTTATATAATTGGCGTTTTACTGGCAGGGAAAACTTAGTAGTATTATTGCTTTTTCTATTCGTAATTTATTATATTTTGGAAATTTCAGGAGCAGAGAAGATTACATAATAAAGTAAAAAATAGAGTAAAATCTCTGAATAGGGGCCGTTGGAATTGTGCGTCAAAAATTCTTTTTGCCAAAATCCGCCAAATAACGAGTTGCAACTGTAAGTGAAGTGAATTGCAAACATTACAAGAAACTCTGATTATCACATTTGGTGACATGTCACTCAGTTGGCGCTATAAAAAGTCACCAAATACCAACGGCCCCTATTTTGCGATTTGGCCAAAAATATAATAGTTGTAAATAATTGAAATGATAAATTTTTTTAAATAGCAAGACTACTCATTGAACTTATATCTAAATGTTTTACCATTAATCGAGACTTGGCGCTTTAAGATTGGCGATTATTTGGTGGTATTTCTGAAACTCGCAGGAAATGGCTTTCCTATAACGGAAAGGTACCAAATTATTTATTTAAGGGGATTTGGTGGAAAAAGCAATAGTGTTCGTATAGATTAAGTTATATATGGGTACGAAATATTTAATTGGTAAATTAATAAATATTATGGCATTATATAACATTAATTTTGTTTTTGATGAAACGAGCACGTGTCTAAAATTTTGAGTCTTTGTATTTCATAAAGAATATTTTGTTAAGGAAAAATTTTTTATTTATTACAAACACTACTATAGTAACGCAGTTATCTTTATATATATAAAATTATATTATACTCGTGTTCGTGTTATATTTCTTTATATTCGTGTTAACTCTTCTGTACATGTATTTGCCATTGAACTCCTCCTAAACGGCTGCTCCGATTTTGATGAAATTTTCTGCCTATGTTTGGGTGGGTTTCTGCATGGTTTGCATTCACAATTGGACCAGGTAGGTGGCGCTGCCATCGATATAATTCTTCGGTAAGTGTGTTTATCACTGAACTCCTCCTAAATGGCTGGACCGATTTTGAGGAAATTATTTTTTGTGTGTTTGACAAAACATGGAGAATGTTTTTATGCTATCCCTTATGTTGTAAGTCGCCACCAGATGGTACTGCAGTATATCAACTTGTATACCTGACAACCAATTGCTATGAAAATGGGTATTAATATGTAATCCGAGTATGGAAAATAGGTTCCTGTTATCCACTTTATTGTGACTTGCCACCAGATGGGGCTGCAGCATTTTAGCTTACTATATACCGTTTAAATGATATCCATGAAAATGAGTATGCACATACAGAGGGTAAAAAAAGTATTGGCAATTGCCTTAATTTATTCATATTGACAAATAAATAAAATGTTATGCAATTTTAGCTGTCGTAATTAAATACAAGACATGTTAGATATATAAAAATAGTAAAAATTTTATTTTAATTTGCATTTTCTACGATTTTTTCCTTCAAAAACGAAAATTTGCATGTCAGAAAAGTATTGGCAAAGTTTTAACTGCTATGCAAATTTTGTTACATTGAAGTCACGTGTCTCGACTGATAAGAAACTCCACCCGTTATAAAGTCTGCAAAACTACTCCAAAAGTATCTATGCATTATTTTGCGATTACTGCAGTAAAATGACTTCGAAATCGAAGGAGTTGGACGTTAGTGTTAAAAACACGATTATTAGGCTCAGAAATGAAGGTTTAACTTATCGTGCCATAGGAGTGCAGTTCAATATAAGTTTATTTACTGTCAGAAGTGTTGTAAAAAAGTTCAAGGAAACAGGATCAACGGAAAATAAGACTAGAAGTGGACGACCTCGAATATTTTCTACAAGAGAGAATTAACAAGGTTAAGAAAAACCCTAAAATAAGTGCACCCCAGATAGCTAGAGATGTTGCTTTCACTTCGCAAAAGACTTTCAGGGTACAGACAGTACGGAATGTTTTACACGAGAGAAGTTATTATGGAAGGGCAGCTAGAAAGAAGCCATTCATCTCAGAAATAAATAGGAGAAAGAGGTTAGATTTCGCAAAATCCCACGTTGATTTATCTGAAGAGTTTTGGAACACAGTTATTTTTTCCGACGTATCAAAGTTTAACATTTTCGGCAGTGATGGACGACGATATGTGTGGAGGAGGCCAAATACTGAATTGGAAAAGCAACATTTAACTGCTATTGTAAAACATGGTGGAGGCAGCGTCTTAGTTTGGGCTGTATGGCAGCTAATGGAATTGGCAACCTGCATTTTATTGATGGTATTATGACAGCACGTGCATACATTGACATTTTGTGCCATAACTTAAAAATCAGTGCCCAAAATCTTGGCTTGGGAACATCATTCGTTTTTCAACAAGACAATGACCCCAAGCATACAGCGAATCTCACCCGTGAATGGCTACTCTACAATGCTCCTCGCCAATTAAAAACCCCACCTCAATCGCCTGACATCAATCCAATTGAAAATTTACGGCACCTGTTGGATCTAGAAATCAAGAAACATAAAATTTCAAGTAAAGACGACCTCAAACGTTTACTCTTGCAAGAGTGGCACAAAATTCCCAACAGTACAACAAAGACCTTAGTTTCCTCTATGAGAAATAGATTACAAGCTGTTGTAGATGCAGAAGGTATGCATACAAAGTACTAAACACATACTGATTTTGTTTTCTCTCATAATTTTGTCAATTTCATAATTTTGAAAATACTTTTTTTATCATGTAAAATTTGGATTTTCTCGTAGATTTTGACTAAAAAAATATTTAAATGAAAATTTCGTTATATTTGTTTGTCTTTTCTCCTTCTGTAATCGCTATGTTAAAATAAAATTTGTAAACATACTTTGTTAGCAAATATGATCATTTATAGGCAATTGCCAATACTTTTTTTATCCACTGTATATATTGGAAGATGGAGAATATGTTCGCGGTATGTAATTTTCTACAATGCTTTTTTTTTGTCAGGGCAACGTATGCCGGATTCTGTTAGTTTACATATAAAATTTAGAAATTGTGTTTTATCTTCCATGTTTTTTTTTTTTTTTTTTTTTTTTTTTTTTTTTTTTTTTGTTCGTAAATGAGACAATATAAAACAACAACAAATTCATTTATAACATAAAACTTTATTTTACAAAATGAATAAAACAATGTATATCTAGAATGACTTAACTTTGTGGTGATCGCAGGCAATCGAAGAAAAAAAATAATAAATATATTCAATCGGAATACAATTGTAATTCTTTATGAAAAAAAATAATTGGATCCTTCTCAATTAAAAATCACGAAGAATAGCAAATAAAACAAATAAAATTGACTATACTCATAAAAAAAATAAAATATGCGATTATTTTTAATTCACGCAGCATTCTCTACAAACAACCACAGTGCCACAAACTTGTCTACAAAACTATGCTGTTCTCGAGTATATAGTCCAGTATATGAGATGCAAAATTATACTCCAATGAAAAATCCTCTTACACCCAAATTGACATTCCACCATATAAACTTAAAAAAAAAAAATGTTTGTAACTTCTACTTTCTCTTAATCGACCATTGATTGGATTGCAAATAACTTTCATTGATTCATTGAAAATTTAAAAAAATATATCGTCCAATCACAAATAATGGGGTATGGTAAACATCAGGTTTAACGCTTTAAAAAAGCTAAAAATATAATAGTTAATGTGGGATTTTTTTTCATCTAGTTTTTCTTTTAATATCGTGCCATCTAAAATTTTAATGATTATGAATTGCAAGTTCTTTTTATTGCAATAAAAATCTAATTAAATTGTAAATGAAATTTTCTTCCTTATGACACCGCTCTTTTTTTAATCCTTTCGACAACTCTTACCAATTTTTCACGCTATCGATGATCAGACTATATCAAAATATTAAGAATTGAGCACATTTAGAGCTCCATTTTCAACAAAGTAGTATTGGATATCAAATAATTTTTAAACCACAGATAATGTATATCATTGATTTATAATACAAAAACATCAATATTTAATTTTAAAACAATTTTTTTACACAATATTATGTTTTAAAACTTAAAGAAAGGATTCACATCGTGTAGTGGGCAAACTGTTCTTATTTGGCAGTACAGTTTACGTTATCCATGGTTTAAATTGTATCAAAAAGCACATGAACTGAATTTTTTATGATACAACATGCCAAAATGTTAAAAAAGTATACAAATTGTTCTTTATCCAACCCATTTTCGTATAAAAACCTGCTTAGACGTCACGTACAGAATGTGGCCGCTATAAAAAAAAAGCTGCAATAAATTTTTGTGCTGTTCCATAAATCATTAACCCACATCACACCTTAAGAAGAGTGTACAAGAGTCAGAGGAACAACTTCCTGGGTGTGAATAATAAAGTTCCACATAGACTTTATAGCTTTTTGGCAGCATTGTCAGGGTCCCGTAGACCCTATAGGCAGATCACACAACTCATTTCTCCAATCAAGTCTTTTTTTTTTTTTTTTTTTTTTTTTTTTAAACGTATAACAAATGGATAAATAACTATTTCAGCTTCTGGCACTTGGTACGATCCCCCTTCATGCACCGCCCAATGTCCACGAGATAGATCTGATTGGCTGGGCAGTTGAGGACCCGCCCCTTCAGGGACTGACCAGCATTCCTTGAGGCTGGGGCGCACACCACGAACTTGCTGCACTCCGTGGGGTGGATGAAAACCCCTCGCTTGAAGCACTCGACGTCGCTGTCCGACCTCACGTCCACGGGTGGGCCGTCTTCTGGGGGTGGGGGTCGATGTGTGGTGGTTGTGGATGGTTTTGCAGATGTGGCCACAGATCCTCGTCGACTGGAAGAGCTGGAACTTGAAGACGATCTGGCGGGCCTAGAAGAGAAAAAGCATAAATGTAGAATTCGAAATATGTTTTACTAAATTGTCTTATAATGAAAGACACTACATTCCATTCTGTGATGACAAATAGTTGGAATCAATTTTAGAGGTTATAAAAGATACTAGGTTTTGTTTTGTTTGGTTTGTTGCTCTACGGTCATTTTATGCACACTAGGGCTAAACAGACAGGGACCTACAGTTTAAAGTGTTCTTTGGTACTGTTCGACAGCTTACACACACAAATAAACTGAAATAAAAAACGTGGACTGTATTAATTAATCTCCTTTATTTAGGCAGCCATCACACTCGAAGATGAACTGACCACACAACCTCTCTGTGGGGTTACACTTATTGAACTCTTTTATTTATGCAGCCATCGCACTCGAGGATGGACTGCCACACGACCTTTCTCTTTGGTCACAGAAGTTCAACTGCCTCTTACATCCCTTTCTCTCACGTCATCTCCCCCTGCCAGACACCCCCACAGACAGGATGTTTTTCTGGACATAGGGCGTTGACTTCCCCTATGCACAGGGGACCTGGGTTTCGACGTAACAGGTACCACAGGATTTAGGTTCGAATCCTGGCGGTGGCATGGTTGTTTGTGAGTGGTTCGGAATTCCCGTTAAACTGTAGGGGCCAGTCTAATTAGCCTAGTATGCACAAAATGACCGTAGAGAGACAAATCAAACCAAACTACAGTTTAAAATTGGATTCCGAACCACTTATAAACATCCATGCCACCGCCAGGATTTGAACTTGAAACCTATGCTACCACAGGCCAGAGTGCTAGCCAATTGGCCATCAAGCCACAGATACTAGAAGAAATAAGTTACATGTCGGGGTTTTTTTTTTTTGAAGATGGAAAAACATTTTATATGAAAAATATAAAAAGAAATCGCATTAGACAGGATGTACACCACATACTAGATGTATGAAAAAAGGTTTATTAATTTTTCTTTTTTAGTTAGAAAAAGCAGAAGCAAACAGAAAAAAAATTAGCAAATTCCTATTATCTTTCATGCCTGAACGCGGCCTGATGGTCAATTTGGCTATCGCACTGACCTTTGATGTTTGATGGCGTTGATGTTTGTGAGTGGTTCGGAATCCACGTTAAACTATAGGTCTCGGTCTAATTAGCCTAAAGTGTGCACAAAATGACCGTAGAGCGACAAGCCAGATAATAGAGAGTTTTTGCATACCGTACGTTAGTTACCGTAGGACGTCCGTTAGCTTTTTCTCCCTAGCGCGCATGCTCAGTTTCCTATGAGCATGCGCGCTGGGGAGAAAAAGCTAACGGACGTCCTACGGTAACTAACGTATGGTATGCAAAAACTCTCTAATAATTCTCATTACTCCTTTCTCTTCAAAAACCTTCCTTTTTAATTAAATAGACATCTTATTTTATTAGGAAAAATTTGTTTTTTCGTAATCTATTAATCATCTTTTAATAATAACGCGGCCTGATGACCAATTGGCTAGTGCTGTGGCCTTTGCTACCGCAAGTTTCAGGTTCGAATCTTGGCGGTGGCATGGATGTTTGTGAGTGGTTCGGAATCCACGTTAAACTGTAGGTCCCTGTCTAATTAGTCCAAAGAGTGCAAACAAAATGAGCGACAAACGAAACCGAATCCATATCTGAACAAGATATTTCAGACACAAAGTATTTTTAAAAACTTGTATCAAAAGAAAAATAAAGTTTATCTCAGTTTAGTTAGTTGGTGGGCATGTTCATCAGAAAGTTTTTATATGTATTTTAAATACATGTACTAATTTAGAATATATTGTCTCTACGAATAGTAATTTTCTTTTTTATTCAGTTTAAAGATCGAATAAGTTAACAGAAAATTTTTAGTTGTAAACATCATAGAGGCGCCTAATGGCCGAGTGACTAGCGCTCTGGCTCTCGGTACTATAGGTTTCGGGCTCGAATGCATGGGTGCTTGTAGTGGTTCGGAATCCACTTTAAACCGTCGGTCGCGGTCTAATATGACTGCAGAGAGTAGGGTGACAAGCCTACTCCGTTAAAAGAAAATATCTCATGTTTCTGAATCAGGCAGAAGGCTTTGGTCCACCATGGGAATGTTGCGCCATGAAAGAAGGAACATTATAAAGCATAAATGCAAAAAAAATAAAATAATACTATATTAATCTTTAGTTAATCGAGCATTCGATAATTCGACACATTCTATAATCTGACAACGATTGAAACTTCGCTTTCGTGTGGATTTGGGCGTTCGTTGATCTTGATCACCAGATGTCGACACAATATTGCTTGCATTCGCCAGATATTTATATTATCTGAACGGGTTCAGAATGCTCGGAAACACATTAAGCATGTTTTAATCGTTTAAATTTGTATCTAGAGTTATTTATTTTTGATGTTCCTCTTAAAATGATATTAGAGAGTTTTTGCATACCGTACGTTAGTTACCGTAGGACGTCCGTTAGCTTTTTCTCCCTAGCGCGCATGCTCAGTTTCCTATGAGCATGCGCGCTAGGGAGAAAAAGCTAACGGACGTCCTACGGTAACTAACGTACGGTATGCAAAAACTCTCTATTGACTCGCGATAATCCGGTAAAATCGCTCATCCGTCACGTGTCGAATTAAAGAAAGGTTATTGATAGCTCATGTGATAATAGTCTAGACACTTTATAATCCATTATAAAGATAGCATGATTTCATTCCATCTGAACAAGATGACCTTCATAGCTCGTTTTTAAAGGAGATGAAATTCAAGCTGCTTACGCTTTTGTTGTTGTTGTGGGTGGTCTTGTGGACTGCGACGCTGGTGTCGGGGAGAATCTTCTTCTGTTACCACCAGGTTTCAGAACTGGTTTCTTGGTCGTGGTGGTGGTGGTCGTCGTCGGAGCAGCCGTGGTCGTCTCGTCTTCATAGTCTTCGTAGTATTCGTATTCTTCGTCGTACTCCTCGTTCGTCACGTGGTCAGACGAGCTGCTCGGCACTGGCTCTGCTTCGGTGGGTGCTAGTGTTGTGGTGGTTGGTGGCGGTGTGGTGGTAGGAGCTGCAGTGGTATACTGGAAAAAAAAAATAAAATCAGTATTTAATTTATAAATTTTTCCTAGTATGTTTCTTAACCATAAATGTATAGTAAGTGGATGATTTTGTGATTAATTATACATTCATATTATATATTCCAGGATTTAAATGGTATTTAGGTAATTTTTTTTTTAACTCGATTAGACTTTCATTTATCTTCCGATTTGAGTTCCGCCGCTACCATATTGTTTGCAGTGGTTTGGAATCCACTTGAAACCGTTAGTCTAATATGACTAATACTACTACTACACTACAGCACACCACATCACTGCGCCTAGAGCTGAGTTGCCCCTTTATAGTTTGGGAATTATGTGGTGAGAAGTCAGATGGGACTCTGTGTTGCTCTACAGTCATATGAGACTGGGACCTATGGCTTAAAGTAAAAAGTGGATTCTGAACCACTACAAACATTCATGGCACTGCCGGAACTCTAACCCGAAACCTGTGGCACTGAGTGCTGGACACTCGGCCATTCCATGACCCATGGTCTAAAAAAGACTGTAGAGCGTCTGGAGTAGGGATGACAACCCTACCACGTGAAAAAAAAAAAAATCTCAAAATCTGCCAGCAGGCAGACGACCTTGCTGTTCAGCCAATGAAGAAGAATACTTTATCAGACTTTAACCATAACCTCCTTTGCAAAAATATTTAAATATTTATTAAAATGTTTCGCTCAATATTTCTTGATTTAATAATTTTCTTCTAACATCACAGATTCATAATTAACCTAACAAGATGGATTACACTCACGAAGGAAAATGAAGGATAACATCAGCCTAAATACCAGATTATAAGGAATTGGTGCACAAAATGTTAAATTTCAATATAACAAAAAAATTACTATATTACGAAAACAACGGTATATGCAGCCAGAATGCATGTCAATCCTTTTAAGTGACACATTAGACAGTCACCAAGCTGTTCACCTTTTCTATATAAAAAAAAAACCCATAACCTCCTGATGATGTAAATACCAGGTCATTGTTTTTCACGTTAACCTAATTTATTATTAGATGAAATTTATAATTGATTATTTTCTAAAAGAAGAGGTCCCTGGGTGTTTATTTACATACATTCCATGTACTGAATTTTGATAAGTAATTAAAATTTCCTGTTAATGTGCATCCCATATTAGTTTAAATAAAAATATATGAGATACTCAGCATTTTATGATAAATTATTTACATCTCGTGGAAGAACTAATTGGGACACTATATGTAGATTGACTGTTAATTATTTCATTTCTGTTATCCATTTCACTTAATACCACGTTTCCACCACATTATCCGAGGTATGTAGTTCAAAAGGTGACTCCTTATCTACATAGAGATAGCCCTTACCTCTGGAGTCGTCACCCGCCTTCGGACGGTGACATAGTTCCCCCTGTCGTTGTCCGGGATGGCGTTGGGGCGGCGCGCCACCAGCCGCACGCCCTGGCCCAGGTGCTGCTCCTCCGGGATCCGGTCACCCTGGTAGACGGGGCGCCGGCGCACGGCCACCCGCGTCTCGCCGCTGCCGCTCGCAGGCAGGGGATTGGCTGAAAGGAAGGACACAGGGTTCGGTCATTGGTTGAAAAGAAATAATGCAAAAATTGTTAAATGTTGTTATGAGAAATGATCAACCATAACAGCAATAATAATCAATATATTATTTTGATATTATTTTTAATATAATAAATAAATTGAAAAATATAAGTATTATGAATATAGAAACTCTATTTATGTATATCAAAACTAGCACAAATTTGCATATGACAATCAATGCATATCATTTAAATGTCAAAGATGTGAATATGACAATGCATATCATTTAAATGACAAACATGTTAATAAGACAATGTATATCATTTAAATGACAAGCCTCACCATACGACAATGCATAGCATTCAAATGAGAAACATGTGAATATCATTTATAATATTATCTGTTGTTGTTGTTGTCGTATGACTTGAAGAGTATAAGAATATCGAATAACGTGATGCTCCCGAATAATATGGGCTTTGTTGATGGCCATCTCGGAGTATAAATCCTCTTCCGAGGGAGGGTCCAGACAATGCATGGCGGCTGCAACAGCTGGGCAATCAAAGACAGGATGAGGAGTAAGCTCGACATCGGGGCAGTTGCCACATTTTTGGTGTTTTTCGACGCCATCAGCAGAAGTTTTCAACGCCATCATATTTTTGGGGTGCTTCATCCTTAATCTCGTGAGAGTAACTGTTTTTCTATCGACATTTAGTTCTTCTGTAATTTGGTATTTAGTTTTAATCTTAGAAGAAATTAATAGTTTAGGTTTTGCCAAGGGCATTTGCATCTGCAAGGGAAGTAGGAATGGCAGTCTGATCCAGACTTCTGGTATTCTTCGCCAAAGAATCTGCAATTTCATTCAATGGTAAATCCATAATGTCATCTTTGCTCGAATCCATAATTAGAATAAGTTCTTCACTTTTAATATTCGCTAAGTATCATGTTTCGGATCCATATTCTATTCATTGTCCTACAAATATAAACTTCTTTAAATATAACTACCGATTAAGAAAAAATGCTTTGAATAAATGAAAATTTTTAAAAGCATTTTCATGTGGAATATTTTTATTTATTTTTTTTATTTTAAACAATTTGAAAAATAAGCACAAGCATATAATAATAATGGTAAAGGGTTTAAGCATTGAAAATGTCTACATGCTTTACTAAAGCTTAATGCTTATACGCTTTACTAAATACTTAATGCTTATACGCTTTAATTTTTTAAAGCGTATAAGCATCAACGCTTATACGTTTAAGAATTGATAAATGAAATCCTTTGACCTGACAGCAGCTTCACTACGAGACACTCTCTAATTTTAACAGTAATCTCTAATGTTAACAGTTCTCTCTATTGTTAATAAATAGTTCTCTCTAGTTAAAAAATAATGATTACTGAGTGGACTAAATTAGTTAAATTAAATGCTTAATTATCATTTATGACCCATTAATCGTACCAACTTTGGTTAGACACCAAATTAAAAACTAAAACAATATATGATTCACAAATGGGGTGATATCACCTCTGAAAATGAAAAATCACAAATATCATAGTTAGAAAACAGTTAAAAGAGTAGTTTATGCTTCTCAAACTGCGTTCGCACTTGCACGCGAAAGCTCTGGGCGGTACATAAAAAAAAAACGGTTTGCTGCAATTTGTATGGAACTTGAACGACATGCGTCATTTGTCAGGCAATCAAGGTTGCCCACTTAAAGTCTGTTTTATGTTCCACATAAAACAATTTACGATGGCTTCCTCACAGGTAAAGATAACGGAGCTGTTCTACGAATCCAAACTGGAACAGACGAACGATCATCATGGTGTTTCAAATGTGGACATGGCTTTTACACATTGCACTCTTATTTATATAAATGCACAAATACTATTTGATTAAAAAAAAAGCCCCAGATTTCATTTTTTGTGATGTTACCTCTCGTTGCAAGGATTGTTGAGCCAGAAAGTCGACGTTCATCCCTGCCAACTGCTCGACCCGTGACTTCATTGGCTGGTTCGTCTATGATAGGTCGAGTCTCCTCGTCGATTGTTCTGTTGACAGGTCGGACTCGAACGAGCATCCTTCTACGGTTGGAGGTGGTGTCAACAGTATTATGACCTATGAGATTAAGAATGGGTGAAAAATGCATCTTGTTCATGTTCTTATGATACATTAAACTTATGGTAAAAAACTTTAATATTGCAGATAGAAGATTTCGAATAAGTAACGATTTTTTGCTCTGATGGTGATTTTTTTTATATGTTAAACTTAATGGTTAAAAATCTATTTCTGGAAATAGATGATTGCGAAAAAGTTTTTTTTTTCTTCTGATGATGATGAATTTTTATATGATACCTTAAACTTATGATAAAAACTTTAATAATGAGGATAGAGGATTTCGGAAAAGTGATGATTTTTTTCTTATGCTGATGATGATTCTGATAATTTATTCTTCTGATCTTGATGATTTTTTCTATGATTCTAATGATTTTTTAGCATTTGAGTATTCTTGATATTTTATTACATTAAACATTTGCAATACTGCAGATAAATGATTTTGAAAAAGTAACGATTTTTTTTCTGATAAAGATTTTTTTGTGATATGTTAAATTTATGGTAAAAAATTTAATTTAGATCAATTTTTAAAAAAATATTTTTTCTTATGCTTATTATGATTTTTTATTCTTCTTAATTTTTTTCTGATGAATCATTTTTTTGATAACAGATTTTCTTTCTGATGATGATGAATCTGATTATTTGTTATGATACAATAAACTCAATAGTGGATAATTTTGAAAAATGTATGTTTTGAGCTATTTCTATTTCCTTCCAGATTTTACAAGAATTAAAAGCTAACTACATTTTTTCTTAAAATCTATTCTTAAGATAATTGTATTACAGCCAGTTCCAGTTCTAATTCTTCATTTATAGTAATAAAATAAGGAATTTTCTGTACAAAAACTATAGTCTAATATATTCCGAGTGTATGAATAATAGAAAATGAAAATAAAAATAAAAATAACAGTTTTCTAAAAATATCATCATGAGCATTTAGAATAAACAAAAAAACAGAAGCTATTTATAAATAATAGAAATCTAAAAATAGTTAAAAAGCCCCAATATTTATAAAACTGATCTCCAATATTTAACTTTAATTGCATTAACACTAGGAATTGCTTCTTAGAATCTTTTGAATTCTTTCTTTTGAAACAGTAAGAGGAAAATTCCAACTTTTGAAGAAGACAAATTTTTCTCTACAACGTTAAAGAAAACTAGAATGCCCCAAAACGCCCATAGATAAAGACAGTCATCTGTATCATTCTGAACAAAGAATATGTTTTATTTATTGGTAATTTTGTACAGGAACATGCAATTCAACATATACGAAACACATAAAACATTTATCGCTGAGAGTCTTGTTAGCCAATAACATTGAATACAGACAGCAAATGTAATCAACGCCTTATTAATTATTGGTTACGTTGCACAAGAATATGCAATTTATACAAAAAAAATACGTTAGTGGCCCTGAATCTATGGCATTAGATGGCGTTGAATATAAATATTAACCTCTGCCAAAATAATAAATATGCATTTATTAGCAGTCACAGATAGTCTACTATCATTGCGTGAAGGTGTTTGCCAAGTTTGAGAAATAAGTCAAATTTTTCCAATATCAGAATTATTTTAACTGAATGCGCCACTTAAAATTAATTTATTTTACACATATTATTTAATTTCAATGACAACAACTATTTAAAAACAATTTTCAATGTTTACACAAATAATGTCATTGATTATATAAATAGCATCATTTACAAAAATAGTGTCATTGATTACACAAGGATGTCATTGGGCGGTACTGCTTATCGGCCCGTAGGTCACATATGACTCAGCACTGCTATGAGAAAGAACCAACGTAAAATTTTAAATTTCCTTAAATCAATTGTATTCTATGTATTCATATTTTTGTAATGCATATATATAAAAGTATATGAAAATAATAAAATCACTGGAGTTTTTATTTTATCTAATTATTAAACTGTAACCATGCGTCCTCCTATACACTGGTAAGAGCTCCCCCTGTGGCGTTCAGGAGAAGTGCTTAATCAGCCTCGAGAGGAAATAGGAAAACTCCCTGCTGAGAAACACTTATTTGGTCTACAATCTCTCAGACTGAGATGAAATATATTTTGCGCACGCTGCGCATAGCCGAGTATCGATTTTCGGCTTAGAAGTGGAGACCTTTCCAGAATATATAATGATCTGTCTTTAAATGTGTTAAATATTGTATGTTTCTAATTTTATGTGTATGGTGTTTGTGCGTAATGACCATACCCAGTTACAATTTGTTTGTCCAACCTGCTCATTACAAAGCTATATTTCTAATTTTAATGTTTTAATTCTCATTTCAGTTATTATAAAGTCTTGAACCTGCTCAATTATTTAAAATAAGCCTACTAGAATTGAAATAAAAAATCCTTATACTATAACATTTTTCCTTTTTTTGTTTTTTGTGGTGGATAATTTAAGATTGTACATCTTTGAAAAATGTTAAGCTAATTTATGTATAATTCGAGACAATGTTTTTGGCTTCAAATGCTGTCCAAAGATGTCAAAAAGTTTGACATCGCTTATTTACGCAGAATATTTTTATTAATATCATTCATAACAGCATAGAAGAAATTTAAACTTTTCAAAAAATTACCTGGATTAGCTTGATTAGCTCCGTTCTGAACTCTCACCACTCTTCCCACCTGGACCCTGATAGGGGTGCGATAGGGACCTCTAGGGGCTGGCGTCGTGGTGGTGCTGGTGGTTGTGTCAGGCGATGTAGGTCTCAGTGGAACTGCGTAGGACAAACTGTCTGGTGGTGCAATGGGTTTTTTCTCATCATCTTTCAGGTAAACAACCTGAAAAAAAAATTAATGTTATTATAGAAAATATTATTGGCATTACAGAATAATATACTCAATAAAATAATTAACAATAATTAACAGATTAATATTAAAACCAAAATAGAATCTATTATAAATTTTTGGCTACATTTGTATTCTCACTATCTTGCTTCTCCTATTTTTCATTCTTTTTATTCTAGTTTTGTCTTTGGAAATAAAAGAAACATGTTCATTGTTTAAAAATGCATCTACTATCAAGCTCGATTTCTGTAAATTGGAGGTGAAAAGATTTATTTTATAAATACCTCTTACATTACTCTGTGAAAAAATCTTTTAGAATTCCTAGATTCCATTCTGTTACATCAACCAGAGTGATATTTAGTGTACATTAAATAATATTAAGGCTAAAGAATAAAGAAAGAACAATTTTGCGTACTGACTAATAGTTTTTTTCAGTTGCGACGAAAATAATCACTTGAAAAGAAGTAGAGAAAGTCGACATGCTTGCTATTCATCAATATTTCAAAGTAAAATACAAATAGTAAATGTTCTGCCTAACCAAAATAAAACAATATATCAAGTTCCTTAATGAAAATGGTAAATGCATCATTTTCCACTGGATTCCGTCATATATTAGAATTGATGGAAACGAAAGGGCAGATCTCCTGGCAAAAAAGGAAACAGAAGTTTCTAGGCAGTGTCCTATCAATCTCGATTCTTTTTGGAGAATTATACGGGACAAAATGATCGCAAATCAGAGTATTATTACCTAACACCATGGGAAAAGTCTGGGAGACAATAGTAAATAACTGGAAAAATGAAGTAGAAAAACTCGCAAAGAGGCTGTTGCCTATTTTAGATTAAGAACTGGACATGGCGAACATATGGCCAAAACAGAGATTGTGGACTCCGATATATGTGTTTTATATAAGACAGAGGAAAGGAATTAGACCCTTCTACTTGTTGGCTCTTGACTAGATTCAAACTTACAACAGAATGGTGATGTGTGCACTCTTTACTGGAGGGCCAGAGAAAACAAGTTCCGATCCCGTGGACTTTTAATTATGGTACTTCTAGTTTTTTAAATCTTTATCCTTAGAACATTTAACTTGTTTTTAACTCTTAGTAAAGCCTTTTGGTCGTTTCTGTTAAGAATGTCTGGTCTTTTCTTTTTCTAATTTTGATTTGTTTATATGTTCTTTTTGTTTCTATGGTAATTGGTCAAATTTGTATGGATTGAGTTCCAATAAAACCATAGGTAACAACAACAACAAATTTCCTGCCTGAATAAACTTCACGAGTTAACGTCATTCATGTCCTTTCCGGTCCGTTAATATTAGCTTTATCATATACTGACAAACTTTCAAATCGTGCAGTTCAATAGGGCACCTAAAAATCTAGTGATTTCTAAATGTTAAATATATTCCATGGCATCTCACCTCTGGTTGGACGCTCGATTGTCTGGGAGGGGTGTTGTACTGGAAGGGAAAGTCGTCGATGACGTCTTCGTCCACGGGGGCGACGATGTCGTCTGAGACCCCGACGTCATAAGGATCCAGGAACAAGTCTGGTGTGTACTGAGGTTCTCGTTTCGGTTGGACTGTAGGCACTGGGGTGGTGGTGCGGACGAAATCATCGGACGTTGATCTGAAATATGAAAGAACATAAAAACCTCATTAATTTTAATTTATTATTTAATGTTTTGATTCTATATAAGCAAAGATATCCCACATGAATTATCGTGCATTTAAATAACAATATTGTTATAATTCTAAATATTAATAAAAGATATATGATAATAATGTAATAAAAAATAATTTCTATTTATTTAAACAGAACAGAACTGCATAGAGCCCTCAGATAACAGTGAAAGTTTAAAAAAAAAAAAAAAAAAAAAAAAAAAAAAAAAAGAAATATGGCATAGTTGTAATAACAAATATAATGGTTTAAAATTGTTCTGGTTTGTAGAATATTTCAAGTGAATTTAGATCCTTATAGGATTGGAAGGTTACTTGCAACTTTTTTTAGAGAGTAATTCAAAAATCTAATTGCCCACAACATAAACATGGAACAGATTTTTCTGATAACTTGAAATCTTTTTTGTTGTTGTTGTAGATACATACAACTTTATAATGTGAAACTGAGATTTAAATAAAGCTGCATTATTTTAAATGAGTAGTATACACTGATTAACAAATAATATATCCATTAATATATCGAAATAAACAGTGTATAGAAATATCGTACCGTTTGGGAGTGACGTACTGTGATACAGTAGGTATTGCAGTGTTTTGATTTCTGATGCTTGAAGCTTGATCCTGAGCTCCTAAGATGCTCTGAAGACGTTCCACCCCACCGATGGCCTGAAGGAGACGCAGGAGTTCGGCAATATTTTCGCCGCTGTTAGGTGTCGCTTGTGTCGCCTCCTCCTCTTCTTCTTCTTTGAAAAAAAAATATGTATACTTATAAGATTTAATAAAGAAAAATAAACTGAAAGTATGTGGCAATGAAGATTTAGGTAAAATGATTAATAACTTAAATTTTTTAAGGCAGAAATCTTTTTTAAATAAATATTTTAAAAATAAAAGAATGATAAATTCATATATTGAAAATTTTTTCTATAAAATATATTAGCATTTAAAAAATTATTATAATATATGTGTATGTTAATATTGTATCACATAAAAATATGTGGACAGACGAGTATATCCTCTTTCTTTAAGAATCAAAAAATTCATTATTTTGTGAACTTTTTTTTTTATCATTTATTTCATTTACGACGGGCAGTCAAAAAATTCACGAAATTTGATAATCAAAAAATTCGCGGAATTCGATTGTAACTCTTTGTTACCACAGCATAGGTAAACATTTACTTAATCGCCTTCAAAGTAGGCTCCTTCGAAACACACATACTTGCTCCACTGCTCCTGCCATTCCTAGAAAGAACTATGATAGTCCTGTTGTGGTATCTTCCGAAGTTCAGTCATCCTGTTGGTTTTGATGTCTTCTACGATGTCAAAGAGGTTATCTTTGAGGCCCGTTTTGATCTTGGGGAAGAGCCAAAAATCAGTTGGTGCCAAATCCGGTGGGAAGGAAGGCTGGTGAAGGACCAGAGTGTTCATTTTTGCAACCGATGTCTGCACAACAATCGACGTGTGGCTGGGAGTATTGTCGTGATTCAGTGATCCATCCTCCTTGCCATTTGGCGGGACATTTTCTTCGGATTGCCTCCCTCAGACATTTCAAAACTTGCACTTATAAAAAGGCAATATTTGTATACTCTATACTATATTTGTGTAGGCAAATATACTTTAAATATTTTTTTTCGGGCGGTACAAATTCATGGTGCACCACACCTTTATAGTCGAAAAACGCAATGTGCATCATTTTAGTTTTGGATTTGACATGGCGTGATTCCTTTGGTCCAGGAGAGGACGCTGTGGGCCATTCTGACGACTGCTTCTCTGTCTCCAGATCGTAAGAGAACACACAGTTCTCGTCATCAATAAATATTGTCAATAAACGCCGGGTCCCCGTGCGTTTTTCGAAACTTTCGGTTCAGTCACACTGTCTTTATGAATTGCGGTAGTAAAAAATATAGTGGTAGAAAAAAAATTAATAAATTTACAACTTTTATCTTTGACAGGAAAATTTGTGACTGCCCCTCGTATATCTTTGGTCTAACATTGATGATCATTTGATATAAAATACATTAATATTACAGAAAAATGTTTACATGTACATATCAATTGATACATATCGTATCACATGTACTTATCGATGCTTACATGCATATATATTCGTCTTGATGGTTACTAACACCTTTGTCCGAACTGCTTACGAATGGCCTTTATGTAGTATGAAATGTTTAGAGAAGTACTCACCTGGTTCTTCAGTAGTAGTAGTTGGAGCCTCTGTAGTTGTTGTTGTCGTTGTAGTTGTTGTTGTGGTTTTTTTCGTTGTTCTAGCTCGGGATCTGGGCGTAGGTTTGGCAGGAGAAGCTCCAAGCGACCCTACTGGACACACTACGTTTTCAGGATAATCACAGGATTCACTTCCAGAGTTAAAATGCAAACCTAAATGGGGATATTTTTAATTTAGGAGGCATGCATACAGACAAAATTTGATGAACAAGTTTTTCTATTGTGAGACTCTATACGGACTCTCTGTCTTAAGCTCTATAATTTCAAGAAATTGGGCGCTTTCATGCATACAATGAGATTAACTTCCTTTGGTGAACATAGAGAAACAGACATCGGAAGTCATCGGGCATCCCGTAAGATCAGAGGCACATTCTCTGGGAATTCAAGAAAACCTAATGCCTTCGGACATTAGGTGTCTGGAAAGAGAAAAAGGCAAGACAAGGACAGAGTAGGTAGTTTGCTGGATAGGAAGCCTGAAAACATTTGCTCCTCATTAATAACTCCATAATTGTAACTGTGTAAAGATGTTGATACGTATATCTATCTGTTGTTATCCTCAATAAACTAATGTTTGTAGGAAGGGAAAATTGCCTTTCTTCAATCTTTACAACAGCTGGCGCTATAATCAGACAAGATCCGACCACTGCCATTGAAACCTTACAGATAGAATAAAATTATTGACACTGATTAGTAATTGAAAAGTATATTTCCGTCTTATCTTGCCTGGATTATATGAACCTTCCCCTGAATCTTCGTTTCATATAATTGAATATTTTTCGAATGTGAAAAACTTCAGAGTAAAGTTCACAATGCAGGTATGTGACTTACGATATTTTATACGAGTTATAAAATATCGTAAGGGTAATTATACGGGATTTTTTTTATTTTTATTACTTTATTTTGGAGTTCAAACCTAGTTTTATATAATTCACTCTTGTCTTTTTTAAATGAAATTTCTCACTGTCTCTCAAAGTGTGTGCTTCACACATTTTAAATGTTAAAACTAGTTATTTGACTCTAAATGCTATAGTGGAATACATAAAAAACACTTATAACTAAAATGAAACAAAATGCATACGACAAAAAAAAAAATAGTTTAAGTCTTATCAGTAATTTAAACGTAACTGGTAAGAATCAAAAAGGTAAGAATCTGTAACTGGTAAGAATCAAATATGTTACTGGTAAGAATCAAAAAGCTGTATAATTTTTTTTTTTTTTTAATTTCTTTTGCAAACTTCAAATCTATCTTCATTGCAATAGAATAACATTCACGAGCATTTTCTTTACTCAGCACTTACCATACAAATGAACTCTAGGAAGAGTTACTAATCTGTAAACAAGTACTAATGTGTTTGATTATGGGCAAATTAATGCATAGGTCAATTACCTGATCTATAAGTGAATGCATCGGCCAGTAACCTGATGGGCAAATAAATACATGAACCAATTACCTGATGGGCAAGTAAATGCATGGGCCACCACTCCGAGGTTCGCCGGGCCGCTGTCCAGACACCAGAAGTATTTCTTGCAATCGCGTGGGTTGTTGAAGAATCCTTCGTCCTTGCACTCGAAAGCCACACCAGGGTCGGGAGTGGGTGGAGGTGCGGGGGTGGTGACGGGAGCAGCAGCGACATCGTTTTCGTCGCTGTCTGTGATCAGACGACGGGAGGCCGATTGCCTGGATGTGAAAGAAGCAATGATTGTGAATTGATTTCAGCACCAAAATTTGAATCGAGATGACATAAACCTAGGTGTGTGTTCAAAATGAGAAAATTGATGTCTTAGTGAGATCATCCTATTTAGATTACATTTGCGACAGATGGATAAAGTATATGCAAAACAGTTATCCAAATTGCTTAAAAGATATTTATGTTTTCTTTTTAAATCCCACTATGTTAATGTTGCAGAAAGTTTCGCCCATATGAATGGAGATTAAACTGTAATAAAAGTATTTTATTTAATGGTGGGCGTTTTTTATACATTTTGAGAAATAGAAACGAACTTTCTTTGAAAAGAAACCTAAAAACAATTAGAAAAGAAGGAGCATAAAAAGTTAACTATTTGCACTATTTCGCTAATTCACTACATTTTTAAAAATAAGGAACAACATATATTTAGCTTTAGTTAACTGACTTTTAGGGAAAAAAAAATTCTATTTAGCGTAAAAAAAGCGACAACATGAAGGGAGAATAACTAACTGTTTATCGACATGAGAAAAAATGTTTGCTATTTATTTTAACTAGTTTCTTGAAAAAAAATAGATAAGAAAATTAGAACTGGCTTGTTTTGTCGCTCTACGGTCATTTTGTGCATATGAGCGATAAATATACCGGAATCTATGAATTAAAGTGAATTAAGAACCACTAACAAGCCACCAAATATGTCACCACCAAATATTCGAATCTGAAACCACTGTTCCAAAAGACCTGAGCGCTACCCATTTGGCCATCATGCCGCCTCTAGCTGTACACGTTAATTGAGTTATTCATTGCTGTTCATTATATTTGATTTTGTGCGATAGCCATTTAATTCTACGAGATCATCAAAACTTGATATCTTAAAATTTTAATTTTTCCATAATGTAAAGTTGAAAATTCCAAATTAATTTTATTTTAAAAAGCGGGCAAAAAGTCAACAACAAAATGAAAAGACACAGTAAAGATCCAGCACGCCTTCCGGAAACAAGCTACTTACCCAACGGGGAAGAGTTTAAGGTTGATAGATCTTTCTTTCAAGGACGGATTGACCCTTACGTTAAACACTTCGGTTTTGCATGTTTTTCTTGTTCCCACCTCCCTTTCGACCTTGGAGAGAGGGAGGAAAAAAGAGTGGATAGTCCAGGTAGGGGGCAAAGACCCTTAAACCAACTGGCTTTTAAGATGATTTTGTGAAAATTTGTTATATAATTCTGTTTTTGTGGGTTATTTGTTGTAATTGGGCAGTGCTGTCTTTGCAATTTTAATAAATATGGCAGCTGAACATCGCGTTACTATTTTAAAAAAATAATTTAGTTTTTATCCATGAACAACACTGAATCAAAACCACATGCATATCAAGCCCTAACTTGTACTAAGACAATGAGTATCAAACGTTTCAAATAGATTATTGTCTTTATAGTCAATCTGCTACACTCACCTGCTTCTCTCTGACTGCCTGTTCTGGACCAACCTCCTGAGGGTGTTCCTCCTCCTGGTGGGTGCCTCGGTGCTCTCCTCTTCAGCTGCATCGTCGTCAAACCTCACCACCGAGGACCTGGGTTGGGGTCCCGCAGACCGGGCAACGGATCTCTGGCTGGAACTGCCTTCAATCAAATTCGTGTTGAGCAGAACTTCTCGCAGGGTGTTAACCAGAGGACTCTGGATTCCAGTGCACAGACCTCGGAAGTCATCGTTGTCCAGAGTCCACACCATGGCACCCCCTAAGCCCTTTTCCATGATGAAACGAGCCTAAAAGAACAATATATTCATTTATAGACAAGATACTTCCAAGGAATTATTTTCAAAAATCTATATATACGTATATAAGTATTTCTCAAAGTTTGTGTGTATGTCAGCTTATGCACTGCTTCAATTTTCATCCAACTTTCTCTAAAATTGGTAGGTATACTTCTAATACAAAGCCTAGATTGACTGAAAAAAATTTCTAAATGGATAAATATTCATTAAATAATTTACCCAATTTGATATGAATTAGGTTGTACGCCAATTCAGCGACTTTTCATAAGCGGTGAATTATTCATGGTTGGTGTTACTTTTTGCATTGCTTTACAATCTCAATTTTCGAACCCTCTTATAATTGAAATTCTCCACTGGGACGTCACCGAATGTTCGAAATTTGATAGCTGTATGGGTGGCTAGCTTGAGGTTGAAAGAAAATGTTCGCTGAACTTCACATTGGTCTTTATTGTTAAATTTTCAATGCCGCCTTAGAAAAGAAAACTAATCAATCAGACTAGAATTGACTCTAAACGAAGGGCAGCACATAAATCTATAAAAAATGTTAAGGCATCCGAAAATCGAAATGAATCTAATTGGTTGAGAATAGCCAGTGATACAGCTGAAGAATAGAAAAAGGAGAAGTGAATCTATTTAAAAGATTTGATGATTTTTATTTTCTGAAACCATGTAACAACGGGTTATATGTGCTAGTTTTCTACAATTTTTTTTATTTTTATTTCAAGTATTTTCTGCAATATGTTCGAATAACATAGAAAAAATTTATAGATTTACATAATAAAGTTCACTGTTCACGAATTTAAGATTAAACTTGCAGAATTTTATTGATAATTACAAATGTGTATATAATTTTAAAAATGGATAGTGTAGATATACAGAAATATTTTGTAGAACATGTTTAATTTTTCGCACAAAAAGTTTCGATAACAAAAAAAAATTTCCTCCATTATAATATATGTATACACTTTTTTCTTTATTTTGCAGGATTCAAGTGGTAAACTATTAATTTTTTAAAAAATTAGAAATGGTTTGAGGATTCTTTTGCTCCACTTATTATTTTTAAATACTTTTTCTAATTCATATAACCTTCTAATATTATTAATTCTATAATTAAATATTATTTCCTTGCAATTTTGTCTTAAATTCAACTTTTTTTCTCTATAATTAACGGACTTCTCCACTCAGTTATGGTTTCGTCTTGAATATCCCTTCTGACAGACTTTTCTCTTTCATTACTGTGTTGACAATGCTCGCTTATTTAAATTTTCTGTTAACATTTTGCACCTCATATCTAAATTTTTCATTAAAAAAATTCAAATAAAGGAGGGATTTGAAATTCAAAAAAAAAAAAAAAAAAAAAAAAAAAAAATGTGTTACTTGAAATACTTCAAGCAGCTGAAATTAGACGTAGTTATTAATGCCGAAACAGTGCATTCATCATAAGATGGATCTTTTAGCTTTGCAAACAATATATATATTGTATAATAGTAGTTAGTAATATTGTTATAACAATATTACTAACCTTGTATTAACATAACATATATACTAACCTTGTTGAAGACCATTTCTTCATCATCGAATCCAACCCATTGGTCATTTTTGTAAGCATATGGACCCTGCAAACGCGACGTTGGAGCTTCAACTTCCCAATCGTCCTCTTTCACTTTCTGACATATCTAAAAGAGAAAGACTTTTCAGATATTTTCATTCAAAAACTGAAAGTAACACGATATCATATAGTTTATATTATACTAAAATTCTGCTTTTAACTGACCTCATAAAATGCGAGGTATCCCTTTTCTCTTGTGGCTATTCCTTCCTCCCCTGGAGATTTAGCGGGGGCGTCGTAGCCCGTTGCCAGCTGGGGGCTGGACAGGGTGTAGGACCTTCCGTACATGGGGATGCCGACGACAAGTTTGTGACTAGGGGCACCCTGAGACAGATAATATTCCACAGTCCAAGCCTAAGTGAAAAAAAGGGCAAAGTATTAATATCCAATGATTAATTATATTTTCTCGATATTCGTTTGCAAATGTGCCATGTAATAGAAAGGAATGAAATTGTATCAATGAGTAAGGTCGTCGAAAAAGAATATTGAATAGTCAGAATGTTGTAAATTTGGTAGATTTGCCAACCCCATACTTCAACAATGACTAAGATTCTGTCTTGGAAATGATGGTTCGTCCATTCGATTCTCTTAAACCTGTTCCAGTAGATTACCATAAGTTTGCTTGAAGAATCATTTTGCAGGATTTTGTTAGAGTACAGTATAGAAATATGAATTTTCTGACATAACTAATATGAATTGGGAATCAGAGACATCATGAATATGTCGCTCAAATGTTTGGTGTAAGACAACTTTAGTCATTATTTTCTTTACTGTGAACTTTATTACGGAATATTGTTGTTACCTTGTTACAAAATGTATTAAGTTTTTGTTGTTAAATACAAGATGCAATGCTAAGACGGCTTATTGACATGGAGGAAAGAGAAAACCTGAGTTTTTCCTTACTCATTCATTGTCAACAAAAACCACCATATCTCTGGTTTGGCGACAATAAAAAAATCTCTACATTTTTTCATCCCCTAAACTGATAATTGGCCAGGATATTTTTATTGAGAAAATCGCAATGCAAAATTTTTTCTTAATTTTTAAACAAAATTGTAGGTAGCTGCAATTCACCATTTTAGTATGTCTTATTTATTTATTTATTTTGCTTCGTTATCTTTATGAACAATACAACAGCATACAAAATGGAAAACATGAAAAATTCGCCAACCACGAAAAGTTACCAAATTTAATTGGGTAATTTTTAATGAATATCGATCCAATTGCGAAATTTCTTTTTTCAGCTGATGTAGGCTTTGTATTAGAATGTCCCTGCGAATTTTAGTGACATTTGGCACACATTTTGAGATATATATATATGTGTATGTATATACTAGCAGAACCCGGCATACGTTGTCCTGCCAAAAAAATGCATTGTAGAAAATTACATATCACGAATATATAGTATTCTTCATCTTCCAATATATGTGCATACTCATTTTTATGGATATCGTTTGAGTGGTATTTAAGATGAAATGCTGCAGTACCATCAGATGCCAAGTAACAATAAAGTGGATAGCGCGAACCCATTTTCGAGACACGAATACATATTATTATCAATCTTCATAGCGATGGGTTGAACGGTATAGAAGTTGATGTACTACAGCACCCTCTGGTGGCGACTTACAACAAAGGAAATAGCATAAAATCCATGTTTTGTCAAACACACACACAAAATTTCATCAAAATCGGTCGAGCCCTTTACGAAGAGTTCAGTGACAAATTCATTTACAAAAAAATTATATATGTAAAGACATATCGATTACAGCGCCGCCAACCGTATTCAATTGTGAATCTAAACCATATAGGGACCCACTCAAACATACACAAAAATTTCATCAAAATCGGTCCAGCCGTTTAGGAGAAATTCAGTGACAAACACACGTACGGAAGAATTATATATATATAAAGATATAATATACGAAAGAATTAATGGCTTTTTTTTAAAAATAATATTTTGTGCACACTAAACTCGGTCATTGTAGTTAATCACTCATATTGCCTATATAGCCATGTATGAAAGTACAAAGTGTGGAAAAACGTGACTCAAAAAGTAAATGTTGTAATAAAAGAATAATTATATTAAATTATTCCAGCTTCAAAAGTGTAAATTTATGTGATTAAATTTATGCTTTACGTAGTCGCAATGCAATCGCGACCTACCACAACTCCTAGTAACAGACATAAATAAGTCTTATAACTGGTATAACGTAGTCGGCTGTAATTAGGCTGTCTGCAATATCTGATCGAGAACTTGATTGTCAACTTTCACATCTAGTCCTTGACTGCCGATTGCGGTAATACTCAAATCTCTAGTGAATGCAAAAAAGTCGAAAACTTTTATTAGTATTTAATTATTAAAAATGGCAGACTTAGAGGAAATATATTGAATTGTAAAATAATACAGTTTTTATTATTCAATTATAAGTTTGGGTATGTGTAGTTTCGGAGAAAAGGGACTTCCTAGGAAATTGAGCCATAACCTCAATAAATATAATGTTATGTATTTTGTTTTTGGTAAATTTAAAATTAAAATTATAGAAAGATTTTTAATATGCCAATAGAAAAATATTACAACAAATTACGTGCAATGGATCATTTCATATATCAAAATAAGTAAAACATTCATATTTCGAAATTAGGGCCTGATGGACCTGTACATTAATAGGGAGTTTTTGCATACCGTACGTTAGTTACCGTAGGACGTCCGTTAGCTTTTTCTCCCTAGCGCGCATGCTCAGTTTCCTATGAGCATGCGCGCTAGGGAGAAAAAGCTAACGGACGTCCTACTGTAACTAACGTACGGTATGCAAAAACTCTCTAATACCTAACCATGATCCCTTTATTTTGACTATTTGTTGTTGGCACGTAAGGCGATGAGGCCTGATGGCCGCGTGGTTAGGCTAGGGCCTAATGTGATCCTAGAGCGGGGGTGGGTAATGTTACTCGCGTTCGTAGCATACCTTCAAGTTACACGTGCTCCCTGGGTAGTGCTAAAATGAGTAACAGAGGTGCAGCCCTTGCTTATGGCATAAAGATAACTGTCTTGTATTGTCTGCAGCATTAAAAAAATGTTTTGAATTTATCCTGCATGCATGTAAAAGATTATAGATGAGATGAGATTATAGCAACATTAATTAAGTAAAAAAATACTCTTAGTAAATAATATTACTATCATTCTTTCTTATTAGATGTTAATTCCTTCAGCTGTTTTTGATGGCCAATTGGTTAGCGCTCTGATCATGGTGCTTTAAGTTCGAATCTTGGCGAGGGCATGGATGTTTGTTAGTGGTTTGGAATCCACGTTAAAATGAAGATCCTGACCTAATTAGCTGAAAATGTGCACAAAATGACCGTAGAGCGACAAACCGAACCGATACGTGTTTACGATCGGCCAACAGAAATGAAATTTTGAAGTGTCACAATTTCTGCATAAAGTCAAAAATTAAAAATATTTCAAATCATTGTACGAAAATACTTCAAATGAATACATAATTCTAATTTTGTAAATTAAATTAGTATTTTTCTACTGTAAAATTTCCCAAGCTAAAATATTTTGTGATATTTACGCTGAATCAAACCGTAGAATGTATGCTTTCTCAATATATATCAGATTAATAAAGACATTATTTGGTAGCCTGATGGCCGAGCGAGTAGTGCCGTAGCTCTCGGTGCCGCAGGTTTCGGGTTCGATCGCTATTTTAATACGTTCCATCTTCGAGACGCCTAGACACAATGTTTACTCGGGACTCAGGACCACGTCCGATTTCATCGAAGTGCGTTGCAGTTATTATTTTGAAAAATGGGTAGATTCCATTGAAATTGCAAAAGAGTTTCGCATTAACGGTGAATCTTCTTAAATGTTTTCCTAGTTTTTCTTTATAATGTAACAAACAAAATTCGACACAGTTACCCCTGAAAGCCTTCTATGAAAAATTATTTCCTTCTTTCCACAAATTGTTATAGTCAGAATATTCATTCCTGCTGCTCACAATGGGAAACACTGAGCTTGCTACAAAATTGCCCATTGCCTGCTTATGGGTTGTTAATAATTTACTGGCATTAGAAAATTAATGGCTCTGATATATCATTATTTAAATATAACGAAGCTACCTGGGGCCAGATGGCTGAGTGACAAGCACTCTGGCGCACGGTGTCACAGGTTTCGGGCTTGAGTTCCGGAGGTGGCATGGGTGTTTGTTGTAATTCAGAATCCCCTTTAAACCGTAGGTCTCGATCTCATGATTGTAAGGTCTCGGTCTAATGTGATTGTAAAGCGTTGGGCGTAGGGCAGACAATCCTACTCCGTAAAAAGAAAACATCTGCTGCTTCGAAATCTGCCACTAGGCAGACGGCCTCGGTCCACCATGTTACGTCAATGAAGAAGCAAGGTATTATTTTGTCAGTATTTCGATCTAATTAGTTTTTATAACGTATTTTTCCTGATCATATGCCACAAACTGCGCACTGACAGGTGATGGCATTATTTTTAACTAAAAGAGTATCATATGAGAAAAAAAATCCAGTAGAAGGTCTCGTTTTGGCAAAGGCACAGGGAGAAAGAAGAAGAGGACGACCCAAGTTGCGATGGATAGACGCAGTTGAAAAAGAATTTGCTGAAGTTAAGTACTGAAAGTTAAGAATTGAAGGACCCTTGTCACCCAGAGGAATGCATGGAAATCTCTTCAAAGGAAGGAAAACCTTGGACCACCCTGGTCTGTCATGCTATTGATGATGAGAGTTGGGCAGTATAGCACATTGCCTTTCCAATAATATTAGAAGGGCTGACACAATACTTGTTCAACTTACCACATTCAGTTGGTTTCTCTGATCCAGGGGATTGAGACCTTCCGGCGGATACAAAGGGGCGTGGTGATGTGTTTCCGGTTCGTAAGCTGAGTGGTAGTCGTACGTCAGCAGATTCAGGAAGTGGGCGTGTCTGTTTATAAGCAATAATAATATTACTAAGTAATATTAACAAGTAATAATACTATTTATAATAATACTCCATACATTTTTAAATATCTTATTTTTCTTTTCACATATTACTAAAATTAATTAATTTACTTACTTTTAATTAATTTAAGATTAAGAAGATTATTTGCTACGTAAACAGATTTAGATCAAAAGATTTTTTAAGTAACATTTAAAATTCATGAATGTTGTATGAGTAAATTTACAAGCATGTCGGTGATGTATTCACAAAGTAACTTTTAATTGGAATGATTAATTAATGACAATCATGAAATTTCGAAAGAACTTGATACTATATAAATTATCTTCAATATTAGTGTTTCATGCATAAATATTTAAGAATATGACATCATCATGTGTCTACTATAATTCATTTTGATGAGCATCATCGCCCATATATATATATATATATATATATATATATATATATATATATATATATACACTGAAGTGACAAAAGTCATGGGATACCTCTTAATATCGTGTCGGCCCTCCTTTCGCCCGGCGAAGTGCAGCAACTCGACGTGGCATGGACTCAACAAATCGTTGGAAGTCTTCTGCAGGAATATTGAGCCATGCTGTCTCGATAGACGTCCATAATTGTGAAAGCGTTGATGGTGCAGGATTTTGGGCACGAACAAACCCCTCGATGATTTCCCATAAATGCTCGATGGGATTCATGTCGGGCGATCTAGGTGGCCAGATCATTCGTTGGAATTGTCTAGAATGTTCTTCAAACCAATCGCGATCAGTTGTGGCCCGGTGACATGGCGCATTGTCATCCATAAAAATCCCATCGTTGTTTGGGTACATGAAGTCCATGAATTGCTGCAAGTGATCTCCAAGTAGCTGAACATAAGCATTTCCAGTCAATGTTCGGTCCAGTCGCACCAGAGGACCAAGTCCATGCCATGAAAAAACAGCCCATACCATTACGGAGCCACCACCAGCTTGAACAGTGCCTTGCTGACAGTTTGGGTCCATGGCTTCGTGGGGTCTGCGCCACACTCGAACCCTACCATCAGCTCTTACCAACTGAAATCGTGACTCATCGGACCAGGCCACGGTTTTCCATTCATCTAGGGACCAACCGATATGCTCACGTGCCCACGAGAGTCGCTGCAAGCGATGTCGTTCTGTCAGTAAAGGCACTTCAATCGGTCTTCTGCTAGAATAGCCCAAGAAAGCCAAATTTATCCGCACAGTTCTAACAGACAAGTCCCTTGTACGTCCCACATTGATTTCTGCGGTTATTTGACGCAGTGTTGCTTGTCTGTTAGAATTTACGACTCTTTGCAGACGTCGCCTGTCTCGGTCGTTAAGTGCAGGCGGTCGACCACTGCGCTGTCCATGGTGGGATGTTATGCCTGAAATTTCATACTCTCGGCACACTCTTGACACAGTGGATCTGGGAATGTTGAATTCCCTAACGATTTCCGAAATGGCATGACCCATGCGTCTAGCTCCAACTAACATTCCGCGTTCAAAGTCTGTTAATTCCTGTCGTGCTGTCATCATCACGTCATAACCTCTTCACATAAATAACTTGAACAGAAATGAAAGCTCTGCGAAAGCACTGCGCAATTATACCTGTTCTACGCGATGCTACTGCCATCTGAAAATTTGCATATTGCTATCCCATGACTTTTGTCACTTCAGTGTATATATATATATATATATATTGTTTTGATTAATCCTCAGTGTCCGGTAGCGCTGGCAGAACAACCCATCGGTAGTGTACTCATGGAAGGAGGGATGAAGGCAACTTCTGTTGTGATGAAGCACAAGTAGGCAGAAGTCTGACTTGATTCAGTGTCGCTGAAGAAGGAGGGCAGTTGCCTTCCGGCAGAACATTTAGGGGAAATACCCCGCATGTGCGTATCGTATGGGAAAAAACCCCACTACATAGTCTGACTGACAAGGCAATATGCTGAACATCACAAATGTCATGGAATATCCTCGTTTTTTGAAACGGTGTCTACAACAATGACGCCAGCAGATGGAACTTTGGCCCCAATTGTTCACAACTGCGCTCGTTACCACTGAGCCACGAGTTGTGCCCTCGGGTTCTACATTTTTAACATTATAATAAGCTAGAATCATGTTTTTTTAGTACATGTTTCAGTACATTAAGTTGTTACATATAACATATATTATTGCATGTTACATTTCACATGTTTTCATATTAAATTGTTAACATATTACATGTTTTCCTTCCCAGTACTCAATTTTGTAAATTAATTCTGATTTTTAAAGAGGATTAATTGATATTTTATTTTTAATCACAACACTTAACATAATTATGTAATTTAATCCTAAGAATTTGGTAATTTTGCACAATTTATTGACGCATGGCATTTAAATGAAAAAAAAAAGCAAAAAATTAACCCAGAAAAGATGATAGGAAATCTCTCACAAATCCATAAAATTGGATTGTCAAAATGTGGGAATAATAAAAATTTCAAAGTATTTTAATATTTATAATTTCCTTGAATTTATTAATCTATAGTTATATCGTTTAATCAAGAAAAATATTTTATAATGATACATTGTAAAATTATTTGGATGTAAATCAGAGAAAATTGAATAATGACCTTGAAATTTCAGGGACATCAAAGCCTTCATCGATGTACTCTTTGGTAGCTGGAACGGCAACTGACAAAATGAGCCGTTCCTTCTCGGGTGGAAATCTTTCGTCATCAATAGCTTGCCTCAATTCCTGCAAAAAAAATGATCGATACTGTCATTGAATTTGATAATTATTCTATGTCTGCTGCTATATCTTATTCAATATAAAATAATTGATTTTGGACTATCAAAAATTCTCAAAATTTCATTTTTTTAAAAGTTCATAAACTTTTAAGTCAAAGCTTTGGATGCAAATTAGCTTTTATTCTTTCGGTGTCAACCTTCTATTATTCCAACTAATTAAAAAGTTAAAATAAATAAACGTTATTTCGTAAATAAGTCAATGCTTTTTTAACTAAAAATCAGGTTCTGGAAAATGCCTTTTTTTGGGGGAAACTTTGACTTATGCCTTTTATTTCAGATATGCTATGGTTTCTCCACACTTTTTTAACAATTAATACTTTTTAGAGCTTCTTTAGGGCCAAATTTTTAAATTAAATAATTTCTATTTTTCATTTTTGCACCATACTTTTAATTTTAAATTAAGTATTTTTTTTATTTTTCTAAGTACTATTTTTAAAATTTTTAGAAACTTTATTTTTTACCATACTAACACTTAAAGCAGCCAACTATTAATTGTGATGTAATCATATGAATTAAGATGAGATCAAAGGGTCATATTCCCTTTGGTACTCCGTAACCGGTACGGCAGTTGCCTGTAACTACAAGTTTAGCTTTTTTTATAAGCTACTTTTTTTTCAGTTTATATATAACTTTTATTGTAACTTATTATTCTCTTATCGGGCCTGAATGGCCGATAAGAAAATAATAAGTATGGCTAACGCTCTATTTTCGGGTTCGAGTCCCGGCGGCGCCAAGGATGTTTGTAGTGGTTCGGAATCCACTTTAAATCGTAGGTCTCTTTCTAATATGACCATAGAGCATTGGGCTTATGACTGACAAAAATGGCTGAAACGAAAACATCTCCTGTCTCCAAATCTGACAGTAGACAGACGGTCTGGCCATTGTTTCGCCAGTGAAGAAGAAGAATTTTGTAAATGGAGGTACGGGGAAAATTCTCCCATCACTCTTTAACTGTAACCACCTTTACCTTGGTGTATTTAATTATTTTATTTTAGTAATAGTCGTAAATAGTCGAATTATCTACGAGATATTTATAATAGTTCCCAAAGGTTATAATGCTTTCCAGTAATAATTAAAAGCAGGCTGGATGTCCGAGTGACTAGTGTCACGTGTCAAGTTTGGGATCCGAGTCCCGGCGGCGCTACGGATGTTTGTAATGGTTTGGAATCCGCTTTAAAACACAGGACCTGATCAAATATAACTGTGTGGAACAGGGTTGGCAACCCTACACCTTAAAAAGAAAGCATCTCCTGAGTCGAAATCTGCTATTAGGCAGACGACCTTGGCCCACCATAAGGCTGTTGTGTCAATGAAGAAGAATTGTATAATGATTCGAAAAAATGGAACTCAAATAATCCTTGTTGTAACTTATTTCACATATTGTTGTTAGACTGTATAAATCACTATACTTAAAAAGAGTATTCAAAAATCTAAGATGCTATAAAAAAAAGTTGCTCAAATTTTGTAAAACAAACTTGTTTTTATTTAATAGAAATTAATAAATAAATAATAAATTTAAGTAATAAATTTTGTCTCGAAATCTGCCAATAGGCAGATAGCCTTGGCCCACTATAGGGCTGTTGCACCAATGATGATGATGATGATCAATTAAGTTTCTCCATCATTGTTTTTTGAAAACTTGATTTGTTTAAAACAAACTTTACTATTAACAATTATAAAGAAAATAGTATAAGTGAATTTTTTTTTCATTCTAGACAAAAGAACATATAGCAGCTTCCATTAGGAAGTAACAGTTCTTTTTTCTTTTAAATGATTTACCATCAAATTTTGAAGGAAAAGTTTTCAACTAGAAGTCATTCTCAAATTAAAAAAACACGGATATCAAAATCTTTTCCCATTCTTATCTATAAACACAAATTAGTTTTTAATACCGAAAATAACCTTGCAAAATAACAAACCATTAAACATCAAACCCAAACTTCCTCGTTTGCGCAAGCCACAAACTTAACAAAGAATCGCACAAAATCTAATGATTCATTGGATCACAACACCCACTCAAGCAATGTTAAATATCCGAATCATTTTTTTTTTTGATGACCGATCCTTTCAAAAATGATTTCCTGCTATCTTCTATTAAGATAACTGAATAAGTAGGGCGGGGAAATTCCCCTGTCTTACCTTGACGAGCAGGGCGTACCCCCTCTTGTCAGTGGTGTGGTTGCCCCCTTCCCTGAAGGCGGGGTACTCCCAGTCCAGATCGACGCCGTCGAAGCCGTACTCTCTGAGGAAGGCCATGACGCTCAGAATGAAGGTTCGACGATTGTCTGGGGATTCCACCAGCTTGGAGAATCGCTTGGAACCCTCGTTCCAGCCACCGACGGCGATCATGGTCTTTAGGTTCGGGTTGTATGCTTTCAGGCTCACGAAGCTCCTGTAGTTGCCTAATGGAAAAAAGGAGGATTATAATCTTTATTCGAAATGATTTCGAGGTTTACTTATTTGGTCTTTAAGCCACTTATTTGTATAGATAATAGCTCTTTAATGCGGTATAACTAACAATTTTTGTTTGTATATATTTGTATTTTCTGCAATAATCTTTAATCAAAAATGTAGGACATCCTTAAACTACCTGTTTCAGATCTTTTGTATAGTAGAACGTATACGTCCTGGACATATGTATCCTTAATCTACCTGTTTCAGATCTTTTGTATAGAAGAACGTATAATCCTTAATCTTCTTGTTTCAGATCTTTTGTATAAAAGGACGTATAATCCTTTATCTACTTGTTTCAGATCTTTTGTATAGAAGAACGTATAATCCTTAATATGCCTGTTTCAGATCTTTGCATAGAAGAACGTATACAATATGTATACTTTCAATACACAATATACAATATGAACGTATAACGTATGTATCCTGATCTTTTGTATAGAAGAACGTATACGTCCTTAATCTACCTCAGATCTTTAGCATAGAAGGACGTATGCATCCTTAATCTACCTGTTTCTGATCTTTTGTATAGAAGAACCTATACATCCAGAACATATGCATCCTTAATCTATTCCTGATCTTTTGCATAGAAGAACCTATACATCCAGAATGTAGGCATCCTTAATCTGTTCCTGATCTGTTGTATAGAAGCACGGATACGTCCAGAACCTATCCATTCTTATCTGTTATTGATCGTTTGCATAGAAGAACGTATATATCCTTGATCTGTTCCTTATCTTTTGCAAGGAAGAACGTATATGTCCGGAACGTATGCATCCTTAATCTATTTCTGATCTTTTGATGTATAACAAATGAATTTTTTCCCATGAGAATAAAGGGAAAATGAGTCGTCCGTTTCCATAAAAATGCCTACAATTATTTGCATATTATACAATGATAAGGTCGTATGAAATGATTTAAACATTGTTTAATGCTAAAATACAAAAGCCCTCAGCTGAAATAATTATATCAATGAAAATTTACTAAAGTTTAATTTTTTTTTCTCTGCCTTCTTTCCCTATTTGGGTCTGTCTGAACATCACCAGGTTTTTGATGTTTACTAAATGTCTACCCCAAATAATTTTGCTTCTGTCATCTCCTTGGGATATTTCAATAATGAGACATTGTTTAATCATATATGATATTCATATATTCATATGATCATATATTTTACTAAGCTTGTTTGGAAATCGTTGGAGTGATACTTTTCTGCAAAGTTTCTGACATCCATCCATGTGATAAAGATTTTGAAGCACGCGAGTCGCATTCCAAATAAAGGTCGTAAACCAAACAAACTTTATCACGCCCAAACATGACATATATCAAATTGGCTTTATTCTAAAGCGAATATATGCCGAATTACCATTGCACATTAAATAACATTTGCACTAAAATAATGTCACATTTTGATGTTACATTAACTTACAATGGACAGTTTTATTTACTAGAATCATTCATGATGAATCAATCATGAATGTATCAATCAATCAATCATGAATGAATGAATCAATCATATATATCATCCCTTTTATGAATCACTCATATGAATCAAACGAAAAATGTTTCGTTATAGGCTTCTCTGCTTTATCCAATAAATTAAATTCCAGTGTCCACACAAGTTGAAGATTTCGTTAGTTTTGAAGATGAGTTTAAGAATGTGCTTTATTTCCCTGCCGGCTACAGGGATTTCAAATAGCCAAAGTAGATTAAATTACTCACAAAGGCGATTTCTCTTTTACAAGAGAAGTAAAAAATCTATGCAAGAGATAAAGAATAAGGGCAAGAGTCATTGTTCCAGTTTTTATTGTAGGTACTTCGAGAAATAAGATTGCTTTTCAGGAATTAAATATAATCCAATTTATTTACATAATACACATATAAAAACTTAATCCTGTAAAAATAAATTATAGTTGAGTTGATTACTCACTGTACATAATTTTGTTAAGATGCTGAAAAATATCACCGAAACACATGAAGCTTATCAATTCTATTAAGTCCAACGAGATTGCTTACCTTGCTCCATGTCGTTATATGGATCGAATGGCTGAATCTGGAACTCCTCCGACAGGGAGGCAAAAGCATAGATGATGTGGGTGCACAGGTATGGGTTGATGTTCTCCGGCGTGAACTTGGCTAGGCCTGGTCGGTACACGGCCCAGTTGGAATAGTAGCACACCAGTTTGGGCTCCCTGCTCTGTCCCTTGTCCAAATCATCTGGTAAAAAAGCAGAAATCTGTATGTTAATAACAATTCTTGATGTCATTTCATTTATATTCATATGTAATTATAATGCAAAGCGTCTCATAAATATACGAAGAAATGGGTTCTCAATTTAAAGTGAAGATAATACTAAATTATATATTTCAATTCGTATTAGAATCTAATACGAATGTTATGGTTCGAATTACGCTGCTTTTTTCATAGATATAATTAAATAAA
Organism: Caerostris darwini; assembly: GCA_021605075.1. Lineage (NCBI taxonomy): Eukaryota > Metazoa > Arthropoda > Arachnida > Araneae > Araneidae > Caerostris > Caerostris darwini. Next base: position 95,575 of record BPLQ01001797.1, on the reverse strand, counting down.
CGAATTGCTATCTCAAAACTATAAAAATAATCATAGAAATTGGTTTTCTATTACTCAAAACTAAAATTGGCGAGTATTCTAAAAACTTTGTTTTGAATATTGTAGCGTTTTTCCACGGGAAGAGTCGTGGCATTTCCTTCCCGTGAGAGAAAAATGCATATTATTTGGCAAGTACATAATAACAGCCTATCACTCAAATTTGCAGTAGATATTCAGTGTTGTGTGTAGTTATATAACATGCAATTAGTGTTTTGTATTAATGAGAACAACCTGTCACTCAAATCTGATGGCAGATATTCAATGTCATGGATAATGATACAACATGAAATTAGCGATTGTCTGTGCGACTTTCACAGGTCAAAACAATTACAGATGGAATATGGACTACACCATGAGTTGTTCCATCGTGATTGGTGATAGAATATGGGCTGAGAAAATGTCTACACCAATGTGAATTGAGGGAAGCTGACCTCCTCCTTCTTGAACAGATTTTCTTAAAGGGAGGTTTTTGGAGAGGTTTTAGTTTTGGAGTTCCGTGAAGAATTTACAAATAGTGTTTTCCTCTTTTTCTCTGAAGTGACAGAACAGGCCGGAGTTTCCAAAGTGAGTCCCTTATGGTTTTGTGCATCACGCCATGAGATAATTAAGGTCTGTCGCATATCACGTGTTTTGAGAATCGACGTACTTTGAACTCGAGAACTCTGAAAATCACCGATTTCGGAGAGAACTGCACTTGTGATAAAATTTCTATTTTTAACACAGGGTTCTATATATATATATATATATATATATATATTGCTTGTAAATAAAAATCAAAGTGACCCCATCATTCTGAAAGTGGCCCTCTTCTTGAAGCTGTTATAGGTCTAGTAAAGGCCGAGACGTTGCAATATAAATATTTTAGCCATAGAATACAGTCCAGTTTTTTAAATTGCGTATATTTTTAATAAACAACTCATAATTTAATGTTTCTCTCAGATATCTCACAGATGTACCCCATATGTGTAAAACGGTACAACAAGAAGAAAATTTAAAAATTGCTAAATGAATTCCACACCATATCTTTCTAGGAATTTGTATTATGATATATTCGTTATCGGTAGTTGTTCTAGTTAGTTAAATTATTTAACCAGACAATTTACCCAAATGCATCAATATCACATTAATCAATGAAAAACCCCTCAGCGGTTTCATGCTAATACACACCACACCATCTCTAATTCTGTACATTCATCCAAACATTATTTGGTACAGACAGCGAAACCACAGCGTTATCAAAATTTTGCTTACTTTTATTTTATGTCAGACATAAACCCGCTATTTAACCAACCTCAATCTCTAATTCATGAAAAAAAAGCCATCGTTTATTATTCACTATCTAGACACATGCATTCACTTTCCATGCCGTTAACCAAATCTCTTACTAAACTTTCCTGCACTTTCCATCATTCCAAATCTTGCTTCCTCTAATTCCTTGCCGAAGGCCATGTATCACTTTCGTCCTTATCGCTGTTAGTCGATGGAAAAAGAAAAAAACCAAATGACTCGCATCATATTCTAAACTGACACCAGAATGTGATCAGAGTCATTTGGATTCCAATCACTTTGGGCCCTCGGGCCAAAACCAGAAGCCGAAGTGTGTCAGTGATATCGATTTTCGACATGACCGATGAATTTTAATATTGGTTTTCGCTGCTTTAAAGCGAGAGTAATGACCATCGGATTAGAGTGCTTGGGGCAGGACAGCTCTTTGGGACATTTTCTTATTGGAATACTTTAATAATTTTTTTTTCAGGGTAATGCCAATTTTAATATTCTGCCTACTGTCTGAAGTCATCTGGCGGGAAAAGTTCAATGACGCACTCGTGTTTTACGAAATCTGAGATAAATTTCATCAATTCATCATATCTAATCAATTGCAAGACCTCGATTAAATACCTTACGAAATTCACCTTATATAAGCATGTTTCAAATATGCTTCAATATGTTGTTCTAATGCAGCTGTCAATACAGAGACAGTTGATCTTTATGCCATAAGCAAGGGCCGTACAGCTGTTACTCATTTAGCGCTACCCAGGGGCCACGTGTAGCTTGAAAATATGCTACGGACGCGTGTAACATTATCCCCCAAAGCTCTATGATCATATTAGACCATTATCATTAGACCGGGACTTACGGTTTAAAGTGGATTCCAAAACACTTACAAACATCCATGGTACCACCGGGACTGAACCCGAAACCTGTGGTATCGAGCGCCACAGCGCTAGCCTCTCGACAATCAGGCCCATCTGTTTCAATATAAATGCAGAATTTTGAAAACTAAAAAATCGAATGGATCTATTAATAGTATATTATAAAATGAAGAATTTTTTTCTGATAATTAATTTTGATGCACTTAATTAATTAATTCTGATTAATTAGATGATGCACATAATTTTTAACCATATAGCTTATCCTACAAATGAATATATTAGACACATTTGGGGCCTGAATGGATGAGTGACTGGAGCTCGGTGCCACAGGTTTCAGGTTCGAGTCATCGGCGGAGCCATGGATGTTTGTAGTGGTTCGGAATCTACTTTAAGCCGAAGTCCCAGTCTCATATGACTGTAAGAGCGTCGAGGTTTAGTCAGTCTTCAGCCCTCGTGGCTCCTCGCTAAAAATGAAGCTGCATATTACCCATAACCATGGACCCGTCGCTTGCGACGGGGTCTTCTGAACCTGGTGTAGGCTTTCCTGCACCAGGGACGTTAATAACAACAACAACAGACACATTTCAAATGATGTCAAATATATTGTGATTGTGGTGTTCGGTGAACTGTTGACTCGTCAGGATATTTTTGACACCCTATGTGGCTAACTGGTTGCCCCCATTGAGTGAAGGGATATCAGGCCAGGAGAAGGGATCGGACGAAGATGGTCCGTGCTGATAGGAGGTTGACCATGTGTGGACTCTGACTGCAGATTGATTCTTTAATTGTAAATAATTAATCTTAATTAAGCTGTACACGTAATAAATAATTAATCGTAATTAAGCTGTACACGTAGTAAATAATTAATCGTAATTTAGTTGTAATATTCTTGATACCCAGTCGACTATCGGATTTCTCCACATTCGTTCAAGGAATATCAGGCCAGAAGAAGGGGTCGGAATAAAGGGCAGGCGAAGACGAACCCTTGGTGGTAGAATGTTGACCATGTGTGGATTCTGATTGCAGATAGATTCTTTAATTGTAAATAATTAATCATACTCCTACTCCATTAATCATAATTAATCACCTACTTCATTAAGTAACTGACAGTGATCTAATGGGCTAATATGGTGAAAATATTATCCAAACCATGACCGCATTAAAGGCATCTGAGAAAAATTGAGCCATGCCATATTCACCAAAGCAATGTCAATTAAATTACTACTACTACTACACCACACCACATCACATCACTGTGCCTAGAACCATCACTAGTTGCTCCTGTACAGTTTGGGAATGATGTGGGTGAAATTAAATGGACACACGACGGAGGCTTGAAAATTTCGCAAAATTCACTTTTGGAGGTACAGAAGCTGAACAATGAGGAAAATTTTTACAAAAACAATAGAGAATATCAAAAAAATTTAAAATTAAAAAAAGGAAAGTATGAAATACATGGATACGTAGAATATATAACTACATTAGGTAAATTATTAAAAAAATTTAAAAGCAATGTAATTCAATAAACACTACATTGGAGAATATACAAATCACAGAGCTGAAGAAATATTCATCAAAGTAGTTATACAAATTAGAAAAAGTGTAAAAGTCAATAAATTATTGGACAGTAGAAGCAGTTGCTGCAAAATTATGAACCATGTAAATATAAAAGGTAGGAAGATAAAACATGAGAGATAATATGCAAAGTGCATAACTAGATAATTGATATTCGCATAAAAATTAGAAATGTGCAAATTAGAATCTTTATAAAATAAAATAAATTGTTTCAAAATTAGTTTACCATAGATATAAGCACATAATACATACACCCAGTTAAAATGCTAGACAAATATGCCAACTTTATGCCAATATTGGCATAAAATTGGCTATATGTATGCCAATTTTATTGAACAAGATTCATGTATGCCTTTATCAACTGGAATATAAATGTAGTCTAATTTCCTTTTAAGAAAGTTATTTTATAAAATTTCTCATGTTTAGCTGTACAAAATGAAATTAATAAAAATTTTGTCCGTTTTGTACACATAAAAATATTAAAATGTTTTCAAATATTAAAATTCATAAATAAAACTAAAAATTTTTTTTAATTTAAAATCCTTTTTATTATTTATTAACTTGCTTAAATTTTAAAATAATTATGTCGATATGGGTGTCGTATTTAATTAAAAATAATAATGTATTGTAATGAAATGTAAAATATCTTTCTATTGAATTTTTTAATTTAAAATTTTATTTAATTTCTCTCTTTAATTTAATTTTATTAAACTTTATTCAATTTAAGTGTTTATAAAAGTAGAATATACACTGAAGTGACAAAAGTCATAGGATACCTCTTAATATCGTGTCGGCCCTCCTTTCGCCCGACGAAGTGCAGTAACTCGACGTGGCATGGACTCAACAAGTCGTTGGAAGTCTTCTGCAGGAATATTGAGCCATGCTGTCTCGATAGAAGTCCATAATTGTGAAAGCGTTGATGGTGCAGGAGTTTGGGCACGAACAGACCTCTCGATGATGTCCCATAAATGCTCGATGGGATTCATGTCGGGCGATCTAGGTGGCCAGATCATTCGTTGTAATTGTCCAGAATGTTCTTCAAACCAATCGCGAACAGTTGTGGCCCGGTGACATGGCGCATTGTCATCCATAAAAATCCCATCGTTGTTTGGGTACAGGAAGTCCATGAAGGGCTGCAAGGGATCTCCAAGTAGCTGAACATAAGCATTTCCAATCAATGTTCAGTCCAGTCGCACCAGAGGACCAAGTCCAGGCCATGAAAAAACAGCCCACACCATTACGGAGCCACCACCAGCTTGAACAGTGCCTTGCTGACAGTTTGGGTCCATGGCTTCGTGGGGTCTGCGCCACACTCGAACCCTACCTTCAGCTCTTACCAACTGAAATCGTGACTCATCGTACCAGGCCACGGTTTTCCATTCATCTAGGGACCAACCGATATGATCACGTGCCCACGAGAGTCGCTGCAAGCGATGTCGTTCTGTCAGTAAAGGCACTCGAGTCGGTCTTCTGCTGGAATAGCCCAAGAAAGCCAAATTTCTCCGCACAGTTCTAACAGACAAGTCCCTTGTACGTCCCATATTGATTACTGCGGTTATTTGACGCAGTATTGCTTGTCTGTTAGAATTTACGACTCTTTGCAGACGTCGCCGGTCTCGGTCGTTAAGTGCAGGCGGTCGACCACTACGCTGTCCATGGTGGGATGTTATGCCTGAAATTTCATACTCTCGGCACACTCTTGACACAGTGGATCTGGGAATGTTGAATTCCCTAACGATTTCCGAAATGGCATGACCCATGCGTCTAGCTCCAACTAACATTCCGCGTTCAAAGTCTGTTAATTCCCGTCGTGCGGTCATCATCACGTCAAAACCTCTTCACATGAATAACTTGAACAGAAATGAAAGCTCTGCGAAAGCACTGCGCATTTATACCTGTTCTACGCGATGCTACTGCCATCTGAAAATTTTCATATTGCTATCCCATGACTTTTGTCACTTCAGTGTATTTTTATATTTACTGAATCGGCACCATGTTGAGTTATCTCTACATCCGCAAAAATTCAACAATTTATAAAATAAACCAGAGCAAATATTTCTTCTATCCCAAGAAATAGTTACCCAACTTCTGTTTTATTATTAAGAAAAATGGTGTATAAACATTTTTTTTGTATCTTAAAAGCATTTAGAACAACTAAATAAAATTATTAAAGTAATTTATTTAGTTAATCTACATACATCCCATTTTTTTTAAATAACTATAGAAAAAAATAAAGAGCTATTAATAAAATAGGTTACAGGATTTTGCAAACTCCGGTGTATAAAAAAAATAACAAACATCGAATATAATAGCAAAATGGCAACAGAACGGATCAAACGATAATGGCCCATTCATGGAGTATTATATTATCTACACACACAAATTAATGTAACATCATAAACAAAGTCAAGACAAAACAATGATATCTTCCGAAGAACATTCCATTGTCTTCAATAAAAAAAAAACATGGCGTCTCTGCATTTCCTGTAATTTATTCCAATTCATACGCATTTAATAAAAAAAAAAGAAAAGAAAGTTTTCATCTCAATTTGAACTGGAGAAAAGAATTTTCTTGAATCTGTTATTCGATCTCGTCACTTCGAATAATAGTTCAATGACGCAACTGCTGCCAATTTCGAGAGCGTAAATGATTCAATTTTTTTTTTTTAGGTCAATGTTCTATTTCAGGCCTCGACTTAGATGGGCCACTCCCAGGGTCAAGGACACGAAAGAGGTACGATGATTACTTTCTTCGTAATCGTCAGACGATTTCGAAATGCAACACCCATAGAATTTAAAATTTATTATATTAATTAAAATAATTCTTCTAATCTAATTTCGTGAAACGGAATTATAATTAATGATATATTGATTGTTAATAATATCGTTGATTATATACAATAAGTAATTATACTATTACTGATCAATTTACTATAATCAATGACATTTTTCAGTTCCTTCTATTAGCTCACACTCTCCCTATATATATCTTGTTCAAATTTTCAATCGTTAATGAAACACTTTTTTATTCATCCACTCAAGTTCAAATATATTTTTTTTGAACTTGTAGTGGATGATACTTGATGATAATACCGTTTTTTCAAATATTAATTCAGTAATTAAAATTAATTTTTTAATTTTAGTTTTTTTTTTTAGATTTAAGTTACATATATCTACCAATAGATGGATGGCGCCAGATAAACTTAAAAAAAATGTATAAAAATTATTTATAAAAGGCTTTCTGCAAAAGAGTGAAAAAAAAGTAGGAATTAACTTTACAAAAAATTTGTTTATTTTACTTGTTATTGATGCATTTGATTCCCGTAACATAATATTTCTTCTTCTAATCTAATTTCGTGGAACGGAATTATAATAAATGACATATTGATTATTAATAATATCGTTTATTATATATAATAATCAATTATACTAATACTGATAAATTTATAATAATAAATGATATATTTATTGATGTATTTAATTACTATAACATAATATTTCGTCTCGTAATCTAATTTCGCAGAATGCAATTATAATAAATGATATATTGATCATTAATAATATCGTTGATTATATATAATAGTAAATTATACTTTTACTGAGAAATTTATAATAATCAGTGATATCTTTATTGTCGCATTTAATATCTGTAACATAACATTTCTTCTTCTTCATTGGGGCAGTTTTTGATGCGATATGTTGTATTTCGAGATAGGAGATATTTTCTTTTTATGGGTTAAGGTTGTCAGTACTACGGCCAACTCTCTACAGTCATATTAGACCGGTTATATTGTTTTTAAATAATCGTCTCGATCCTTTTTAAGGAGGTTTGGCTTGGTTTGTCCCTCTAAAGTCATTTTTTTGCACACTTTAGGCTAATTAGACCGGAACCTACAGTTCTAACCTGAAGCTTGTGGTAACAAAGTCCAGAGCGTTAGCCAATTGGCCATCATGCAGCTATTTTATGGAGGAAGTCACACGTTACAACAGGCACAAATTAATAAGCCAATAAATCATTCTCAATTAATCAACTCATACCAATATCAATTAACCAACTACTACGTATTATTTTTCTGCCTTCCTTCTACAACATTCTTCTATAAAAAAAAATATCAGTTTCACTTTTCTTAGAATCCGAAATCAACTGCAAAACAAACTTCTAAACCAGTAAAAGCGCATCATCTATCATCTTCTTCAATCACTGCGTAACATTTCACGGTCACAATGGGCTCGCGCATATCTTCTAACGAGATCTTCCTGTCGTGGACTGACCATTAACTTTTCTTCACCACAGTGAATGAAACTGGTTTCGTTTCACTCACAGCGATATATAAAAGCACCCTAGAAACCTCCTTTTCTAAGTTTAGCCGATCGGTCAGGGCTTTTTGAGGGAACTGATCGAAGATGTCCAATGTCCTCAATAATCTCGAAATTGACTGGGAAGATTACGTTTTCGATTTCAATCAATCCAAAGATTCCTCCATGATGATATCAGCGTCCAAACCTTTTTATTCTCAGTAAGAAAGCGAGACAATTCATGTCTTCAGAGGTGATTCATCTGGGTTAATTAACTCTCAGGTGAAACTTTCTGATGATCCTTGCTTTCAGAAAGGTTGGCTAATGATTGCGAATAGAATTATTAATCATTGCTTCTATTTTGCATACTGAAGGTTGTACGCTAGTGACCTTATTTCGCATCATTTTTTATCCCTTTCTTTTAAATTAAGTCGCTGCTGATTAATTAATGGATTATTGTGTTTTTATGTGTTGAATTTTCTAACAGAGTGTCTACCATTCAAGATTTTCAATGTTGATAATAGTTACTATTCTTTTCATCTGAAATGCACACTAACTTAATTGTATTTAAATCTGCGCTTATCTACCACTGTGATAGGCATGTAGGTTTTTTGTACATCCAGTAAGTAGCCTACTTAAAGAATTTCTCATGAACAGAGAATCGCGAACAATGCATTAAAGTAGAAGTGTGGCCTGAAAATCAGTAAATATTGCCTCAAACTCAGATAATTCAATAAACTAACATATTAAAAAAACTTGAGACATAAGTAATATTTTTTTGTCTACAGGATGGTCAGGTCCTATTTTAGTTGACATGAACTAAAAACGGAGTGAAACTATGGTCCAAGTAAGAGTGTGGCCATGCGCAGAGCGAATCATGTATGGTCCATGTCCAGAGACCATGTATGATCTATGTAAGAGTATGTCCATGTACAGAGTGAAACCATGTATGATACATGTAAGAGTGTGTCCATGCCCAGAGTGAAACCATATATGGTCCACGTTCAGAGACCATGTATGATCCAATGTCCAGAGTGTGTTCCATGTCCAGAGTGAAACCATATATGATGCATGCAAGAGTGTATCCGTGTCCAGAGTGAAACCGTGTATGATCTATCTAAGAGACAATTCATGTCTTGAGAGATGATTCATTTGGGTTAATTAACTCTCAGGTGAAACTTTTTGCTGTTTAAAGAATGATGATCCTTGCTCTCAGAAAGGTTGTCTAATGATTGCGAATATAATTATTAATCATTGCTTCTATTTTGCATACTGAAGGTTGTAAGCTATTGACCTTATTTCGCATAATTTCTTATCCCTTTCCTTGAAATTAAGTTGTCGCTGATTAATTAATCAATTATTGTGTCTTTATGTGTTGGTTTTTCTCCCAAAGTATCTACCATTCATGATTTTTAATGTTTATAATAGTGACTATTCTTTTCGCTTGAAATCCTTACTAACATAATTGTATTTAAATGTGCGCTTATCTACGATTGTGATAGGTATGTAGGTTTTTGTACATCAAGTAAGTAGCCTATTTAACGATTTTCCCATGAACTGAAACCCACGATGCAGTTAAAGTAGATATGTGGCTTGAAAATCATTAAATTGATTTTAAATATTAGGATAAATTCAGACAATTTAATAAACTAACTTATTAAAAAAAACCTGGGACATACGTAATCTTATTTTTTTATTTACAGAATGGTTAGGCCCTGTTTTATTTGGAATTAACTGAAAACGGAATGAAACCTTCTATAATCCATGCAAGAGTGTGTGTGCATGTGTGTCCGTGTCCAGAGTGAAACCATGTAGGATCCATGTAAGAATATGTCCATGTCCAGAGTGAAACCATTTATGATCCATGTGTACAGAGTATGTCCATGTTCAGAGTGAAACCACGTATGATCCATCCAAGAGTGTGTCCTTGTCCAGAGGGAAACTATATATAATCCATGTCACAGTGTATCGATGTCCAGACTGAAACAATGTGTGATCCATGTAAGAATGTGTTCATGTCCAGAGTGAAAAAATTTATGATCCATGTAAGAATGTGTACAGAGTGTGTCCATGTCCAGAGTGAAACCATGTAGGATCCACGTAAGAATATGTTCATGTCCAGAGCGAAGCCATATATGATCCATGAAATAGTGGGTGCAGAGTGTGTGCATGTCAAGAGTGAAGGCATAAATGGATCTACATGTTACATGAACACAAGAAGGGATCATACATGATGATCCATACATACTAGGCATGATGATCCATGTGTGTTCATGTACAGAGTGAAACCATATATGATCCATGTAAGTATGTGTCCATGTCCAGAAGGAAACCTTGTATGAACTATACCAGCCATTACTACTGGACATACTTGATATTTTGTTCCCCCCTTTCAAGGATGATTATTTTGTTGAATATATCAAGGCACAGAGGGTAAAACCGATCTTTATATACGACAATCAATTTATAAGCAGATTCAAATATAAAATTTTCCTTGCGCAAAACATCATTTTCTAATACAATTATAGTAATAAGTCTTTATAATAATTTATCAAACTTATAGATTTTGTTATATCATTATCATTTAATCAACAATTGATTATTATTCAAAAAAAATCTTAAGCGAAATTCAAAATTTAATAAGATATAATTACTTCAAGGTTTTTTTTTTATCGTTTAATAAAGATTGTAAAAAATTTATAAATCATTCTACTCTAATCTTTTTTCAAAACATTATTACATCAATCACTTTTACGAACAATCAATAAAGTATGATTATCATCAATCAATCAAAAATAATGGATTTGCTGATCTTCATGCAAATATGTATTAAAGGAAAGTCGAGGATTAAAAAAGTAAGTAATCTGTATTTTTTTCTCACAATTTAAAATAGTTATTCCCTCTGGCCAATTTTGACATAATAATTCGATTTTCACTTCTTATAGCGCATATTAATTTTGATTTATGATTATGAATATATCCCCATCATTGCTATTCAGAAAACTTTTAAGTGAAGATCAATAATTGATAAGGTCCAAATAAACTCGTTTCTTCTTCTCATCTACTCATCATTTCTTCTCGTTTCGGAGGGGCTGTAAAAGACGCCGCCAGCGGATTCGAGCCTCTCCACGCTAACTGATCACGTTACTACCGAACCATGGACCATTGATTTTGACTATTTGTAACTCACACATAATGTGATTATTCTAATCCAGTAAAGTTCTTAAACCTCTTATTTGTTTCACCTTAAACAAGGAAAAAAATTCTATCGGCCATACTTTGCCAAACCTTGTCCTTCATAAGAATGTTTTACTTAATTTATTTGATATACAATCGCAGCCTTTTCTTAACACATTATTAAAGTAATCTGCAAAATAAACATTCAAGCCCCCATATGTAAAAGGATTACTACAACACATATGATTTGAACTCCTGGAGGCCTGGAGGCTGCGACCTGATGGTCACTTATCTAGTACTCTGGCCATTGGTACTGCAGATTTTAGGTTCCAATCCTGGCGGCGGCCTGATGGCCAATTGGCTAGAACTCCGGCCTTTGGTACCACATGCTTAAGGTTCCAATCCCAAAGGCTGGCTGATGACCATTTAGCTAGCACTCTGGCCTTTGATACCACAGGCTGGGGCCTGATGACCGAGCGGCTAGCGCTGTGGCATTCGGTACCATAGATTTCGGGTTCGCATCCTAGCGATGCCAGGAATGTTGTAGTGGTTCGGAATCCACTTTAAGCCGTAGGTTCCTGTCCCATATGACCATCGAGCTTCACAGAGCCTAATCAGACTTCTCACCCACATCATTCCCAAACTGTAAAGGGGCAACTCAGCTCTAGGCACAGTGATGTAGTGTGGTGTAGTAGTAGTAGTAGTAGTAGTGGTGGTGGTACCACAATCTTCTGGTTCCAATCCTGGTGGCGGCCTAACGGCCAATTGGCTAGCGCTCTGACCTTTGGTACCTCAGGCTTCAGGTTCCAACTCTGGCGGTGGCTTAGATGTTTGCTAGTGGTTCGAAATTCATGTTAAATTGTAGTTCCCGGTCTAATAAACCTAAAGTATGTAAAAAAATGAACGTATTGCGGCAAACCAAATCAAAACTCCTACAGGCTAAATGTTGAAGTTCCCATATTTTCATCTTTGGTTAAATTTGCCCAATTCTCGTAAAGGATCCGTTTAAAAAAAATACGAATCTTTCAAAACTGTATTTTTTTAGAAGCCAAAATTTGTGAAGAAACAAAATTTCTTTTAGATGGACCCCAGATATTTATCGTTATCGATAAATCCAAAACATTCGGCATCCATTGATCCTTCTGTCACAAAAGAATTTTAAGGGAAAGTCTAAAAAAAAATAACAAAATACGATTAACCCTTTTTCCAGCATAGTTACGATAAATCACTACACTCTATTTTTGCTAAAAAATCAAAAACAGAACTCGACTTTCACACGTATTAAGTCATAAAAACCAAACTTGAGGTGAGAACACGCAGATATGTCATACGAGTGCCGTGATTTTCTGTTCACCAAATGTACTTTAACTTCCTCCTGTGTTCGCAATAACCGGGTTTCTGGGAAAATTCAGTCACGTTTCTTTTTATTCCACAGCACACAGAATTTTCCGACGTGATTAGCATTTATTATTATGTTCTGTCTCACACTGTGGTTGATACGCCACTGTTTTGATTTGTTTACACACAGCACTCAGATCTGCCGCTTCACAACAATAGTAGGTAATTTATAAGATGCACTTTACCTGGTGGTTGGGGAAGGATATTGTGGAATAGAATACAAACTAGTACTAGGGTTAGTTGTTGTTTTTTGTTGTTGATGTGTTTGAGGTTTTGCCCCTTTCACCTTTGAATTTGGGTCAACCTCAAAACGAGGTAAGAGATTATTTTAAAGTCGGCGAAGAGCATCTCTTTTTGAATTAGCGTCAAACACGATATACAAGTTGTGCAAGCTCCTTTTAGCAGAACTCATCAGTCTAATGACTTTTTCGCTGAATTTTTTTAGTTTTTGTTTTCGGAGAATTCAACTATTTTCAACCGTAACCATGAAAGAGATGCAATTCGGCATTATGAGATATACGCATTCAAAAACAAATTTAAGCAGGTTTAAACAAAACTTATTCTATAATACATTTTTTAAAAAAATACTTATCGATAGGGGATAGAGATCATTTTCAAACATAAGTTCATTTTGGAAAGATTTGTTTTTAGCAAAATTTATTTTAATAAAGAAAATTAAAGCTGAACGTAGAAAATTTTATAATGCCAGTATTAGATTGACAGTTCGTAAGCCAATAATATTGCAGATTTGTAGCAATTTTGCCAAATTGCAAATAGGGAAAATAATTTATGGCAAATTCAGCGTTTCTCCTTGTGCATGTTAGGAATGGATATTCTGACTACACTAACTTGTGGAAAGGTGGAAGTAATTCCACATAGAAGACTGTCAAGGGCAACTGTCTCTAACTTTGCTTTTTGTTCTTCTTCTTCTCCATTGGCGTAGGGGGCCGATGGCCAATTAGCTAGAACTCTGTCCGTTGGTACCACAGGCTTGAGGTTCGAATCGTGGCGGTGACATGGGTATTTGTGAGAGGTTTGGAATCCACCTTTAACTACAGGTCCCGGTCTAATTAGCTGAAAGTGTGCAAAAAAAATGACTAACTCTCCAAAACAAACTCTCCATTGGCGCAACAGCCCATGGTGGGTCACGGTCGTGTAGCCTACTGGCAAATTTTGAGACAGAAAATGTTTTCTTTTTTTTATGGGGTAGGGGTTGTCATGGGTGAACATATTATCATTTAGGAGATCATATCACCCTCATATGGGGACCCTATGTTATACATTCATAATATACCGGAATCTACAGCTTAAAGTGATTCCGAACCATTACAAACATTTATAGCACCACCGGGACTCGAATTCGAAACCTGTGGCCCCGAGTACTAGAGCGCTAGTCACTCGGTCATCATGCTCCAGATAGCTTAGTTATTATATTTAAATATGGTATATCATAGCTATTAATTTTAAAATTCCAGTACTTTAGTACCACAGTATAATAATTCCATATTATCAGCCTGCGGGTAGTCAATCGACTGCCCGCAGGCTGATAATATGGCAGATTTGTAGCAAATTCAGCGTTTCCCATTGTCGTCTGGAATGGATATTTTAACTGCACCAATTTATGAAAAAGAGGAAGTAATTCCTCATGGATGACTTTCAGCGGTAACTGTCTCGAATTTTTCTTTTTCTTCTTCTTCTTCTCCTCCATTGGCGTAACAGTCAATAGTGGGCCATTGGGCTACTGCTTACGGGCATATTTCGAAACAGGAGATGTTTCTTTTTACGAGATAGTGGTATCAGCCCTACGCTCTACTGTCCTATTAACTGGAACCTATAGTGTAAAGTAGATTCCGAACCCTTCAAAACATCCATGGCAGCGCCGGGACTCGAACCGGAAACCTGTGGAACCTGTCGCCCCATAATCGATAACATTTTTGGAAATATCAGCATCGTGGCACTTTATGTTAGAATAATTGCTGTAACTTTTAACATACTTTTCATTTATTAAATCAACAGGAAATCTATTCGTGATATTTGAATAATCTAAATTAAAAATCTTTTGTCCTTAACTTCGACGCACCTAATGATGATTGTAAAAAATAATATTTTACATCCAAAAATTACAATTTCATTAAAAGGGTGTGGCTACTATACGAACAATTCCTCTGATAAAAAAATCTTACAATTTCATAAACTCATTAATTCACTCCTAAATATACTGCAAATAATTTGACCTTCATTGCATGCATCCGAATAATTCTGTATAATAAACGCAGCATTTCCACAATGCAAAAGCTCAACAAGTTCCAAGGTACATTAATTTTGAGCCAAGACTTGACACCAGCGTGTTTTATATCATTCTAACGGGACATGATGGTACAATGGAATGACAAGAATTTCCTTTTTTTTTTTTTTTCATTTAAGCATGTTGATTTGCATTCTAAGAGATCCCCAAGGCAGCCTCGCAAAGCGGGTTTCTCAAGGTTCTCAGGGTCGTCCACTTGGACCCGAAGAGTGTTCATCGTTTTGTAGCGGTAAATGGCGTGTTCCAATTAACATGTATTTAGGAAAGTTTTCTGCATTTTAGAATGTTAATTTTAGTTTGTGAGGGATTCATTTACAAAATGAGATACACGAAAATAAATCATTTCAAAATTAAATGCTGATATTCGCTTTAATTTTTCGGTAATGTTTTCATAAAAAAATGTTTGTTATTAAATTATATAAAGTATATTTTTATATGAAATTTTATGTTTTTTTTTTGTACAAATATGATTATATGAATTAAATTAATGTAAAAAATGCGTATGTTCAGAAAGATTAAAAATTTAGGTTTAATGTTATATTAATGGTTATTTTCTATCCGTTATTGACTTCCTACAATAGGATACAAAAATTGTGTGCATTAGAATAGTATGCAAGAAATAATAATAATTTGGCGTACTCAGTGCATGTTCTAATATATTGTAATGCATATATTTTTGTTGAAAATCAGTGGGCCTCTTATTCCACTTATACATGCCACGAACAGCCCACCGACGAGCGATAAAAGGACTTTTAGAGGTAAATGTTCCGTATTTCGAGTCGTGTAGGAGGAAATAAGTGGCCTCTTGTTCCATTTATACATACCACAAACAACCCACCGTTGGGTGAGGTAAAAACATTTAGAAGTAACTGCTCTGTATTTGCATATCGCGCAGGAGAAAACTGAAAAACTCCCACCAGGCATCCTAAGAAATGATGCGATCCATTTCATATAAGTTGTTACTACCGTCATCGAGTTTCCTCGACTATGAAAATAGGGACTGCAATTGGACGCCGCCAGTGGAGTTGAACCTGAGCTCTCCTGCAGGCTGGTTCACGTATTATCCTCGGGCTAACATATATTCTTGTGTGTGTATCTAATTCTCGGTGTCCTGCAGGGTGGGACTAACATTCCATGGAGGAAAGAAAAGAAGGCAGCTTCTGTGATGGAGCACCAGTAGGTAGAAGTGTGATTTGGCTCCGTGTCACTGAAGGGGGAGGATAGTGTCTCTCTAGAGGGCTTTTAGGAGAACTATCCCGCATTTGCGTATCGTATGGGAGAAAACTCGGAATACTCCCACCAGATAGTCCGATTAACGAGACAAGATGCTGAACATCACAAACGTCATCGAGTCACCTCGTTTTTGGAAACAGTGTCCACTAGCGGATTGAACCTCAGTCCTAATGTTCACCAGTGGCACACATATTCACAAACAAATTAATTAGAAATTGAAAACAATTGCTGAATTCGTTTAAATTTAGATTTAAATTCAATTGCTTCAATTTTAATTCAGTTGCTTCCGATTCCTCCGCAAGAAACAAAACTTTTCATTTACAGAACATTCAACATCATTACCTTTGCAAAAACAACAGTATTTAAATTGTGTACATCACTATACTGAGCATATTCAAAACATATACTTTTGAAAAAATATTAAATTTCTGGAACTCTGTTTCAAAGAGAACACAATTATTTTGAGTGTCTCATAAATGAAGTACAATCGAAAAATTTTTTTTTTTTAATATTTTAAAATTAGATCAGATCTCAGATTAGGAAATATTCAACAAAACTATTTCTTTTTGAGAAAAACTTTTAACTAAAAAAGACGAGTTTAGCATAAAAATCCTGGCTTAACAAGTGACCACGTTTCCGTATTACGGTTACGTTATCTCCTTGATTTTATTTTTTATTTCATTTGCAGTTATTTTTTAAGTCACAGATTTCGATACTATGTCATTTCCTTCTGTAACTGGTTTTGCTGTCATGACTAAACCAGCAGCCTTGGGAATCTAATTAAATACTATGACACATTTTAATTTCCTGAGAAAAAACACATTTTTTTTTTCTTTACTCAGATAAGTCGATTCCGTGAGTTCAATTGTGCTTTTTGTTCTTTAATATTTGAGGATGTTCCTATTGCAATGAAAGATCCAACTTGTGAAATGTTGTATATGTATATAGGATTTAAAACAAACTGAAAAAAATATAAATCGTATCATATTACAACAAATACAAAAAAGGATGCCTTATACTTTTTTCACAATTTTACTCCCAGATTACAGATTTTAGAGATTATTATCATTACAGATTTTATTTTATTCTATTAATTCTATTTTATTCATTTATTATTATTCTGTTATTTATATTTTATTCATTTGTTATTATTCATTTTATTCTATTCCCACAGATTACAGATTATAGAGATTATTATCATAATAGATTTTCTCACAGATTACAGATTTTAGAGAATATTATCATAACAGATTTTATTTTATTCTATTAATTATATCTTATTCATTTATTATTATTTATTTTGTTCTATTCCTACAAATTACAGATTTTTTTTATTTTATTAATTATATTTTATTCTTTTATTATTATTTATTTTATTCTATTCCCACAGATTACAGATTTTAGAGATTTTTTCATTATGAATTTTATTTTACTCTATTAATTCTTAAATTCTTTTTTTTTTTGTTAATGACAACAGAATTCCCAATTTCAGATTATGTGAGTGTTTAAAATTCCAAAAATGTCTTCTTCTTCTTTATTGGCGCAACCGCCCCATGGTACACCAAGATCGGCTGCCTACTGGCGGATTTCGAGACAGGGGACGTTTTATTTTTTACGGCTAGGGCTGTCAGCCGTACGCTCTACAGTCATATTAGGTCATGACCTACGATTTAAAGTGATTCCGAACCACTACAAATATCCATTTTACTAAACGCCATAGCGCTAGTCATTTGGCCATCAGGCCCAACATGATGATTAAATAATTATATTTTTGGCTAATTTTCAGTTTGATTTCAAAGTAAAATCCGATAAAATAATATAAATCCTTTTTATAAAAATAAAAAAGGAAAAACGGGTAGAAATTGCTTTATAATCTGATATATACCAATCAAATATATATTAATGAATGATATAGAAGCATCAATCCAAGAGAAAATATAAGAACTCCCTAAATTTATTACCGGCAGAAAGAAAGGCTTCTAAATTGATAGGATTCCTTATGTGGAACTAAAAGTAAAGATGATTTCTGAATACATAAGATCTAAATAACGAACTCTGGGGGAAATAATAATCTTCCGATAGTTGAATAGGATTATTATGAGGGGTTAACTTAAATTTTACACAGAAATTATTATTAATTTAGAATTTTATTAAATTTTTGGTTATTGAATTTTGGAACACCAATGAATGGTGAAATTTAGATAGTGAGAATGGTATTATTCAAAAGATATAGGGAAGTTATTTTGAGCTGAATTCAGTAGCTAAATTTTTAAACATTTTGTATTGGCAATTAATCAACTATCGTTTCCGTGCCTTATGAATATAATATATAATTTTAATGGTAATTATTTGAATTCTAGTTTTTTTTAGAAAAAAAAATATTTTTAATTGTATCTCTCCTTGATAAAAAAAAAAATAATAAAAAGTGTAAAATTCGTACAGTTTTTTTCTTATCTTACTTGGTCGTCAGTAACATCTAGACCAAGTCCAAGAACTCGTGTGGTCACATGGAAGGAGCAAAGAGGTGCAGCTTCTGTTGTGATGGAGCACCCTTAGGTAGAAGTCTGACTTTGATGTGTTTAGTTGAAAAAGGAGGGAAGTGCCTTCCGGGAGGACTTTTAGGGGAGAACTATCCCGCATTTGCGTATCTTATGAGAAAAAAACCCTGAAAACTCCCACCAAGTAGTTCGACTCACGGGGCAAGAGGCTGAACATCATACACGCTATCGAATCTCCTCGTTTTTTGAAACAGTGTCTACAACAAAGCCGTCAGCTGATCAGCGTCAGCCCTAATGTTCATAGTGGCGCGCGTTGCCATTGAGCCACAAATCGGGCAAAAATTCGTAATTTCTATTAAATAGTTAAAAAATTATTAAAAATTTTTACTTTCCATTACAACAAAATACAATCTTTAAGTGCGTGGTTTTTTAAATTTTATATGAAAAACTGATTTAATTTTTTTCCTGATCAATTTTTGCAAACATTTTGTATTAAGAGAGATTGATATAATGATTTTAGATTTCTCATTATATCAAAAATAAATAAATAAATACGTAACTGTAATATATTACAAATCCTTCTATCTATAAAAGACAATAAATTCAACAAGAAGAATATAAAAAAATTAAAATTAATTCATTAATTTAATTAATCCGTATTTAAGAATCACTTACTGTGTGGCAGTTCTTGCGTTATGACAGACCCCATCAAAACTAAGCCTAACAACCATAAGTCTAACCATCTCGTTCGCAGATCCATGGAATTTATCTGAAATTCAAATGGAAATGATTAATGAATATAATAGTTGTTAATTAATGGATTTTAACTATTATTATTATTAATAAAAATTTATTTTATTAAAATTAAAAGTTTATAATTATTTATTTTAACTTTTGTTTACTAAATAATTGAGATTCCAGTAAAAACATTTCTTAAATTTAATTTTTAAACAAAAAACTCTTATGAAAATCATAAGGATAGATAGATGCTTGTTTTTCATATAATCACAAATTTCGTTATACAAATTTACTTAGGTATTTGTTCATAAATGTCTGTTTAATAATTTGACAATAAAACGAATTAAATGTTAAAAAAAAAAACAGCGATTAAATTAGTACACA
The DNA here is from genome assembly GCA_021605075.1 of Caerostris darwini. Classification (NCBI taxonomy): domain Eukaryota; kingdom Metazoa; phylum Arthropoda; class Arachnida; order Araneae; family Araneidae; genus Caerostris; species Caerostris darwini. Next base: position 75,779 of record BPLQ01001797.1, on the reverse strand, counting down.
AATTTTATTCAGAATTTATTTTAAAATTAAACAGATTTGTATAGATAGATTTGTTAGATTTGTATGCAGTGAAAAAAATTTAAATCACGAGAAAATAAAACATTTTGCTAACGAAATGTTTAAAGAAACATTTTCAAAGTTTAACCAAAACAATTAAATTAATACACAAATTTTATTCAGAACTTATCTTCAAAAGATTTTAAACACAAGATTTTTTTGGAGAGAGTTTTTATTTACTTTACTATTAATTAAACATATAAATTAAGATCGTGTTAATTAACACTTAGATTTGTATACCGTAAAAAAAAAAACTAAATCACGAGTAAATAACGCATTTTGAGAACGAAGAAAAGCAGTAACTTTTTAGTGAATTGTCCATCCTTGTAAGTTGATTTATAAAATAAAAAGCGTTCAAAACACTAAGAAATAATATATGGTATATTAAAATAATTTTGAAAAGAAATTTTATTAAATGCTATTTACAAAGTTCAATACATACAAGTTTTTGTACAACAAGTACATATTTTGTACGGATAATATTTAGTGGTAAGCATATATATTTTTGTATGTTGTTTGGAGTGGATTATTATAAATTTAGAATTAAGATTAAAAATTCTGTGAAAAATGTTCTTAAAATGCATTTCGCTTGTATTTAACCTTTTAACATTAAAATACTATTTATTCCAAAATGTTGAAAGATCGCCATATAATAATATATAAAGAACACCACATAGTTTTTTAAAATTAAGAACATTCAGCTAGACTCAGCGCAAAGCGACAAGAATACTTGAAGGCACAGTAGATAGAATCTAATTTTAGTTCAACAATTCAGAAGTGTTCTCAAAATGAGTTATGCTTGTATTTAACAGGTTAAACTTAAAATATTATTTATCCCACAATGTTTAAAGAACACCACATAATAAGAAACATATCATAATACCACGAATAAAGAACACCACATAGCGTTTAAAATTAAGAACATTCACCGCAAAGCAACAATAATATATACAAGAATACTCGAAAGTACAGTAGATAGGATCTAATTGTAGTTCAAGAGTTCATAGTTATTAATAACAACAAAAAGAACACATTACTGTCCCACCCCCTTTTTCTAAAAAAAACTATGTCAGGAAACGAGAAATTAAGAATGCTAAAGTAAATAGAATTTAGGCAGGTGAAATGTAAACCGAGCTCTCATACCAGCCAAATCCGTCACCCTACTTAAAAACAGTAATTTCACTTCACTTCTTTTTATAGTGAGAAGAATTTCCGCAGCCGATTTTCTAAAAACGAGATTTTTAGAATGTTTATTATTATTTACATCGAGAGACGTTCTCGTGACGAACCCTCGAGCTTTGGGTCACCCCCGCCAACAACACTAATCGGGTCAATGTCAAGGGGAGCAAAACAATAGGTGCAAACGATTTTCTAGTTCATCGACTTGCCAGGTTGCTTCTATGCAAACGATTTGGTTGTTGGAGGAGGGTGGATGGAAGGCGCTTCATTGGTCCGGTGCTGGAGACTGTCTACTACATGTCATGCATGAATGAGGTATACATTGTTCGAATCTGGGGTGGGGGAAGAATTGGTGTTGGAACACATGCGGACGTTTATACAAATCGTTTGTCGTCAACAAATCGGTCACAGTGACGTGAAAGAAATGTTCGAATTAGTATGCGTGTTAGAGCAAAAGGTAACATTAAAACTAACAAGTCTATTCAAATGCTCTTCAGACCTGTCACGTTTTGATGATGAAACGTGTCATAGCATGGAACGACCAAAGTAGTTAGGTGTCTTTGGATAATAAAGGATCTTAAATGGAATGCTACAAAATATTAATTAAATACTTTAATTTTTTTAATTTAGGCAATTTAGACTTTAATGACATAAATTACTAAAAAACAAAGTTATCACAAGTAAATTCAATGCTAAGCCAATGTTAGTTCCTTTTTTTATATTACAGATATTTCTTCCTCAAAAATCCTTTCCTTTTATTTTTTTATTGATCTCATTTAATTTTAATATAAAACTTAATTAAGCAACTATTAAATAAATAAGTTAAGATTAATTTTGTTGGCGAGGTTTTCATGGCTCAAAAATCGCATAGATATTTCTCAGAAAACTATTTGGTTGCTATAACTCGCATGAATTCTTTCAAAAGATGAGGGAAAATATATTTAAAGAGCATCACTCATAATTTAAAGATAAATAATATTATGAACAGTTTTTAATCTTAAATATTTTTGTTAACCAACAGAAAAAATTATATTAGAAATCGAAATTAAAATAAGAAAAACAAATTATATACTTTAAATAAAAAAAACACAACGAACCATTTCGTAATACGTACATGATTAGGAATTCCCAAATTCAGACCATTATATGTTAAATATTCTGATACTAACGGTAAAATGTAATAAATGTAATATTACGAATAGTTTTCAATCTTAAATACTTTTGTAAACCAATTGAAAAAATTATATTAGAAATCGAAATTAAAATAAGAGAAACGAGTTAAATGTTCTGATCTTAAATACTTTTGTAAACCAATTGAAAAAATTATATTAGAAATTGAAATTAAAATAAGAGAAACGAATTATGTACTTTAAATAAAGAAACACAATGAGCCATTTCGAAATACATGATTGGGAATTCCCAAATTCAGACCGTCATATGTTAAATATTCTGATACTAACGGTAAAATGTAATTAATGTAATATTATGAATAGTTTTCAATCTTAAATACTTTTGTTAACCAATAGAACAAATTAGAAATAGAAATTAAAATAAGAAAAGCGAATAATATTAAATAAAGAAATATAATGAGCCATTTCATATTACATAGTTAAATGTTCTATTATTCTGATACTAAAGGTAAAACGTAATTTATGTGATATTATGAATAGTTTTCAATCTTAAATACTTTGTGAGCCTATTGAATAAGTTATTATTAGAAATCGAAGTTAAAATAAGAAAAACGAATTTCTTTAAATAAAGAAAAACTTATATTAGAAACCGAAGTTAAAGTAAAGAAAATAATATAATTGGAAATAAATAATAAAACCGAAATTAATAAATAGAAATCGAAGTTAAAATAAGAAAAACGAACTATATACTTTAAATAAAGAAAAAATTATATTAGAAATCGAAGTTAAAATAAGAAATTAAAATAAAATATTAAAATTGAAAATAAATAATAAAATCGAAATTAATAATTAGAAATCAAAATTAAAATAAGAAAAACGGATTATATTAAATAAAGAAATACAATGAGCCATTTCGTAGTACATGATAGGGAATTCTCAAATTCAGACTATCATATGTTAAACGTTCTATTATTCTGATACTAACGGTAAAATGCAATTGATGTAATATTATGAATAGTTTTCAATCTTAAATACGTTTGTTAACTAACTTAAAGAATTACGTTAGAAATCGAAGTTAAAATAAGAAACTAAAATAAAAAAATAATATAATATAATTGAAAATAAATAATAAAATCGAAATTAATAATTAGAAATCCAAATTAAAATAAGAAAAACGGATTATATTCAATAAAGAAATACAATGAGCCATTTCGTAGTACATGAGAGGGAATTCCCAAATTCAGACTATCATATGTTAAACGTTCTATTATTCTGATACTAACGGTAAAATGTAATTAAAGTAAATGATCTTGACAAAAAGAACAACGGTGAATACGTCATCCGAATTGTTCTGTGAATGAATGTCTATTGAGTGGTTAAACAATGAGATGTGTTTCACGGTTGTCCTTGAATTGTTCCGTTCCAAAAAATGTTCGAAATTAAAAATTCTTATTCGAATGAATCGAATTTTTAAATTCATTCAGGGACAATTTTTTTAAAGCAAACTAAAATAAATTGTTTTATGTTGCATTCGATTGCATTTTATTCCTTTTAAATCGACAATAATTCAGTGAGTCATAAAAAAGGGAAAATAACAATGGATGTTTTATTTTAACCACTTGAAGAACAAAATTTTTTTTATTTAATTATTTCCTTTGATTGCGTTCCACTAGTTTAGTGGATCAAAAAGTAATTAAGCAAATAAAAATTTTAGAAAGATAATGACTATGTCCACATTATGACCTTTGAGAGATAATGGTAAATGAGGAATGAAAGGATTTCAAGGTATACAAGTTGTTTTCATTTTTCACAAATACAACGAGTTTGTTTTACAAAATTTGCTCAACTTTTTTATAGCATCTTTGATTTTTTTAATACTCTTTTCAGATATAGTGATTTATACAATCTAACAATAATACGTAACATAACTTATAACAACGAGTATTTGAGTTTCATTTTTTTTAAATGTCGACACAATCACAGTACCTAATATGTATCATACTATGTAATAATTATATTAAATGTAATCTTATATAATAATTACATAGTAATAATACTAAGATTACTAAAACTTATAACTAATAAAACTATTGTATAACTAATAAAATTGTAATACAATTTATAATATTAATTGGAAGAAATAAAATTATGAAATTAAATTATAATTAAAATTATTACTACTTATTATTAATAAAATTAACTTTAATTAATTTAAATTATTATTTAATTTATAATTAATAGTTAATAATTTAATTCAAATATTATTTAAGTGTTATTAACTATTATTTAATTATTTTTAATTTTTATTGATTATTAGAGTGAGGTTTAAATTAAATATAAAATTAAAAGTAATAAAATTGTAAGTAATTAAATTAAGTAATAAAAGTGTAAGTAATTAAATTATAAGTAATTAATTATAAATATTAAACTTAAATTTTATGGATAGCAGTTGAAATTTATTTTGAATAAAATTCTGATGCAATAAGTCCTACATATGTACTACATACGAATCTTGTGGTTTCATTGAGAAACTGTTATTGTTGAGAGATTTTGTAAGATTCTCAAACAATTTTTCACTAAAAGCAACTTTTTAATTAATTAATTGATACAATAATAATTTATAAAAAAAAATGCACTCCTATATCAATGCCCTTGCAGAGGTAAGCATTTATGTGAAAGATATGCACAAATATTTTCAGTCTCCTAAATCGAAATTCAGTCTCCTAATCTCCTAAATCGAACCTCTCTAATTTATTCCAAATAACTTTAATGTAAAAAAAAACCATGTAAAACTTTAGTGGAATACAAATTAAGCTTCCTAGAATGGCCGTTTAATTGCTAAGTATGGAAATGCAGTCATGCATAAATACACTTAAAAAGCAATAAAAATTGATTTAGTTGACATGAGGGTATTGAATACAAATTAAAACCGAGACTTTATGAGATTTATTCATTAGTTGTCACTTTATATTTGTACATAAATAATATTTTAAAGAAATTATAATAAATTATCTTAATATTATACAATCATGAAAATAAAAACGATCATTGTTGTTGTGTCTAATCCTCAGTGTCCTGCAGTGCGAGACGGACATCCTACGCGTAATCTACTCATGGTTGAAGGGAAACGGGGCATATTCAGTTGTGATGGAGCGCCCGTAAGTAGAAATCTCACTTGGCTCCGAGTCGCTGAAGAAGGAGGGCAGGGCCTTCCGGGAGGACTTTTAAGGGTAGATACCACGCATTTGCATATAGTGTGGGAAAAAACTCGGAAATTTGTCACCAGGTAGTCTAAATATTAAGGCAAGATGCTGATCATCCCAAGCGCCATCGAGTCTTCTCATTTTTCGAAACGACGTCTACAACAATGGCGCCAGTGGATTGAACCGCAGTCCTAACGCTCACTAGCAGTGGACGTTACCACTGAGCCACGAGTCGGGCAAAAAGGTTGCTAACGATTACGATGTTGTATTTTATATTTGTTGATTTATACACAAATATAAAATTACACACAAATTAAAACTTATGCACAACAAATTAAAATTTATACACAAATCCACTAGAAAAAGGAAGTAATAGGCGTAAGCCGAGTAATGAAACATATTAAAACCTTACCTATCAAGGTGGACAATTGTTCTGAACTCTCAGCATAAATTTATGTGATTGAAAATTACTATCAGGCTATTTGTTTTAATGTTAGGCTGCTATTTAAAACAGTGCAGTAAATTATGACTTAAAAATATATGCAAGTATCCTCAATTTTGAATCATTTTATTTATTTACAAGTTAGCTTTAAAATATTTTTCGTTATCATCATTACCAATGCCTTAACAACCCCATGGTGGGCCAAGGCCGTCTGCGTGCTGGACGATCTCGAGACAGATGTTTTTCTTTTTACGGAGTAGGGTTGTCAGTCCTACGCCCCACCCTCTACAGTGATATTACACCAGAACCTTCGATTTAAAGTGGATTCCGAACCACTACGAACATCCATTGAACTCCGGAACTCGAACCCGAAGCCTGTGGCACCGAGCACCAGAGCGCTAGTCGCTTGGCCATCAGGCCCCAAAAAATATAATGGGGTAGGTGAAGGGGCTTATGAGAAGTACTCATAAATTAAAAGTTTTATCAAAGAATATGAGAGAGCAGTAAATAGGCATACTGCTCTGGGGGAAAGGAGAAGTAGTGTAAGACTAACATGGTGCATCTGGACGCTGCATCTTGGATAATGTTAAGTTTGCTATAATTTTCCTTTTTTACTGACTAAAAATGTTTTGGTGTTGAAAAATGAAAAATAAAAAAATAAATAGTAAAATTCACATTAATTTATTAAAATAATTGTTATTAAAATTAATTGTTATTGAAATTAAATTGAATTATTTTCCCTTTCAGCTAAATATATTTTCTTTGGCCTAACAAATAGCAAACAAAGAAAAAAAAGTTCCTAAAATGTTTGTCTTTTTTTTACCCAACATTAAATTTTATTCCGTTGTTGTTGTTACTAATCCCTCTGGCGCCCTGTTGTTACTAACATCCCTGGTGCCTACACCAGGTCCAGAAGACACCGTTGCAGGCGACTGGGCCATGGCTAAAGGTAATATGCAGCTTCACTTTAGCAAGAGACCACGAGGACTGAAGACTGACTACAAACCTCAAGACTACACTCTACGATCCTATTAGACCGAGACCTACGGTTAAAGTGGATTGCGAACCACTACAAACAAGCGTGGCACCTCCGGGATTAGAATCCAAAACCTGTGGCACCAAACGTTTGGCCATTCAGGTCCCAAATTTTATTCTCCACTTACATAAATCAGATTATATGTTGTAATGGTAGAAATAAATTGAAATTCTTCTGCACATAAATCGTTTCCACGTCCTAATCCCCAAATAGAAAAAAACAAAACCAACATTCTAAATGAACTCTCCCAAAGAAACACGTATGGAATTTACAGGAACAGATGATCAAGTTCATCTGCTGCCGTGGACATACTGGTAGCCCCGCGGGCCGATCACTTAACCAGATGCTGGGGGAAAAGCGAAAACTGTGCCGTTCCGGTTTTGACCCAAAAAAAAAGCGAGTGCGGCCGAAGGTCAGGCATTCCAAAAATAAAAAATAAAAAGATCCTAATCTCGGGATTCGAACCTCCTAACACACTTCGTCCGCCTACTTAAAAGCATCATAACGCAAGTGGTTTTTCCAGCTGGAGAGATTTCTGGCCGATGATGGAGGATGGGTGGTAGCCCGTTCCGTTAATTGATGTTTCTGATGAAATAATTAAAAGATCAGTGGGTGAGTTGTCAAGGAGAACAAATTAGCGATGTTCGAAAGTTGTTTTCGTCATTCTTTTTATCGTTTCGGTCAAGAAAACAGAATTTATTTTTACTTTAATTTATTTCCAATGCTTATTTCAATTCCTTCTATTAGCTCACACTGTCCCTATATATATCTTGTTCAAATTTTCAATCGTTCATTAAATACTTTTTATGCATCCACTCAAGTTCAAATGCATTTTTTTTTTGAACTTATAGTGGAGGACACTGGATGTCAATACAGTTTTTTCAAATATTAATTCATTAATTAAATTGAATTAATTAATTTTAGTTGTTCTTTTTAGATTTAAGTTGCATGTATCTACCAATAGATGGCGCCAGATAAACTTAAAAAAAAGAATGAAAATTATTTATAAAGGACTTTCTGGAATAGAGTGAAAAAAAAAGTATTAATCGACTTGAAATTTTTTTTTTTATATTACTTGTTAGCATTTCGGTCAAGAAAACAGAATTTATTTTCTCTTTTCAATGCTTACTTACGCTATGAGTATTACATGCGGATGAATCATGCTGTCTGCTATATAATAATTAGTAACAGTACTTTTGGTGAGATAGAATGCTCTATTTATGAAGTAGGTGAACTTAATCCGAAACTTGATTAATTCCCTTAGAAATGAACACTGTAAATCAGTAGGCTGGAAATACTTTTTGTTTGACACAAGGAAGAGGAAAATGGGTGCTATAACGTCTCGACTTATACAAGGCCTATAATGGCTTCAAGGATAGGGTCACTTTCAAAATCATGGGAACACTTAATTTTTATTTACAACTATCTCTATATATAGAAATATAGAACTTTAAGTTATTATACAAATAAATGAAAATTTAATATATAAATTTGCTCACTAGTGCAGGATAAAATCACAAGTACAGTTCAATCCAAGGTCGGAGATTTTCAAAGTTCTCGAGTCTACGTCGAATCTAGTTGCCTGGTCTGCGACAGACCTTAATTATCCCACGGCGTGATACATGAAACCACAAGGGGCTTGGAAACAGAAAACTTTGACTTATTCTGTTACTTCAGAGAAGAAGAGAAAAATGACACTCTTTGTTGACTCGTTGCAGAACTCTTTCTCTCTCTTCTTCTCCAAAAAACTTCTTTTAAGACAATCCGTCAAGAAACGGGGGTCAGTTTTCCTCACTTATTATGGGAGTAGACATTTCTCAGCCCGGGGTCTATCACCCATCACGATGGAACAACTCATAGTATATCATATTTAATCTGTAGTTATTTCGACCTGTGAAATTTTGATTAACAAAATAGTCAGGATCAAATTTCTATTTGATTAACCTGGATTGGTAAAATTAATGCCTCAGATTTCAGTCTCACCAGGCACTACACTGACTTTTTATTTGCCGTGTTTATGATGGCTGTAAGCATATTAAATCTGTAATCCAGAAAGTCCCTTTATAAAATTCCAGAGAACAGGTGAAATATGCTGAGTCTTTGCAATTTGAGACAAATCCCTTGATGAGTTATGATCGCATTCCCTACCAAATTATGGTGGCACTCAAATGGATGAGTGGATGGATATGTCAATGGATACGGATGTGGGTCAAATGGTTATGTGTCATGAATTTCTATTATACACTCTCGTTCATGTTTAATTTGCTGCATATAGGACGTATTGATAGTGAATAACATCAAATTAAAGCAGTTATTATAAAATAAATATAATATATTTTCGACAATGCATCGATGTTGAATATATATGAATCAATAAGATATCCTATTTGTTGGTGAGGTATTATTAACGTTTTCCTTCTTCTTCGTTGGCGCAACAGCCCTATCGTGGGCAAAGGCAATCTTCCTACTGGCAGATTTCAAGGCATGAGATGTTTTCTTTTTTACAGGGTAGGGATGACAGCCTACGCCCTATAGTCCTATAAGACCGAGACCTACGGCTTAAAGTGGATTTTTAACCAGTACAAACATCCGTGCACCCCGGGACTCGAACCTTGAGGCACCGAGCGCCAGAGTGTTAGTCACTCGATCATCATCAGGCCCTTAAGCGATGAAAAATTCCATTTTTTGAAAGATTAAAAATTCAAGCCCAGTTAATTGACAAAAAAAGTTAAACCCTAATCTCAGCGTTACAGCTCTCACGACAAATGAAGTGAAAAACTAGGAATTAATCGGACGATGGATTTTCAAGAAATTGAAAATGATTCATCATGATTAAACACGGGTATCATGTAACAAAAAAATTTCGCTAATATTATCAGTGGCTTATAATAATACCTTATACCTCTTCACAAATGACGCATGTCACGGGCATTTCACGCACAGGTGGATCGTGTAGTTTTCAGACTAATCCTTTTCTTTACACCCTAATAGTCAATAGAAATGTATCTAATTCGTAAGTGATGAGGTTCAGGTATACTGAATTGGATCCAAACAGTGATTTTGACGCACCCATGCGTTATAATTCCAGCTAATCGTCCGACGACTTTCTGTTTTATTCTGGATTTGATGTTTTTAAAAAGCCCAAATCAATGACATTAAAAATATCAGCATATCATTTGTAGCTTTCTGTATTGCGATAGCAAGGTACCTCAAAATTTACTTTCAATATCAATTAGCTTATTTTATTATTATTATTTATTTTATTATTTGTCATTTAAAGACGTACTTTCATACCATTACATTCAGTAGAGCGTTTCAAGTAAAACAGTAGTCATTGCCTTAGATTCTTGATCAGTTTTCAAATTGTATGCGAAAAAAATATTTATTCGTATTTAAAAAAATATCTCCTAACATCTAACCAAAAAACTTAAGAACGAATAAAGATGTTTTAAAGTTATTAAAATAACTAAATATTTACTTTTAAATAAATATTTTTCTAACGATTTCGCTTGGTTTAGCAAATTCAAAATTTCTTTTACGGAATCATTGCGTTTTCTTTCTTTCTTTCCACCACTCCTCACCCCCATACCCATTACTCATGCACACACCCATACCCACACCATCCTCCACCCAGGGATATGCAGGCCCTCTACCGGTTAGAAATAGGAGGTAAGAATATCGGTGGGTCTCATGTACACCCTCCATACTCAGGAGTATGTAGACCCGTACCAGTTAGAAAGGTGAGGTAGGAACTTGTAGGGAACTTCTACTTGTAGGATGGGTCTCATGTACCCCCGTCATACCCAGAGCTATATATGCCCATACCAATTAGAAAGGAGAGGCTTGAAAATCAGTGGGTCTCATCATAGGTCTCATCCCCATACCCAGGGCTATGTAGCTCCTACCAGTTAGAAAGATGAGGTACAAACTTCTCATGTACTCTCAGGGTGGTCTCATGTACAACCCCATACCCAGGGCTATGTAGCACCCTAACAGTAAGAAATATCACAACATCGGTGGATCTCCTTTAAACCCCCATACCTAGCGTTATGTAGACCCACACCAGTAGAAAAATATAATTATCGGTGGGTCTCATGTACACCCCCATACCATGTACCAGGGCTATGTAGCCAGGGTACACCATGTACTAGGGCTGTGTAGTCCCCTACTAGTTAGAAAGGTGAGGGTGGTAAATTACTGGGTCTCATGCACCACCCCGTACCCAGACCTATGTATCCCCCTACCAGTTAGAAAGGAGAGACAGGAACATCGGTGGGCCTCATGTATTCCACAAACAACCCACCGATGCGTGTTGACTGGAGGGCAGTGCTTTCTGGGAGGGCTTTTAGGGGTATTATATGTGAAAAGTATTGTGAACATCAATCATCAAGTTTTGTAAATTTGATCATTCTTATATATAAATTCTCTTTTTTTTTCACTTTAGCCATTTTGTCCTTGAACAGATTAAAATAAAACGTTTCCATTGAGGTTAAATTTTTTTAATTCTTTCCTTTCCTTTTTTACTTTTTTTCATTTCAGACAATTAAAATTTAGTTCATAGCTCTGTACGAGACGCATTAAATTAATTGCTATCTTAAATTAGCTTTAAAAAATTGAATCCCTTCCATCAAGTGTGTTTGATCTCATTTTTGTACCTTGCGAAATTCATGACCATCGCCAATGAATACGCTTTTTCGCCATCCTTCGCCTTCATCAGTATTAATCTCAAACACAATCAGTAATCACTTAATGACTTCCTTGTAAGTTAAAAGTCTGATTATTTATTTTTTTAAGTCCACAGAAAAATCCATTAGAGCAACTCTGATGAAACATGCAACTCATCATCAATATGTGGTCTTTCCTAGAAACTAATTCCTGGTGTCCCACTGCGAGTTCGATGAGTATTGCTGCGTATTAAAATATTCAATAAGCATTTATTTATTTATTTATTTTATATTTGTTAAATAATTCCCAAAATAAATAAGGAGAAAGAAAACATTTTCAAAGATATTATATTAGTATGGGTTGATTGTATTTTTTTATCTTTCCTATGCAGCAATTTTAATACATTACATATAACTAATCCTAGAAGGATTAACTGTAAATCCTTAAATGTATGTTAGTTCATCTATTGTAATTGATAATCTTCACCTTCTTAAAAAATTTGTAACAAAAAAAAATTTTAACACTACTATACACCAAAATCATTTTTAAAGATTATTTTTTCCTTTTTAAAGGAAATTTCCTTTTAGGCCTGTTAACGTTAAAAGATATGTAACTCAACCTTATTTTTAATACAAATATTATATTATAACACTCAAGTATTTATATATCAAAAAACATCACTCAATTTTGTAAAACCAACAGCTTTATTTATTTCAATATTAAATTTTGTAATTTTATAAATCAAATAATGACAAAAGTCAATAGTTATCAATATTCAATATAATATATATATATATATATATTGAATGAGAAAATTTACGAAGAAAGTAACTGATATATGATATTTTAGATAAATTATTATTATTATCAGAAATAAAAAGTAGCCATATTTATTATTCGACAAATAATTATCCATCTATCTAATGGTAAATAGTTATCCACCTATTTATTGACAAATAATTATTCATCTATCTATTGACAAATAATTATCCATCTAACTATTGACAAATAATTATCCACCTATCTATTTAAAATTAATTATCCCAATATTATTTCTGCCTGGTGTTTTGAAGAATGATTTTCAAAGAACTTTTTAGAAATAAATTTCTTTTTTTTAACTGTCCTTAGATAGAAATTATAAGTAATAACTCCAAATAAGATTACAATGGAACTTATGTTTTTTTTTTAATTATATGATTTATTATCTTATTTAATACATATATCTCATGATGGGAATAGTTACAAGTTAAAATTTCTATATAAATTCAAATAAAACTTATAATAGTTTTTTTTAAAAAACCTGAATCATAAATATATATCGTTTTCTTATAAAGATGAAATTTTAATACCGTTTTCTTCTAAATGAAAATATTATATATCAGATTATACATTAATAAGGTATGAAGTTTTAAATATTATTAAAATAAAATAATAAGGCATCTTTTTATTTCACAGGAAAAGGTTAATATTCGCAAAACATTGTGTGAATAAAAAAGCTAATTAGAAATTCTACCCAATTTTTAACAAGCTATCCTTCTACTTTTTTTATTTTAAATAAAACTTAGCCTAATTTTAAAATTGAAATTAGATATAATAATTTATTTTTATATCCAGAATGAAATTTCATTGCTTCTTTTTTATGTAATAAACAATATTAAAAAAATATTAGGAAATTATCTTATTTATAGCATTCCTTAACAATCTATTAATATCAATTGAAATAATTAATTCGAAATACAAGGAATTTTTCCTTAAGAAAAGACGAATATCAGAATAAAACAAAGAGTGGAATGACTAGGAAGAGAAACTTTCCCGCCCCTCATTGGACATCCTTCACCATTGCCACTAACGATGCACGAAATTATTATCCCCTTTTCATTTTTATTCATCTTTTTGGCATCCACTTTCTTGACGCCTGGCGAAGGGCAGATTTTCCTCGTCATGTTTGACAAAGGTCACATCAGACCTGACACTGAATTAAACAATGGCACAATCGATTGGATGTTCTCTGAAGAAATACCTACTTGGCAAGAAAATCCCAAATAATGGTTGTTGCTTTTTTTGTTTTTTGTTATTGGTGAATAGAAAGATGTCACTTAAGGCTGGTACAGGGATGACCTTTCAACAAGTAGGTCGACCCAAATATCTTTGAAGACCTATTCGCTTGACGTGAGCAATGATTTACACAAGAGATTTTGCTGTCTGTGGACAGTAAAAAAGTAACTTTTCCTGCCATTTTCGCTTTCGTTTTTTATGGGGGCACTTAGCTTAGGCTGCCATGTCATTGTATCTTCCTACAGCAACTTTTTTATGCATGCGTGACAAAATGCCGGGGTCCACCTTGAGTGTACCGTGCATGTTGGAATTCAATGATTTCGATTGTCTGTAAAAGCATTCTTGGTGATGGCAATCGATACTAGATGAAATATTTAGGTCGTTGAAAAAAAAACCTTTAAAAAATCAATGCGATTTGTTTGAAATAAATAAAATGATGTTGTTTTATGGGAAATTGGTTTCAAGACAATATTTGCTTTTTGGTATGATCTATGAAATAATTTTGGTTTTATTTGGAACATAAGATTCTTGTATTCGTCACACATTCTTAATCGACCAATTGAATTTAATAAAAATTTATTTGGTTTTAAACAAAGAAATTTGTTTAATCAAACACCCTATCACGGTATTTATGCATGTGCATATTTATTGTGTATATCTACTTCTTCAGTGTTCGCCATTTAAATTTATATATATATATTTAAATGTAATTAATATTCTTATTCCACTTGGTAGACAGAAACATCTGCACCAAGTCCAAGAATCCGTGTGGTCTCATGGAAGGAAGGAAAGCGTTCGCTTCTGTTGTGATGGAGCACCCGTGCCCAGACTTTGTTGCTGAAGAAGGATAGAAGTGACTGCCGAGAGGGCTTTTAGGGGGAACTACGACGCATTTGCGTATCGTATAGGAGAAAACCAGGAAATATCCCACTAGGCTGTCTGATTAACGAGACAAGATACTGAACATCCCAAACGCCATCGAGTCTCTTCGCTTTTTGAAACAATGTCTACAACAAAGTTGACAGATCGAACCTCAGCCCTAATGGTCACCAGTAGCGCTCATTGCCACTGAGCCACCAGTCGGGCTACATATATATATATATATAATCTCACTACTATCACTATAGTTAGCATACATTTCGTATCTTAAATAAAAAACATAACAAATAAATAATAATAATAATAATTAATAAATAAATAAATTTTAGTAACAGTTTTTTCTTGCTAGGACTAACTTGGAAGCCCATGAAAATTTATGTGTAGCGAATACGATTTTTTGTTTTCGCATTTTCGATTTTTTGTTTCATTACACGAGACGTAACCGTTTGAAAGCCTTACCGATTGACAACCACATCTTCTTTACTAAATACAGTTTCAAAATGAAGCACATTTTTGAAAATCTTACAAAATACGTTATCAGTTTTTAAAACAAAAATTTGTTAGATGACAGTATTTTTGTCCCTGACACATGTTGGGACTCTTGCACTAGAAGAAAAACTGAGATAAATGTGGATAGGGATACTTCTTCCATGCGAGAATTAAGTGTTTATATTTTAATTAAACTAAAACAGAATAATTTCCATATTTAAATACTCCATGAAAATCTGGAAGTTATTCAAAAATAAACCTGTCATATGACTTTTTTAAAGCAATAGACACATATTATTTGGCGGGTCGCATGGGACGCCCAGTTTAAGTTAAGCAAATTACCCAGTTAGGACAAAGAATAAAGGTCTAGATTAGTGGTTCTGAAACTTTTTGAAGTCGAGCGCATTAAAAACCTACAAATAATTATAGACGCATTATATGCAAATTTCTGAGAAATATGTTATAATAACTAACAATCTGGCACTACACCCCAAGGCCGTCTTTCTACTTCAATCAAACATTCTTTGGCGCAATATCGCACTTTGGCACCTTTTGAATAAAAAACTTTAGCTCACTTTGGCGTTGCTTGAATAAAATCCATCAGCAGAATTAGTTGTTTATAAAGAAAACTCTCTTTAAAAGGGAAAACTGGCAAGAATAAGACTAACTACATTCATTTTTATGTGTAGTCCCATATTTCCCTAGAATACAAGGACACTTTGGCGCACAAAGACACAAGGCGCACTTTGGAAATCATCTAGGGTTCATCTAGAACCACTGGACTAGATAAATATTTCATTTTCAATAATAGCATAGTGTCTAATTCATAGTGTCCTGTAATGCAGTACGGACACCCCATGAATATATACTAATGGATGGATGGGACAGATTCTGTTGTGTTGGAGCAGCCATAAATAGAATTTAGAATTGGCTCCGTCTCGTTGAAGAAGGAAGGCAGTGCCATCCGGTAAGACATTTATGGTGAACTACTCCGCATTTGCGTATCGTATGGGAGAAAATCCGGAAAACTCCCACTAGGTAGTTCGACTGACGAGGCAAAATGCTGAACATCCCAAACGCAATAGAGTCTCCTTTTCTGAGTCCGAGTTGTTTGAAACAGTGTCTACAACAAAGCCGGCAACAGATTGAATCTCCGCCCTAATGCTCATCATTGGCGCTCATTGCCACTGATACACGAATCGGGCATAATAATACAGTAAATAAAATAATGAAAGTTTATGTTTTGCTGAGACATAATGGAACTGTATATTTCTAAATAATATTAATAGCTTCAGAAATACAATATCTCCTCTTTCGATAATTCAACACTAATAATAAATAAATAAGAAAATAGATTGAAGCATGTAAATACTAGGTGAAATTTAAGAAAATCGGAAAATAGACGATAGCAAATTGCAGTTAGTGGATCAAAACAGTGAAAATAATAGCAAGAAACAGTATGATTCATGATTGTTGGTCTTAACATAAAGGGAAAAAAAGTTCAAGTAAAAATAAACATTTATATATTGCATCAATTGACACAAATTGTTCCACTTTGTTTGAAATCATACGGCGTTTCACTTTTTAGCACATCAACATCAATAGCAACTTTCTCAATGCATATAAGTGCTCAATAGTTGCAACTATAAACACTATTATTGAATTCGTGTGTGTTATTTTAAACATTCAGCGCTTTTAACGAGTTTTTGTGAATGTTATTTATAAAACGCTAATTTGATTAAGTTCCTTTTTGATTAAATGCCTATTTCAATCTGCGACGTACAGACATAAACCTTAAAAATGAAACAAACAGAAGATATTGCAAAACTGTTTGCTGTTTTATGCTTCATTTGTTTTGGTAAAATACAAGTTAGAATTTTATTTTTGGATATTTCTTTTTTGCTAGCTCCTTTTTACGCCTCCATTCTTTCTTTTTAGTTGGATGCGGAAACTACTTTTCTTGATTCAGTAATTTTTTTTTTTCTTAACTTAATTAGAGCATAAATTGTAATGAATATTTTAGTTGAGAATCCTTAATGGAATACTAGTTTTATTAAAACGTCACAACGATTTAAATGTAAAAATCATTCTTTAAATAATTATTTTTCTATGCTTTACCATGTATAATTTATCTATAATGCTATTTATTATTTGACCTTAAATATTTCTTAATAAATATTTTCTTAAATATTTCAAAATTTTGCATATTTCAAACTACATTGCGTAGAATAAATGAAAATAAAATAAATATTTAAATGATAATAAATAAACAATAACAAGTTTACATCGAATAATTTTATATTTAAAATAATTAACTAATTAAACTGTTATTAATAAAGAAAATTAAAAATGAAAAAAAAAATTTATTTTCACCATTAACATATGTATTGGTCATAATAAAATATCAAGAAATTCCCTGAAATATCAAAAAGCAGTTTTAATATTTGTAATATATGATTTTTTATGCGCAAATTATGTTATCAAATATATATATATATATATATTTATATATTTATTTGCATTGCTAAAAACACCTGTTAATTACCTGTTTCCTTTTTTATTTTAACTTAAAACCATGCTTCTCCTACACATTGTCACTGCCTGATGGCCAATTGGCTATCGCTGTGGTCTTTTGATACCAAAGGTTTCAGATTCGAATCCTGGTGGGGTGTCATGGATATGTGAATAGTTCGGAATCCGACGTTAAACTGTAGGCCAGGGTCTAATTAGCCTAAAGTGTGTAATAAATTACCGTAGAGCTGCAAACCAAGCCAAACCTACACATTGGCTGGAGCATCTCCCGGTACGTTCAGGAGAAAGGATCAACTGACCTGTGGACCTTACGAATGGAAGTATAGCTCGAGCACACTGCGCGTACCTAAATATCGGTTTTTCGGCTTAGAAGTGGAGTACTCCTAAGAATCCATAATTATCTATTTTTAAATGTGTTAAATATTGTATGTATGTTATTGCATGTGTGTGGTGTTTGTGTGTGTGTCAATAAAGCTGTGAAGTTCTTCAACATGTGTCTCGTGTATCTCAACCCAACCACACCTAGTTACATTCGGGTTGCCCAATCTGCACACTACAAACTACTAAAACTACACCGCACCACACCACATCACTGAGCCTAGAGTTCAGTTGCCCCTTTACAGTTTGAAAATGATGTGGATGATAAGTCTGACTGGGCTCCGTGACGCTCTTACAGTCATATGAGACCGGGATCTACGGCTTGAAGTGGATTCCGAACCACTACAAACCATGGCACCGTCGGTACTTGAACCCGAAACCTATGGCACCGAGCGCCAGACACTCGACCATGCAGGTCCTATTATTTTCAAACTGAATTTTAATAAACCGTAATTTTCAACTCATTTAAAATCAATAAAATGAAAAAGTTAATTTCTCTTGCGGCATGATAGCCAATTGGCTAGCGCTCTGGCCTTTGGTACCATAGGCTTCAGATTCGTATCCTGATGGTGGCATGGATGTCTGTTGGTAGTTCGAAGTGGCACAAAATGAACGTAGAGCGACAAACCAAACCTTCCAGTCCCATGTCAGCTAACGCTACTTTTTTCACTCAAATCAAAAACCTTATCACACAAAGTGAAATCCATTCCAAAAGTGAAAAGGTCAAAGAAATCAAAATTCCTATCAACAGTTATTGGTTAGAAAAACCATTCTTGAATCAATACCAGTAATTACATAAATATTAAAAAAAACTATCATAGGTGGAAACAATTGAATTTTTTTATAATCGTGGTGAAAATAACATGCAATTTCATTTTCCATTGCAGATTACCAGTAGGTATATATTATTTTGTTTTTATAGGTAGTTCATCCGGTATCCTGAGGGTTAAAATGCTTTTTCTCCGTGAGGGCAGTAAGTCACGAACATCAGGAACAGCTTGTTTTCAGTGGTGCAACGATTGCAACCCATTGAACTTTGACCTTAGGCATCCTTCACTACCATAAACATCGAAAGAAGTTGGCCCCGATAAATCGACTTTTTAAATCACGTGCTTGTTATTTCATTTTTAATGATATTCAAAATTTCAATTATTTTATTTCATCTTGATAGGAAGGTAAAAGGATGAATAAATCTCATCATTTTATTTCGATTAAAATCTACTGAGTTATCATTAAAAATATGCTAATTTACATATGTCAGTATTTTTCGTAAACTAGCAATGACAAGGTCATGCATGGTAGGTGAAAATCACATGATATTGCTTTTGCCCAAATGCTATTTAGTTCTGCGCATAACAAATTTCGTTTTATTAGTAGGTATTCTATTTCATGATTTCGGGTTATGCATTTTCAAGTACAGATTACAATACTTCAGTATTTCTAAATCATACCTATTTAAAAAAATAAAAGTGGATAATTTTTTAAAAAATACCGAAATTGGAAGAATAAATATCAAAAAAGTGTCTCTTAACTCAAGTGTTACTATGCGGCCTGATGGCCAATTAGCTAGGGGTCTGGCTTTTTGACCACATGGTTCAGATTCGTATCATGGCGGCGACTTGGATGTGAGTTAGTGGTTAGCAATCATAATGTAGTTCCATTATGTAGCTCATTAATGTAGCTCATTTCAATACTAAAATTAAGCATTTTTTTAGATATTCCTTCTTTTACATGGAACAACACTGATCCACCGAAACGGTGTTCTCATTTCAAAAAAGATTGACCAGCGACCAACTAGCTTGTTGTTGTGTTGTTGTCGTATCCCCTGAAGAGTAAAAGAAAATCAAATTTCGTTATGCTCTCAAATAATATTGGCTATGTTGATTGCCAGCTCGGAGTATAAATTGTCTTCCGAGGGATGGTCCAGACAATGCATGGCGGCTGCCACAATTGGCCAATCAAAGACATGATGAGGAGTAAGCTCGACGTCAGGGTAATTGCCACATTTTTGAAATATTTTTTAACGCCATCAGCAGAAATTTTCATGTTTTTGTGGTGTTTCATCCTTAATCTTGAGAGAGTAGTAGCTATTTTTCTGTCGGCATTTAGTTTTCTGTAATTTCATATTTAGTTTTAATCTTAGAAGAAATGATAAGTTTAGATTTTGCCAAGGCATTTGCATCTGCAAGGGAAGTTAGGAATGGCAGTCTGATCCAGACTTCTGGCATTCTTCGCCAAAGAATCTGCAATTTCATTCAATTCCAAATCCACATGAGCAGAGATCCATTGTAGGATACACATTCTGTGCAAACAGTGGATTTGTTCTAAAAGAGATATAATGTTCAAGATAATACTTGAGAAACCTTTATTAAGAGCCTGTAAGGCAGACCTTGAGTCAGTGAAGGTAGTCATTCCATTCATTTGTTGTGATGGAAGTAGACTCAGGCATTAAGTAAT
The DNA here is from genome assembly GCA_021605075.1 of Caerostris darwini. Taxonomy (NCBI): domain Eukaryota; kingdom Metazoa; phylum Arthropoda; class Arachnida; order Araneae; family Araneidae; genus Caerostris; species Caerostris darwini. The sequence goes on along the minus strand of BPLQ01001797.1, from coordinate 55,277 downwards.
TCTTCTACATTAAGAAAATTTTATAAGCATTATAATGATGATCGGAATTAACAAAATAATTCTATCTAGAAATTATACGCCTGAGTAAATTACTAACAATGAATCATGTATTTGTCTGATACATGATTCATGAGTAAATACTTTTGTTTAAATTTTACTAAAGTTATCAGCCAAAAATGGTTACTTTTACAGACGGTAAATTGTTATTTTTAATTAAAAATAATTGAGAAATTGTTACTTTTACCAAAGATAATGGTACTAGCAATTGACAAGCGAAACATAACCAAAATGAATACGAATTCAAATTGTGATTTTCTTTCGTTTGCATATTATTCAACACAGGTTCCGAAGATAAATAATTTCATATTTACCAGATATAGTATAAATATGAATAATTTCATGTTTACCAGATATGGTATAAATATAAATAACTTCACATTTACCAGATCTGGTAATCATTAAATCATTTCATAATTTTATAAAAAGTCGTTTCATAAAATCATTTCATAATTTTATAATCAATCGTTTCATAAAATCATTTCATAGAATCATTCCATAATTTTATAATCAATCGTTTCATAAAATCATTTCACAATTTCATAATCATTTCATATTCAACCATTTCAAATTGGTAAAAATAGGAATCATTTCAAATTTAGAAGATCTAATAAAATATTAATAATTTCATATTAACCAGATCTGATAAAAATATGAATAATTTCATATTCATGATCAAAAATAAAATATCAAGAACAATTTATCTTAATCTTCCATAAAAATGATAATTATAGATGCACCTTCTAAAAAAAAAACTTTTTTTAAGAACTAAATCCTAATTCTCCAATCACTTGCAAATTATTATAATCCAAATCCATTATTCATCCATCAAATATCGTTCTTTTTACAGGTGAAGCTAATAAAAGCGTATTAAAATAGGAATCATTTCAAATTTAGAAGATCTAATAAAATATGAATAATTTCATATTCATGGCAAAAGAAATTTAGAAGATCTAATAAAATATGAATAATTTCATATTCATGATTAAAATATCAAGAACAATTTATCCAATCACTTCTAAAAAAAAAAACTTTTTAAAGAGGCAAAAGCAGGGGTGAAAAGCCAATCACATCGCTTGAGTGGTCAGAATTCGGTCATTCGGTTCGTTGGTCCACCACCCCTCTCCCTGCGAAGGACAGGCTGTGGAGGGAGGGAGGGGAGGGGCATCCTCCTTCAAGGATGTCTTGTCTGCCCCCGACTATATGTGTCACTCGGAAGAATGGCACATAAAAGAAACCGGTATGGGAATGTCGGTCGATGGGACTTCTCAAAAACAAATGCAGTAGGGGTCATTAAAAGAGTGAGCAATTCCCCCCCAGGTTTGAAATTTTTAACATAAAATACGCTTAAAATTGCGGCCTACTAGAAATTCTTATTTTTATTTTTCCTACGTTATGTGTTTTGTAAAGTGTTAATTCAATGTATATTCTCACAAATACCAAATTTCAGTGAATGATATAATAGAGAGTTTTTGCATACCGTATTTTTATAATACGGTGTTTTTTTTCTCCCTAGCGCGCATGCTGATAGGAAATTGCGCATGCGTATCTGTAATAATGCTTCATATGAGCATGTGAGCTAGGGAGAAAAAAATACCGTATTATAAAAATACGGTATGCAAAAACTCTGTAATGTATAAAGAAAATACGATAAAAAAAAAAAAAAAAAAAAAAATTGGATACGATTTAATCTTTCTTCTTGTGCATATTTCTGACCATATCTGACATAAAAAAGGATTTTTAAGAATGTAATTGAAATAATACAAAACATGATTGATGCTGGAACTGTGATGTTGGATTGTATTTTACGTTTCCTACAATTATTTTTGAACCTGACAAATAATATAATCCAAAATGCATACAAGGCTATCTCAAACAAAATACGGATACGGATGTACCTGTGCGCTAAATATACCACTGAAACCTCCACATAACTAAAATATTAAAAATTACATTTATGAATTAAACATCAATTAAGACAGGTAAAAATAATAAGCCTTTAAAAATTTTGAATAATACACAAAAGAAATGAACACTGATACCATAATATTCTGAGAAAGTTTTTTTTTTTTTTTTTTAAGTGTGTGTAATTTCATTTATCACTAAACTATTGTGTCTTCTACTTCATTGGTGCAACAGCTTCAAGGTGGGCCAAGGCCGTCTGCTTACTGACAGATTTCGAGACAGGAGATGTTTTCTTTTTACGGGATAGGGTTGTCAGTCTTAAATTCTTACAGTCATAGTAGACCGGGACCTAGGGTTTAAAGTGGATTCCGAACCTCTGCAAACATCCATGACACCGCCGGAACACGAACACCGAAACCTGGGGCACCGAACGCTAGTCACTCGGACGATCAGGCCCCCTTAACTACTGTTACTTTATTTATTTATATAAAAATAGAAAAAATTTCGGCTATTAGAATAAATAATTGGTATCAGATGGCCAAGTGACTATGTAAATGCACATTTAATTAATAAATGCACTTGGTGTCACAGGTTTTGGGGTCGAGTCCTGGCGGTGCTATGGTGGTTCGGAATCTACTTTAAACCTCAAGTCCCTGTCTAATAGGACTGTAAAATGTTGGGCGTAAGAGTGACAACCCTACCCCGTAAAAGAAAACATCTCTTGTTTCGAAATCTGCGAGTAGGCAGATGGCCTTGGCCCACCGTAGTGTCAGGGAGTTAGTTTGTTGTTAGGTATAATTATAACATTTAAGCTTAAGAGAGAAAGAATGAAATGAATTTATATTTATAAAGTGAACGCATGAGATAAAATGATGCATAACAAATGGAAACATGTAATATTAAATAAGTTAAGCTTCAAGCTTGCTTTCACATTAAATAAAAAATAGCCCAAAGGGAAATGAAAATTTTTTTTTTTTTTATAAATAACATTTCTAAAAGAAATCATAAACTGTTTAATTAAAATTATTTATAAGGCCTAGTTAAAAAAAAATAAAAAAAAATCGCATTTTGAATTAAATTTTTATTATTTTTTTTAAACATCACCTGTTATTTTGTCAGAACTGTATAAATTTTAGACTCGTTCTCAATTCGTTTTTCATTTTGCAATAGAAGATGTCAAACTAGCGAGAAATATTAGGTGTTTATTGTTATGCCATTCATGAATGCATGAAAATGGTAGGAAAAAAATGGGCATTGTTCTTATAAAATTTCGATAACTACATTGAAAAGTAGTGTATGAATATTTTAACTGTAATATCTGTTACAGAATTCTTCATGCTTGGCATACATCATAACTAACTCGCTTACAAAATTCTTAATTTATTCAAAAAAAAAAATATTTTAAACAATAAATATTATAATGAATAGAAATATTTAAATTTCGAGCATAGAAGATGTGCATTCAAATAATAATTTTTTTTAAATAATCTTCAAAGACATCATCAAATGGCGTCATCTATTTCTTTCATGGCAATTTCCTTATCATATTTGTTATTTAATCTTTATATATTTAAATAAACTTTCAAATATTATAAATTTATTCAATTCTCAACCAAAATTACTGCACAATATTTATTAAATGTGCATTTACATAATATATCTACAATGGATTTTATATATACTATATTTGATGATTCTAAATTATTTTAACGTCATATCCATAAATGTGAAATGGTATACAATATAAAATGTAAATACTCGTATGATGAGCATGATGAATGAGGAAATAAATTAGTGAAAAATATAAAATAAATTAAAACACAATTGTGTTTTGATTTCACAAGAATTTTTTGAGATTAATATTGGGTTGTGTAACCATACTTCCTCCTACGCACTGGCAAAAGCACCCCCTGTAAGGGAGAGGGCAAGTGAGGCACTGACAAAAGCGTCCCCAGTAAGCCCCATTTCAGGAGAAATGGTCAGTTGGTCAACAGACTCTCACGAGGAGAGGAAATATATTTCGTGCACCCTGCGCCTAGCCGAGTATCGTTTTTCAGCTTACAAGTGGAAGCTTTCCCCGAATCTACAATTATATGTCTTTAAATGTGTTAAATATTGTATATCTCTAATTGTATGGGTGTGATGTTTGTGCATGCGTCAAAAAAGCTGTGTGTTCTCCAATCTGGGCCTCAAGTATCTCACTCCAACCACACCCAGTTAAAATCTGGTTTCCAAACCTGCACACTACAATTTGTGATTTTTACACTTAAGACTAGGCTGACAAATTCTTGTAATTAAAAAAATATGGAATGAAATCTGTAGATGGGAGTGTTCGTCCCAAATTACGACAACATCACACAACAACGTCGACTTGTAGACGTGATGTCATCATTTTAAAGTGGTTCACAACCTATGAAGTCTTTAAAAATCAATATTGTATGAATTATTTTATAGTATATGAAGTCTTTAAAAAAATCAATAATGTAGGAAGTCTTTAAAAATCAATAGTGTAGGGTCTTTAAATATAGTGTAGGAAGTCTTTAATATCAATAGTATAGGAAGGTTTTAAATTTCAATAGTATAGGAAGTCTTTAAGAATCAATAGTGTAGGAAGACTTTAAAAATCAATAATATAAATAATATGTAATACTTTTCACTGGATAAAATACCATATGTTAACGGAAAAAAAATCTGAAGTTTAAAACTGATGTCCTTTTTTCTTTGCTGTTATTTCCAGAAAAATATAATGCATTCTAATGATATAATAAATAAATTTGAATGCATAATTTAACCATCAAAAAAACTGCATTTTAAAATATGTGCCACGCAGAACAACATTAAAAGCTATGACTCAAATTCAAATTGTATAATGAGACCACAAAGGTGGATACTGGGAGTGAAACCAAAACAATAAAGCGAGCGTTTTTTCCTTTCAAGCACCTTTCACCTCTTACTCAGCAACGTGTGTAGGTAGAACAAGAATCTTCAATCGAAACACTAACACTTTCACCTCCCTTTTATACAAACAAAAAAGAAAAAAAAAAAATATTCCACCCTATATGGAGTTCTTTTTTTTTTTATTCCATTCCTTCACATTTGTTCTATCGTTTTACTTTTTAGAACAAACAGCACCCATATCCAATTATTGCAAATGTAACTTCGTAACAAATTGTTCTTAATGCATTATGCCATGGATGGGTTTGGTTGTTCGAGGTTTGGCAAGCTATCTCGGAACAGAATCAGAACAAAAGAAGAACTGTTTACGGTTTCTTTGGTTTTATTATTAAAACCGAATGCTTTAAGAAACAATGATTACCAACGAAAGTAGGCTTAACATATTCACACATTCTAATTATATAAAAAGCTATGTCCTAATTATTTGTTTCATAACTACATGAGGTAACGTGTTTGGTGGTTCTAAGCTTGAAAATTGAAACACTTATTTTACATTTAGCGAAGAGTTACAAAGAAATATTTAAAAAAAAAGAAAGGAAATATGTTCCATGAAAATAGAGTATCTTTTCTTTAAAGCGCAAACATTGTTTGGTTTCTTTTAAATTAAAAAGAATGGGACTTACACATGTGTGCATATTTTAATGGGACTATCTGCTTTACTTTCTCATATTGTTTGGTTTAAATACTTACATTGTTTCTAGGTTGAATTCAAAATGTCTTACGAATTTGGGAACCTCTTTCTGAATTTTTTACAACTAAATGATGTAACATATATATTTGTAAAGGAAATAACGTGGGAAAAACTTAAAATTAGAATAATTAGCATAATTAGGGGCATAAATATTTATTACTGTATTTAATTAAATCTTTGTAAAAATGTATTGTATGTTACTTTCTATAAGGAACGAAACGAATCTTTGTTAACTTTTAATATTTAAAGCAAATTGGCTATCATGAACTGATTGACTGCTGGCTTTAGCAGCTTTCTTGTCTAGATACAACAGAAATTTTTACACAAATGGACCATTTTATTTAAGTTGTATAAGTACTATCATACATGCACTGAGATATTAAGTTCATTTATGCCTACATTGAAATATTTTCATTTAAGCCTGCATTCAGATATTAAGTTCATTCATACATATATTGAAATATTAAGTTCATTTTTCCATCGAGATATTAAATTCATTTACACATGCATTGCGATATTAAATTCATTTAAGATATTAATAGATACGATAATTTATAAAATAAGATAATTCATTTATGATATAAAATCCATTGAGATATTTTCATACATACATTGTGATATTAATTTCATTCATACATACATTGAAATATTAAGTTCATTTAAACTGCATTAAGATATTAATAGGTACGATAATTCATAAGATAAGATAATTCATTTAAGATATTAAGTTTATTTATGCATGCATTGAGATAAATTAATTTATATATATATATTGAAATATTAAGTTCGTTTATTTATACATTGAGATACATAAAGTTTTGGTTTGCGTTTATTTTTAAATCAATTTAATTCTTAGTAAAAGCTAAAAAGTTTATAAGCTCATTATATAATGAAAAGAAATGTATGTCATAATCCTATACCCACTTTATGACGAAATTAGAATTACATCCTTTTAAAAAAAGGCCTCGAATATTTAAGATTAAATAAACAAATTATTGCTATTTGAAACTATGCTTGGCATCAGTAAGACAATAGAAGTTACAGAAAACAAAATTTTATAAATAATCATCACGCATTTAAAGAGCACCGTTTTTTTTTTGTTGAAAAACAAACTAATAATCCATTGCTTGTACCCAAATCTCCTAAGGTGTCATTCTGTGTCGATAATTAATAATGACTTTCAAAATCGTTCCCTTTCCCGCCATTTTGTTCCAGACACCCACGGATGCTGGGAACTGGAGCAAAGGGTCCATCGAAATCGTTTGTTCCTGTTGAAACTGGTGATTTTCGCCGGAATCCACACCACCGGGCGTCACACGGCAAACGAGGCGTGAATTTCAGGGAGATTTCTTGTTTAACTGTGACTCCATTAACTGACGCTAGTAATTGAATAGTTGATCGCCTTTGCACTGTTTGTAGAAAAAAAAAAAAAAAGAATTCGTTTTGAGTGAGTGATTCTTTATGTAAAAAGATTTAAACACCTGACATCAAGACTTTAAAGAAAATAGATTAAAACGTCTATAGAATTTGTCTTATCAAATCTCCCGTTAAATATACGCTGATCTTTTAAACCCTGTTATTTACTTAAAAATTGAATTCCGACAGAAATGTATAGTAAATTTTCCAGAAATCTTTGTTTTAAAACAAATATTGAAAAGTTCTTTAGTTTTCTTGTAAATATATTATTAATGCATCCATTTTTTTCGTAATAATATAGAATCATATTCTATGCTATTTTCTGTTTTTGTTTGTGTTACCTGTGGCTTTAATAGAATAAAGTTCATACAAATTTGGCGACATACCGTAGAAACAAAAAAAAAACATATAACTAAATCAAAATTACAAAGGGAAGAGACCAGACATTTTCTATTCTATTTAAATGTACTTTTGATCAAAATTCTAATTTTTACTATTATGTTACGTTATATTTGATTCTATTTAAAAGCACTTTTAATCAAAATTCTAATTTAGACTATTATTTTGCTCTAGATTTGCTAAGTTTTCTATTCTATCTAAAGTTTTCTTTTAAATAAAAATTCTAATTTGCACTATTATTTTGCTGTACGTTTGCTAAGTTTTCTATTCTATTTAAATGTACTTTTAATCAAAATTCTAATGTGCACTATTATATTGCTCTAGATTTACAAAGTTTACTATACTGGTTTTTTACTTTTCAAGAGTTTATTTATTATTATTATTATTATTATTTATTTATTATTTATTTTTTTTTTTTGGTTATCAAGATTTTTTTAAATAAATTTACTGCAGTATCAACAACATAAATTAAGTTTTTTTTGTAAACAATAATAAATATAATTTGACAATCACATAAAAATAATTTATTTCCAAGTTTGTTTATGTTTAAAAACTATTTTTTCTTGCATGGCATTATAACCAGTTCACAACCGTTAATATCAATACTTGAGACATATAATTTGAATAAATAAATAAAGCCATACTTAATGTAAGCTCATTCAAAAAAAATTAACACTCCAGTTGACTTCCTGTACACTTCCTACAAATCACGGTTGACTTGTTCCAAATGTCACTGACTTCTAACAGTTCTGCTTCATTTGCAATAGAGTAGACACTGGATAATCCGTGAAAGTGTTGGATAAAGCATTTTTTTATTTTCAATCTTCAAAAGCTTTTATTGCAAAATTGCTTTTCATCCAGACAATGCAAGCCTTTATACTCTTCACTTAATCCCTTGTGTTTCGAATCTCTCAAAGCACAATAACCCCCTTGACAGTTTATTCGAAAAACGAAAAAAGGAACAAGAAGATTCGTGTTCGCCATTCATTCTCACGAAACGCATCAATTCTTTTTGACAAACGATCGCCTGCCCGTTGCCATGCATTGAGTAACAAATACTGAAAAGAAATCTCGATTGATCGCGAAGGCGAATTTGATGTTCTAGTGAAGCCCATATGGCAATCAGTGCAAGATTTACAATGGCAAAAGCCATGTTTTCTAATGGCTTATAAAAACTTGGTTTTTTTTGTTCGCGAGAACTGCAGCAGTATCAATTTAGAACAGTGGCCATTGAAATAGTAGAATGGAGCTCCCAAATGGATAATCTTTCACGACATTTTATTCTTTTATCTTGGTTTTATGAACAAGCTTATTTACTAGGTGATAAATTGTCTTTAATGTCACAATAAGAAGTTAAAGTTAATCTTCTTTTTGTTTTCTTAAGGCTCAGATTAAAAGAGATTTTTTAAGTAGAAATTAAAAGGAACTTCTAAAACTTGAGATTGAGAAACTAGGAAATAATATTATATATTTGTGTATTTCCGTGTTGTTTTCAATTTGTTTGAGAACAAAGGTTCTATAATATACTTCCTTAAAAGATGTGCTATTTGAACTGCAAAATTGTTTCAGAACTCTTCGTAAAAAAAAATTCACAAAAACTTCTTTGAAAATATCTTCTTTGAAAATATATTATTTAACTAGAAAAAAAATATCCAATTTTTTTTCTAAAGAAGAAATATAGCCTAGAAAATTATAGAAAATTTAAAAAGATATTATTTTAAAATGAATTTTGTTGAAGACAAATTGTAGTGTATAAAGAGAAACCCATTATGAAGTTCTAAGGAAAGTTATTTACTTTTTTGGTACAAAGCCACACATTTTTCTTCTTTGGCGCAATAGCCCCATGGTGGGCCAAGCACTTTGCTATATTAGTAGGTTAAATTGCTAGTCATAAAAAATTATCAATTTTTATTTATGTCTTTATAGATTTAAAAAAAAGTGATACTTTGATTCAATTGTATTGCGGACACATCTTTTTAATATTATTACGTCATATATTTGAATTGCATCAATTTATGTTGTTCCACTATACACTACGTATCTTTAAACTTTTGCGTCCTATTTCCACAGTTAAAATGTTTAAACATATCAAAAAACATCATTAAAAACTGTCGGGGCAAGGTTTTTTGCAACATAAATCTTTTCCAACAAAATATTCTCTGACATTTTTTGACACATTCAAATGCTAGATATTTCATAAACTTCCCATCCCTTCAGTAAAAAATCAGAACACAGTTGTTGGTCCTCTTTGAAAATCATGACGACTTTCACAAGAAAAGTGTAAGGAAACATACTTTAAAACAAGTCACGTAAATATTACTTATCGCATCCGGAATAAAATGGCGCCAAAAAGAAACCCGAAAAATTTTCTTGACACCAAAGCTTAAATGTGTCACCCTGTTTACTCACTACTGCTTCAGGAATTCCTCTCTACAAGGCGAATTTAAAAAAAAATAAACTACATTAATTGCCATGAAGGAGAAAAAATTCCACAATACACCTGGAAGGTAAAGTTTCTTCGCTCTTATTTACCACTTCTGACGAGTTGGCACAAAAAAAAAGAAAGAAAGAAATTAAAGGATTGCCGTTTTTAGATCAGCATTTACGATACACCCAATCTTAGATAACTTTGCATTCCTCAATCAGCAAGTTTGCCATGACACACCCAGTAGCATCTACATATCCTCCACGCTAGCTATCAATACCCGTAAACGACTTTCAATCTACTTATTGGATGGAATCCATCAAGTTTTTTTTAATTCAAGGAAACTGTTTACAGGAGCTATTCAGGGTCATTTTAATTAAAAATTCAGGTATTCCTCGCTGCTACTCGATGAATACATTGTTGTTTGATTTTGTAAAACACAATGACTCGCGGATTCACTGAAGGATTCTGCAACTATCGCTCAAAGACGTTAAATTGTTGCGTGTTCATTGATTCACGGGGAGGTGGGAAGTTTAAATATTCCACGCCACAAACGAATTCATGACCTTGATCAGATAACAATGTGAGCAAAAAAGCGCTGGTTTCATTGTTTGCTTATTAAGGATTAATTAAGGATCCCAAAAAGCAACAATGTTTGACAAGGGCTTAAATATCAATGAAGGCCTTTTACTTGTAAATACTTGTAGCAATCCATTGTTCGTCAACAACATTATAATAAAAAAGCAAATAAAACATCTAGAATTATGTTATATTAAAAAATAGATTAATTCTGCTGGTTCCTCTGTTGCTGTGCTATAGTAGCAGATTATAATAAGCATATACATATCTTCTTTGTTTAAATGTAAATAATTTCAAACACTGCAGTTAATTGATGGTGTTAGACATAATAATAAACCGAGTTAATTTATGATACCACATTTTGATCGGATTATAAGACATTTTATGGATTATGGTATTGTTTAGAAACAACTTTAGTGCATCATATGTTGTAAAGATTTATTAATAAAGTTTTAGTTGCATATTATATATAAACTAATTCCATGTATATCTGGAAAGCAATATACTTGTTACAGTATTAACCTTTAGTAAAATTCTTTAAATCAAAATTAGTATACATAATTCCCTTAATTAAAAAGTTATTTCACTGAATTATTAAATGTATACCAACAGATAAATTAAAAAATTGTCTGTCATATTAAATGAACACGATTTTTAATTTTTTATGATCTATTTATAGAAAATACTGTGATCGATGTATCAATAAAAATAAAATGATTTATTCAAAATATTTTTTAAGTCTAGTAAATTCTTTTCTTCACCATAGCATAAATGCACTCTAAAGCTATATTTTGTTATTATACCAAATTTCATAAATAATATAAACATTAAGTCACATTTATCAAAAATTCTGATCAATGGTGCATCAATTGTACAATCTTTTACTCATGAATGACTTTTACCCAATGTTGTACTAAACGTTCTGAGGCTATTTAATTAGTTCAGTTTCTAAATAAACGAATGTCAGTTGAAGAAATAAAACACATTTATCAAAATTCCGATCAGTGGTAGGCTATTTAGTCAATTGTACAATCTTTTATTCATGAATGCTTTTATCCTGTGTGTAGTACTAAACAAGTTTTATCCTGTATGTTGTACTAATATCTTGTACATTTTATGTTGTTTCTAAATATAGCCGATGAAAGTTGAAAGAATAAATCCCATTTATCAAAATTCCCATCAAAGGTAATTCGATTGTACATTTTACTCATGAATGACTTTTACCCTCTGTTGTACTAAACACTTCGAGGATATTTGATTAGTTCAGTTTCTGAACGTAACCGATGCCTGTTGAAAGAATAAATTACATTGTTCGAAATTTTGATCAATGGCATATAAAATGCAACATACAATCTTTAACTCATGAATGACTTTTAACCAATGTTGTAAACATTCTGAGGTTATTTAATTAGTTCAGTTTCCAAATATTATCGATGTCAATTGAAGTATTAAATCACTTTTATCGAAGATCCGATCAAGAGTATATCAATTGTACAATCTTTAACCTTATGTTGTACTAAACGTTCGGAGGTTACTTAATTAGTTAATTTTCTAAATAAAGCCGAATTTAGGGGAAGGAATAAATCATATTTATCAAAATTCCGATCAATGGTGCAACCTTTATACCTTTAAAATACCTTATACCTTTATACGTGCAACCAATATCAATTGTGCAACCTTTTACTCATGAATGACTTTTACCTGTATGTTGTACTAAACGTTCGGATTATTTAATTAGTTCGGTTTCCAAATATTATCGATGTCAGTTGAAGGATTAAATTACATTTAACGAAAATCCCGGTCAATGATGCTTCAATAGAGATAACTGTTTTTTACCCACAAGACTTTCAGCTGGACACAACTTACTCCAATTCCCCAATGTTTCTCAAAACCACAAAAACAATAGCTTTCTTGGGCATTGCACCCTTGCCAAAGACAACGGTCGTTATTCAAATCCCCTCGAAATAATAGGTCATTCCTACGCATCCTTTTTTTCCCCAGTGGACTCAATAGTCGAAGACGTCTTTTCCTCGCTTTCAAAAAAGAAGAAGAATTGCAATCGACAAGGCCAGCTTGAGTGAATGATGGCAAAAGAAAAACAATGGCGAAACAGCAGGAAAAAAAGATGGGGAGACATTGCCTACAGGAAGTCGGGATGGTGGGTTGCAGACATACCTCTTGGCAAGAAGACATCCCATAAAAATAACCATCAGGCGAAGTTTTAGATGTGCCATGACAAAGAAATGAAATTAACAGTAAACGTTAATTGTTATAGTCTTTATTGTTTTGTCAAGAAGGATCGGAAAGTGAAGGTTATGGAATAGATTTTCAAATTTCTAAATTTTATATCAAAGACATTTAAGTTAAAATTATTGGAATAGTTTATATGAGAAATGGAGAAAGCAATGCCAGTTTGCATTATTGTTTATTTCTAGACAGTTAGAATCACATTATATATGTGGAATATTAAGGTTTTAAGAAAAAAAAAGAATAATTTTTTAAGAAATAAATTTCGTTTTACAATAAACTTGATGTGCATGAAGACCACTAGAAAAGTGAGATAAATATTTTCAGTGGCATTATTTACTTTTACTGAAAAATATTTATGAAAATGTATCATATTAATCATTATTTTGTTAAGATTTAAGACGTTTTTAATCATATATATTCTATTTTTTTGGCAATACTGCAATAGCTCACACTGAGTATTGTAATAGAATATTGTAAATATAATTTTTAAAAGCATATATCATCCAATATACAATGAACACATTTTCTCTATTATCAATCATCAAATATATGAGCATAGATATCGTTAAAAAGCCAACTCTTCATATTTTGTTAATATAAATCATTTTCTACTATGACGTACCTTTGACTAAAAATAAGAAATTTCTCCATACAAAATCTAATGTAATACAAATAAAATTTATTACTTTGCTTCATAGATTAAAAATGTTTATCAAAATTTAAATTAGAAAATCAATTTTCTAATCTTTAAATTTATACAAAAGAAACATAAACCATTTTGATTAAAAATAAAAGTGGCAATAGCAAACAATAAGGAATTAACAAATTCGTTTGAACTCAAAAACTGAGTTAATTTTTTCCCACATACATCTTACAATGCTCCAAGTATAGCGAGAAAAGCCAATCAAGGTTAAAACTTTTGATATAGATGAGAAATATTTACCAGCAGTCAAATCAGAAAATCAATTTTCTAATCTTTAAATTTTGTACAAATGAAACATAAACCCTTTTGATTAAAAAATAAAAGAGCCAATGAACAAAATCGTTTAAACTCAAATATCTAATTTTTAACCTTATATCTGTAATTTTTTCTCACATACTTCTTACAATGTTCCAAATATAGCGAGAAAAGCCAATCTTCTATTGTTCTAATTTATGCTTTAATTTTACTATTGTTTAGTAAAGATGGTCTTTAAAACTTAATCACTTTTTATTAATATGCATTTTTTTAATTATGAAAGTAATAAAATTATTAATTATAATTGAAATGTTTTAAATAATTATATCTTTTAACAAAAATGTATTTAAAATCGTTGAGTTCAAAACAAAAACCTTAAAATGTCAAATTTACAATTAACAATAAAGAAAATGGATAGATAAAAGATGGCGTGCTTTATCTAAGAACAATATTTTTTTTAATCAAGGTGTTCTCATAATTTAAAGGAAGAACAATTGTTAAGACAGCGAAATAGTGTTTATTTTATAAAGTTATCAATAAAGGAAATAAATTTCTATATGTTCCTTTTAGAAAAAGGAAACTTTTAAGCAAATTAAGACTACGATTTCTTCAAAGATATATTAAAAAGTCATATATTGACACAATTTATAAAATTTGAATAAAAATTATTCTGAATAAATATTATAGTTAATGCAAATTAATTTAATACTTTTCTTTAAAGAAAGGGCAAAAAAATGAGTCTTTATTTATTCTGAATTAATTTAACACCAACATTTTTCATTTCCAAAAAATGCATAAATAAAAAGTAAATACCTAAGTGTACTTAAATAACAAAATACAAGTAAAAAAGATTCATTTATACTTCGAAAGTCAAATAAATGTAATGCATTAAGATTAATCAGAAAAGACCAAAATCTTCACAAAAAAAATTCTGACTTAAATGCAAATTAGACTTGAAAAATGTGTGCATTTTTATATTTTGCAACTGAAACTTTCTTACTTTTGTTATTCATCTGTCAAATTGATAAATCTAAAAGGAAAATATTTAGCTACTGCGTTTTCTTTAACGTATGATTAAATATTATTTGAGACACATATTTTTTTTTATAAATATAAATTATTTCCTGAAATGATTCCCTTAATAATACCAATTTGTCTTCTTAAAAAATACTGTTACGGATAAAATATTTTTTAAGAATTACTGTTACAGTACTGTTTATTCCAAAAAATATATTCTGAAAAATTAAAAATTATTAAAAGAAATCGTAACTATTATAAATAGTGCATATTTTTCTTTGAAAGTAATAAATCTAGAAATTTTTTTTAATTATATCTTTCCTTATCTGAAGTAGAAATAAATTTATAAAAAGCCCTATTCTTGAAAATGTTTTTTATCTGAAAAGAATTTAAACAATTTTTTTTTTAGAAAAAAATTTAAAGATTTAAAAACAAAGTCAAAATATTAATAGCAAATAAAAACTGTATTTTCCTACTAAAAAAGTTTGCATGTATTTTTTTTTTTTTTTTTTATTCATTTATCATTTCATTTAGAATAAATATTTATAAAATTCATATGATATATAACTTCTCTTGAAGAAAGGTTATTTTTAAAAAATTTGTATTCATATTGTTTAGGAGCTATTTATTTTTTTTAATTAAGAATTTTATTTGAGGAAATTTATTACGATTCCCGGTTACATTACAGTTAATAACTGATATTCTTTGGGAAAAAAACTCATTTAATTAATTAATCAATCACAATGATAAATAATTAGATAAAAATATATTTTATCGATGTATTTAAGAAAATTATTATTAAATGAAGGTAAAGCAATTAAATTAATTGTCATTGAAAACAAATTTCTTTCTGAATAAACAAACAAAATAATATTTAAAAAATGCAAAAGATTATTTTTTAAAAACAAAATGATCTTCTCGATCTAGATTGTATCATATTTGTCACTTTGCTTAATTATGTATAAGCGGATTGAGATCTTTATGATAATATAGATCCATCCATAGATAAAAGCGTAGTATTATTCAAAGTGAAATAATTACGAAGTAGGATTATTATTTAAAAGAGTTCAATTATTCTTTTAAAATAGCTCAAATATTTTCAATTCATTCTTGCTTAGTGTTTAGAGATAGATTCCTCAATGCTTAACTAAAACTTATTGAATATTTTTTTATTAATATTTTCCCAAATTAATCAATTAAAGGATTATTTAAAACTATCTCAGGCCAAAATCTATATGGTAATAAAATAATAAATTCACAAATTATTCAAATTATTGCGTAAAGGAATTTTTTTGAAGCAAACTTTATATTTCATAAGTAGTAATATAAATAACAGGTGAAAGAAAGTTTAAAATATTCCAATTTATTTATTAAAAGATTAGTTTGACTACTTAAATTTCAAATATTATAAAAATACTACTTTTAAATTATATTTTAAGATTAAATAATGTTTTCATCTATGGTCAATTTTTTATACTAAATAAACAATACTATTACACAGAAAATATTAAATTATGTGTTTTAAAACACTTTCTTTATATCATTTATGAATTTTTTGAAAAATAATATTAATTATAGAGATATTTACTATTTCAATATTATTTTCAAACTAAATTAATTTATTTTATCAAAAAGTATTGACAAAAAGTATTATAAGTATTCCAGTTTTATTTAATGCTTTCTTTGACTTCAAATTTTATTACTTAAATTTCAAAAGTTTAATACTTATTAATTTTGTAAATATTAGCGCATTATAAACTGATTGGACATTACATACACCTTTAACATATCCAATACTAAATAATTCCTTACCACAATATTAAACAGCACAGTTTTAAATCATATTAAATCTGATTCCATTTTGTTAAGTATGTTTTTAAATTGAGATTTTAGTTGAAAAAAATTTAATTATATATTAATATTATTATATTTATAGATATTTTAAAACTAATAATATTATTGTATTATTATTGTAAACATTACATATTTCTAATGCATTCTGCATTTTTATAATACCTTTTTGTTATGTGTTTTATCGCTTGCAGTACTGTTTTCATTCTTTTTTTTTTTATTTAAACATAAATTCATTTTTTTTTTCGTGATATAACAAGAATAAGAAGTTATAAATCATTAAAATAATTTTTTCATTCCTGTTTTTATTTTATTTTATTTTTGAACAAAATCATATTTATCATTTCGTGTTAAAGGAAAAAGGGCGGTTCAAAAAACTTAATTTAGGAGAATATTTAGTAATTGAAATGCATTTTTAAACTAGGACATGAAAAATATGACAAATAATAAATATTCGTAAACAAATAATTATTTAGAGAAACGAATTCCATCATTTAAAAATCCAATTTGTGGTCAGTAAAACCTTATGAACTGCCCTAAATTAAAACTCGATTTTCAAACCTCAAATGTTCTTCAATACCACATAATGTTTACACCATAAGACCTTCAGGTTATTCATAAGTAACTGATTCTGTCAAGTCGAAAGGAATATCTAATTTTTTTCGGAGCGAATCTGCATTTTATTTTTATCTTACAATTAAAAGCAAGACGAATCCACTTTTCCTATATCGAGTTGATATTCTTGACTTGTAGTTCGAAGGTCGATCTTTGAATATTTCCATCCAGTTTTAGTTGAATTAAGTTAAAAGTTCGATAAACATATTTTTATTCGATTACAATTTACGAATTCCTATTTTTTTAAATCACATTATTCAGTTTTAAAAATAAAGATACTATATTACTGAAATGCATTTTAGAAAAATACGATTATTGAATACATATTTTACATTTATATGCATTGTATATATATATAATAATTTTTTATATTGTTCTGATATATTGATATGCGTTTATATACATAAATATAAACAATTATATTAAACACGGGAATGTATATAAATATAGCAGGGCCTGATGGCCGAGTGACTAGCGCTCTGGCACTCGGTACTACAGGTTTCGGGTTCGAGTCAAGGCGGTGCCATGGACATTTGTAGTGGTTCGGAATCCACTTTAAACCGTAGGACCCGGTCCAATATGATCGTAGAGTGTTGTGGCAGTAGTGTTACTCGCGCCTATAGCATGTCTTCAAGCTACACATGCCCCCTGGGTAGTGCTAAATGAGTAATAAGTGATACTGCCCTTTTATGGCATAAAGAATAACTGTCTCTATATTGCCAACTGCATTAGAACAAAAATATTAATACAACAATATATCATAAACAAATATATATTTATATATTTGTTTGTGATATATTGTTTTAAGTATTAAATGTAAACATTGAACAATCTCTAGATTTGCATACATTAGAAAATAAAAAGCCGTCATTTATTTAAAACATTTAATGTACATTTTTTTAATCTTCTTCTTCTTCATTGGCGCAACAGCCCCATGGTGGACCAATGCCGTCTGCCTACTGGCTGATTTCGAGACAAAAGATATTTTTCTTTTTATAGGGTAGGTTTGTCAGTCCTGTGCTCAATGCTCTACAGTCATTTTAGACAGGGACTTACAGTTTAAAGTGGATTCCAAACCCCTATAAACATCCATGGCAACGGCAGGACACTCGAACCAGAAACCTGTGGTACCGAGCACCAGAGCAGTAGACATTTTTTAATAAATGAAAAGAATTATATGATAAAGATAATAATAAGCTCAAATAAACGCTCACTTAAAATGTCTGATATGTTTCAATTATTACATTTATAATAAATATGGAATTATTAGAAATTAATTTGTTTAAATGAAATTAATGAAAACAAAATATTAGTTCGGAAGCCTAAAATGTAATGAATAAAACTAGTTATGAATAAAAGTTTGAGCAAAAAACAGATTTGAACAGGAAAAGTAAGATTAAAAGAAAAATAAGAAAGGAATTTTGAAGAGTATTTGTTTTGGTTAATTGTTATTTCTAACAAGAATTGTTTTTAAAAAAATCTTCTCCATCAGTTTTAATTAAATAAATATAAACATATAAATCATTGATAAAGTAAACATAGTTAGCAAAACTCATACTAGCAAAACCAGAACGTAAATTTCTACATTTGTTAAAAGTAATAATTATTTTCAAACAAAAACCTTCAACTTCGCAAAAATTTAAAAACATATATAAATTTAAAAATTTGTGACTTTATTAATAATTTAGTGAGCATTCAAATATATGACTTCAAATTACTTACTAAAACAATACAACAAATAAAAAATTCTATTGTGAAATTAAATTAAAAGTTAAAATTTTCCAAAATGATTTTTTATTCATTTTTAATCACTTTTTCCACAAAATAAAACTTTCACTGATAGTTTTTATATAATGTATTCAAAATAGCATGAATTTAATAATATAATGCTTTCGTTTTAAAATTAATATTCAATGAGCTTCGAATAGATAAATTTATCAATTTAACTCGGTAAATCTTCAAGATCAATAATAAAAATGCGATTTTGGTTCTCAATGGCATAGAATCGTTATCTTTTAAAGAATGCTAGGCCATTGAAAACTCATTTGTAATGGTTCAATAATTTTTGTATCTAATTAGTAATTCTTAAAATATTTCATTTTGTGTGAGTGTATAATACAATAGAGCGATACGGTTCAAGATCTTTTGCATTATCAATACATATTTTCCAAAAAGAATTTCAAATAAATAAATCTAAAAAATACAGGTGAAAATATTTGTGTATAGAAAAAAAATTCTTAAAAATTAAAATTGTGAGCATTTTTTATTTATTCCTATTCTTCAAATTTATCAAGAATAGAATTTATTATTTTTAAACTTTGTGTTTTTTTAAATGAAGGTTTGAATTAAAAATATCTTAACACAATAAAATTACTTATTTTAATAAAATTTTAATTCTATTACCAACTATATTTGCTTAAAAAATTTAGGTAGTTAATTTTTAAACGTCTTATTTTTTTTGTGCAAGTTTATTTTCGTGGGTGCGCAGAAGATCTACCTTCCCGTGGTACACCTGGTAACACTCTTTAGTGGCTAAAAGATCTGCAACTTGGCATTATTGTTAGATTAATGAACTCTGTTTCAGCATGTTTTGTTGTATTTATTGTATTATTTTGTTATTGTTGTATGTTTTTTTTTTTTTTTTTTTTGTTCTTTTTTGCTGTAACTGTTCATAATCTGCCATTGGAAGTAAAAAAAATAATAAAAGTTTATTTTCGTTGAAAATTTAATTTTAAATTTTTTTAAAATTGAACTATAAATGGTGATTATATTATAAGTATAATTAAAAAAATATTATTTTATCAAATCGAAAATTATCATAGAATCGATAAAAAAAATATTATCTTATTATTAGCAATTTATCAAAAGGAAAACTTTTAAACTGTTTTCATAAAAATCTAAATTTAGATTATTCTAATTTAATCATGAAATTACAATTTTATAATTTTATATTATGTATATTTATGTAACATTTTATTCTATCGATATTAAAAAAAAAAACATTTTCATCCTCAATAGATATAGTAAATTAAAATTTAGAATTTTAGAAAGAATAGTAATTTTTAATTATTAATATATAACTGAAACATTTATCATTAAATTTTTTGCAAACGATCTATAATTCCAAATATCTGAATGGCAACAAGCAAACATAAATTCGATTTAAGATTATCTACGAAAATAAATTTATCGTTTTACGTATCAGACGAACAAAAATTTTCAATTCGTGGACAAATTTTCGTCAAGCTCTCCTAAATATTCGAAATCCAGAACAGAAGAAATGGAACGAAAAACGATTCCTATAATTTTCTGATTTTAAGTCATTGTTTGCCAACAATGTAAGTACCGAAAACCTCATAAATTTAAACAATTCGATTGTTTGACTTGTCTGAAGATTTAGAATGATAACGAATTGAGTGCTGCATGGATTACATATTACTGGCATACAATTCAAGAATATTTAATGAAAGTTTATCATTCATTAACGATCTTAATTTATTATAGCACAGCATATTATAATGTAATTCAATCATTAACCTTGGCAGAATTAAAAACATTTATCAATGATCATTAAGATTTATCAAAATATTAAAGGACTTCTTCCTATTTCAATGTGTGATAAAAGTCAGTGACCTTGTATTTTCGTAAGTATGCTAGTAATTTCATATAGAAATATTTTCTATTAAGTCACATTGATATTTTGATATATAAGTTCGAACAATTGATATTTGAAATTGTCGAAACTTATAAATAACTTTAATTAATATCAATTTTAATGTTTTTTATGGATTAGGATATATATTGAAATATATATTTAAAAATTTTTTTAAATCTTTGCTTATTTTTTTTAGTTAATTACTTTGAGCAGAATTTTAATTATCTGTTTATTATAAATGCAATTTATTTGAGGTTGGTTTTTTTAATTGTTTGTTTTAATTAATTTGTGGCAGTCAAAGTTTGCTTTATGGAATGAATATATAATTTTTTAAATATTTTTGCACAAAAGCATAATTGCTATTTGCTTTATGAAAAGTTTTTAAAAAATTATGACATCTTTTGAAAATTAATAAGCGTGTTAATTTATTATTTATTTATTATTATTCCATTATAGATTATTTATTTATTATTCTTTTATTTATTATTTATTTATTTTCATTTTGTTTAATAGTTTCTTAAAAATCTGATGTTCATATTCTCATAAAATAATAAGTTTTCATTTTCAGTAATCATATTTATCTCAGCTAAATTAAAAAATATTTCATTTCTTTTATTTAATAAATTTTTGATTTAAGATTTTCTTACAATTAAATTAGTACTCGAATTAAAAAAAGATGTATAAATTAGTATAAAAATTGAACAATGTTTTTTTAAATTTTATTTAATTTTATTTAATCTATGAAAAATTTTAATACTTCAAAAATTTTTAAAATTTAATTTCTATTCATAAAATTTTGAAAAAAAAAAAAATTTCGAAAAATTTTGTACAAAAAATCTTGTTTTAAAATGCTGATTTTTTTTTTATTTTATAATTTTATAATACAATTCAAGTAATCATTCTTTGATCAACAACTTCATTAATATATGTTTATTTTCTGTATTAAAATCCAAACTAAATTTTTAAATTAATGTTTTCGAAGTAATATTTCAAATAATTTCAAATTTTTAGTTTTTTTTTTTTTTAATTCGGGCCTTATACCTCTGTTGAATAAAACATAATTCATTTCAAAATTTAACTTTTAAGTGTTAGCTGTTAACTGTTATATCTAACTGTTAGCGTTTATTATATTTTAACGTATTTTTTAAAATCTATTCTTGTATAAAAAATTTTGGATTTTATATGTGGAATATTCACTTTAGAAATATTTCGGAATATTCATTTTATACTTGGAATATTCACCTTAGAAAATCTCTTATCTTTTTGACAAAAACAAAAAGAACATTTCATATTTCTCCTCTATATTTCCAAAAACACAAATTAAATGTTGTTATTTTAAATTTTGCGCTTAATTTTTAAAATAGTAAAGTAACCATACCTTGATATGTGTCTTAACTCCAGTAGCAATCTATTCCAGCGAATTCAATTCGTACTCGTTCTAAAATAAACTTCTAAATTGGCGCGAGAACGAACCGTATCATCCGAATCGTTTGGCCCGTTATGGAACAGTTCTTCACCTGGGCAACTTGTCCACCGTAACTACTCTTCTCGAGGGTTTAAGAGACTCAAATCGAATTCGGTTTCTTCACGCCGTTTGTTTCGCTTTTTTTCACTTGGCCTAAAAATCACCTGCGCGTGCGCGGAACAAGAACAAGATTCCATAAAACCGACTCTTCATCTTTTAATGGGGTAAAAAGAATTAAGTGATCGCGAATAAAAAAGAAAGAACATTCTTATTCTTTTTCGTTGCGTGAGCTTTTGAATGGAATTT
The DNA here is from genome assembly GCA_021605075.1 of Caerostris darwini. Taxonomy (NCBI): domain Eukaryota; kingdom Metazoa; phylum Arthropoda; class Arachnida; order Araneae; family Araneidae; genus Caerostris; species Caerostris darwini. The sequence continues at coordinate 32,733 of BPLQ01001797.1, read as the reverse complement.
CGAGGTGAGGGGAAAACCTACAAGGACTCTCGAATATCCCGTGCAATAAAAAAAAGAAAGAAAAGGAACAGAAGAAGCAAACGATTATTTATCGTTGTTTTTAATAATTTGGATTACAAAATTCCATTGAAAGGAGCATTGACTTGCATAAGTATATTAAATATTTTTAAAAAATCATGTTTTTAGTATTAAAAGTTTTATGTATTTTAATTTGATACCAATTTATTTTTTAAATAAAAAACAAAAAATGTCTAATAAAAATAGATTGTCTATATTTTAATTGAGAAATATATGAAACCCGTTCAACAAAAATAAATATTTAATTTTTGGGAATCAATCTCAACAAATTATAAAAAAAAAATTATTTTTTTTAATTTTGTCATAACATTTTTTTTTTTTCTTGTCAAAACGTAGAAATTGGTTTAACTTCCGTTAACTTTTAACGAACTTAAATTGAAATATAACATTAAATTGTTTAATAACTTAAACATGAAGACAATTACATTGAAATGGAATACTCTAAGAAATTAAGAATTTATATCGGCAGATGGTCAGTATGCAATAAAATTCCAATTATTAAATACTTTATTAATTTTATATGGAGTAGGAACAAAAAAATATTTTTAAAAATTATTAAATTCAAAATATAAACAAGAGTTCAAATATTTCATGAATTCTACTCTTTTGTAATTTGATTATAAAATTAATAGTTTTTACAAAATTACTATTAATTATATTCTTTTTTTTTTTTCATAATTTTTGATGAGACTATAATATAAAACTGATCTGACTCTTTGATATTTTCAAAGTTATAAGAAATACAAACGTACTCATATTTATTTTACTGAGTTAATTGCCTGCTGGAGATATTTCTTTTTCAATGCAGAAGCATTTTTGATCTTATAGGAACCCATTTAGCTTGTTGACCAATTAACAGTGGGAATATCATTAGGGTGGGTTAATGCTAGTTCTATTGCGGAATGAACACTTCCAGGGGGGTTAACTTCCTTTTATCTCATCAAACCCAAAATTATTCTTTCTTCAGATTTGGCTTGTCTAGGGTTTCTCAATCCTTGACCACTTGGTTTGCATGTAAAATTTAGAAGAATCAATACTCTAACCATCAGGCTCTTTACAAGATGTTCCCTAAAAGTGGTGACAAACTCAGAAGGATGATAATCAAGAAAAACAACAGCCATAGAACATGGTATCACAAACCGCGTTTAGTAGGTGACAATTTCAAAAATATTTATGCTGAGTGGCTGTAACAACGCAGCAGAATATGATGTTCATGCATGATGGTGTACCATCACATTTTTCTATCTCGTTGTGTAATCACATCCATGCTACATATCCTTAGAGGCAAATTGGAAGTACCGAATCTGTTGCCGAAGCTCTCATCAAAATTCAATCTTTTGGTCTTCTTCTTTGGGAAGACAACTTAGATAACTTGTTTATGAGATGCCAGCGGAGACACTGAAATTTATTATGACATGGATCGTCAGACAGACATTTTTCCAGCAGCATCTTTTAGCATGTCTAACAATCGTTTTGTCTATGCAATAACACAGTCTAGAACAACTTCAGTGGTCATTTCTCACCGACACCCTTTCTGGAAATGAATTCTACACCGTAGGCTGTGTTGTAATCATGCTGTCAAGTAAATGTTTATTTATTTATTATTATACTTATTTTTAATTGCTGTACTTCATTTTTGTACACAAGCTGCGTTGTGATCACGTTGTCAAATAAATGTTTTCTTCTTTTTTACTTATTCAAATCGTTTTTTTGTAAATGTATTATAATTTTACACTATTGCCGTATTGCAACCATGCTGTCAAATAAAGTCTTTTTTTTTTTTTTACTTATTATTATACTTATTTTGTAATTGTTATTTATTATTATACTTTTTTTGTAATTATTATTTTGTTTTTTTGCTTATTAATATTATTTTGTGCACCACAAGTGTTTATTGTTGTATTCATGCTGACAAATGTGGTTGTTGTTTTTTGTCAGTCTCACTTGATATCACTGTCTGCATAAATATTTTTGCAATTTTCACTTGTTAAACATTGTTTGGGCTACCATTTTTATGGTTGCTCGTTTCCTTTTCATGCCTACTAATATCTTTCTGAATTTGTCAATGCCTCAAGATGACATGTTGTATAAATGATATTAAATCGTTTCTTATTTATTGGATTTTAATTGTAGAACATATTCTATTCGAACATTTTCAATTGCACTAGATGATAAATACAGCAATTTCTACTTTTAGATTAGATTACTAACAGACTTGATGAGATTTATTGAATCTTGCATGACTTTTCAAGTCTTCGAGGAAACATGCTATCTTAGAGATGGTGACGACCTCAAAATTTCCCTTCCACTTCTTTTTAATGATATTCTCAAAGATTTCATAAAAGGAGCATTATTGATAAGATAGGTGAAACAGTGCTCTACTGATGCAGGTGCTATCACATAATTAAGCCATACTATGATAATCGTGATTTTTTTTCCTATACGTGCTTCCAATACTTTTCCAGTAAGCAATAGAAAGAGGAAGTCTCATTCGATTGACAATATCAATATCAGGTCAGTGAGCTATTTTGACGTTCTTTTACTATTGCTTCAATAAATCACTCTTATTTTTTGAACTACTTAATCGTATATGTTCGATTCAAACGAAATCAGCGCGTAATTTTATTGTGTCCTAATCCAATATGTGATGTCATTTCTTTTAAGTCTCACATTTTCAATAAGACGTACGAAATTGACCATGAATCGATCAATGGCATCAATTCCACACCTGCGCTATCTGTTGAAAAGTGTATGTTAGTTTTTATTTTTATTACTTGTGTTATTTATCTTGATTGAATCTTATGTCTATATATTTTCTTCTACAAGGAAACAGTACAGAAATTTAACATCATGTTATGGGGTCCTTTTTGATGTAGAATGCTTGTTTATCCAACACAGTTATAATATAGGCAAAACAGTTACAAAAAAAGGCAATATGAGCATCCTAAAGTGCATTAGAAGTAAACTTTATAATGTGCATTGTAACAACGTGTACAATGTGCATATATATATATATATATATCTTCTTCAATGGCGCAACAGCCCCATGGTAGACCAAGGCCGTCTGCCTGCCGATAGATTCCGAAACATGAGATGTTTTTTTTTTCTTTTTACGAGCTAGGATTATCAGCAGTTCGTCTAATGGTCATATTAGACCGGGACCTACGGATACAGAACCAATATAAACATCTATGGCGTTTCCGTGACTCGAACACAAAACCTGTGCAACCGAGAGCTAGTCACTCGGCCATGAGGTCCAATGTATATATATACCCAACCTCCAACAGATCCGATCAGACGCCACAGTCCACCAACGATTGATTTTTAATGTCTTGAAATCTGCCTGTACGCAGTATATCCATCTTGTGCAATGTGAAAAGATTTGACAACTCTGATAATATTAGGTTACCTATATTTTCTATAGATTTCATGGTTAAAAAAATTCTTCATCTATCCTTCCCTCTAACTGGACCAAAAATTTTTGGAACTGATTTCTTCCAAAAATTTAAAAGTCTGTCTCCATCTACTTTTGTGAATGGCCATCATTCATTGTCATACAATAGGATAGATCTGATGAGAGTTTCACAAAGATCAATTTTTGTCTTGAGATTTAGGAGTCTGGACTTTAATACACTCTTTAAAAAAGGGTAACATTTATTTGCCTTAGATAGCCTATTGTCAATTTCAAGTTTAACATTATTATCACTGGAAATCATAGTACCGTAATCTTATACGTCTAAGCTCTCGAACGTATAAGATTTTATCTGAAATGGGAGGGAAACATATGCTCTACTTGTTACTGACATAAATTTTGTTTTCTGCTCATTAATAGTTAATCCAATGTTTCTGACTGTAGACTCCAGTGAAATAAAAGTCTCCACAACTGCCTGTCTACTTCCACCAATAATATCGATGTTATCAATTTCCGCCAGAATCTGTATAGATCTCTGAGTTGTAAAAACTGCTGTCCATAAATGAAAGTCATAAACTAAATGCTCTCTCTCTGTCTTTTTTTTTAAGTATTAAGTATTTTGTAGTTATGGGCAAACTAGTATAGAAACTAGTTCATGAGCAAAATTATTCCGGTTTTTTATTCAGGCATTCAATTAATAAAAAGAAATTTTTTAAATAACAAAAAATAAATAAAAAATAACAACTAATAACTAATTAATATTAATAATTAATAATAATTTATTAATTAATATTACTAATTAATAATAATTTATTAATTAATATTAATAATTAATAATACTTTATTAATTAATAATTAATTAATTCAAAATAACTTCTCAAAATTCTTTTTTAATTCTTTAAAATTAAATTAGAAATTACTTTTCCGACACTTAATCTTAGTATAACAGAGCAAAATAACTATATACAAAAGTGAATGATTTACAACCACTATTAAGTTGAAAAAACCCATAAAAATTGAAAACACTCTTCGTTATTATAATTTAAAATAAATCATAACTAATCAAAAATTTCTTTTTATTCTAATTTTTCTTCATTTTCTATGCGCAAAGGAAATTCATTATACACTTCCTTGTCATTATTCGGAAAATTTGCATAAATTGAAAGTTAAAGAAACGCGAAAAAAAAGTCGTAATTCATTTATTTTGAGTTTAAAAACACTTAAAATTATTTTAAACAAAAACATTTTTTTTTTTTTTTTTTACTTTAGCGCATTTTAAAATTTATTTCCTCACTTTCGAAAATAATTTATTAGATATTCTTTTTCTTTCCCACTTTGATGTACAACCGCTTTTTTTTACACCGAAAATTGTTTATTCTAAATTTAAACTATCCCAATGCTGCTGTTTTAGAAATAGTAAAAAAAAACAATGCACAGCGCGTTTTCTTAGGAAAAGCAATTTGTTGCAAGAGAATTTTCTCATTTGCATAAATTAAAGTTCTTTGATGTCTCAGAAAGGGGCGACTGAGAAATACGAAATCGGCTTAAAGATTACAAAATTTGTACAATATTTTTCATTTACGTTTCGTCCTTCCTTGAAGAGTGCCTGATAATCATCGAGGAAAAACTAATTGCTTCTGAGCTAAATCGAATTCTCGCAGATTTTGAGAAACAACTGGAGCAGATGGCACTTTTGTTACACGCCGGCACCTTTTTGATCTTGACTAAAAGTCACAGGATTCAACTTGCCGAAAGTTGAACTGGCGTATCTTCTTTTTCTTCTTTAAAATTTCTTTAAATTCCTATATTAAGGAAAACTGATTTTGATAAAATAAATAAATCATTACATGAAGATTTAAATAAATATAAATAAAAAGCAATTACAGACTTATGATGAAAATATTGGAGAATAGGCCAAATTAAACGGAATAACTTTTGAAAAACTTTAATTAAACACGCCGAACAATCAGGTTCGTATATCAAACCCTAAAAAAATTATCTGTATAGCGAAAATAAAAACTTTATTACAGATTTCCAACGTTAAACTAATGCACTGAAATAGTGAATAGCAAAAATAAGAACTTTATTACAGATTTCAAACATTAAAATAGTGAATAGTGAAAATAAGAACTTTATTACAGATTTCAAACATTAAAATAGTAAAAAGCTAAAATAAGAACTTTAATTACAGATTTCAAATATTAAAATCGTACACTGAAATAAAGAATAGAGAAAATAAGAACTTTATTACAGATTTCAAATATTAAAATAGTGCACTAAAATAGTGAATAACGAATATAACAGCTTTGTAAACAGATTTCAAACGTTAAAATAGTGCACTGAAACAGTGAATGCGAAAATAAGAATTTTATTACAAGTTTCAAACATTAAAATCATGCACTAAAATGGCGAATAGCGAAAATAAGAACTTTATTACAGATTTCAAACATTAAAATAGTGTACTATAATAGTGAATATCGAAAATAAGAATTTTATTGCAGATTTCAAGCATTAAAATAGTTCATTAACTAGCGAAAATAAGAACTTTATTACAGATTTCTAACATTAAAATAGTGCACTAAATTACTGAACAGTGAATTTAAGAATTTTATTATAGATTTCAAACATTAAAATAGTGCACTGAAATAGCGAAAATAAACACTTTATTACAGATTTCAAACGTTAAAATAGTTCACTAAAATAGTGAATAGCGAAAATAAGAACTTTATTTCAGATTTCTAACGTTAAAATAGTACACTAAAATAGGGAATAGGGAAAATAAGAACGTTATTACAGATTTCAAACATTAAAATAGTGCATTGAAATAGTGAATAGAGAAAATAAGAACTTTATGACAGATTTCAAATTTTAAAATAGTGTACTAAAAAAGTATTTCTGTCAGAGAAATAGAACAATGCAAAAAAAATTAAAGTTATAATATAGTTAACTTTTGCTCCTTGTAAAATGTAAAAATTATGTAATAAAATCAGAAAATAAAGGACTTCTTAGCTTAACGTGACAGTATTCTTAAAAACATGCTTCATAGAATTTTTTTTCCATTCTGTGAACATGATGTAGTCCTGATATGAGGTCAGGGACATCACAAAATTTGTGAAACATATTTAAAAAAAAAGCATTCAAGCTGTTATGTAAAACTCCAATTAAGCTCCTCACATACAATAAAAAAAAATTCGAAAATTTTTCTTTAAAATAAATATTAATTTGTCACGTCCTTTCAATTATGCAAGTTGTAAAATTGTAAATATAGTCTGTATTGCTAATACTAATGACTTGCCAACATCAAATCACCACTTCTGTATCTAATTTAGAATTGTCCATAACTTTTTATTGTAGACTTGACTGAAACAGTAAAATAGTTGTATTATGTACAGATAAGATTCATAATTAGAACTAAAAGTTGTGGACTTAAATGGGATGATAGAAAAAATAGTATCATGAAATATTTTATTATAGGTTATAAAATATTTTCATTCTAAATATTTAAAATAATTTTTTTTACTTTAAAAAATTATTTATATCATGAAGCAACAATACTGAAACTCGGAAGAAATTTAGGGATTAGTCTGATGATTTTGGTAACAAGTTTGATGGGCAATTCGGATAATTTTCTAATATTGATCAAATGATATGTTTTAAGCCGGTTATGTCGTTAGAAAAATTTTTATAATCCCATAACAGCTTGGGAAAGACTAATTCTGCATTTAGAAAATTTAATAAGACTTAATTATTTATTCAGGTATTTTTTTTAAATTTATTTCTTAATATTAAAATTTCAGACTGAAATAAATGTTAAATTCTTCAACAGTTTTTGTAGGAAATTATACTTTATTATCAAAAAATATGACATTAATCCATTGGCTGCATTGTATATAAAGTCCCAAGGATTTTCACTGAAGATGCTGGTGAAAAAAAATATAGTGATTAATCGATTAATATTAATCCTGTGCCTCTTATCAAAATATTATCAATTACGGTTCATCTTTCAGTATCTGTTATATAAACTGTATTGTGGTGCTGTTAATCCATTTTATTGAAACAGCATAAATGAAATAGTTATTCTTTAACATAAAGCATGTTTTTCAGCCTGACCTAATTGACAGAAAGTGTTATCGGTGTTCTTTGCAAACATTTAGAATTTTATTTTATTGTGCATGCAGAAAATTAAGTACTTCCAATGACTTATAACAAATGCACGTGCAGAAGATTAAATATTCGATTGACTAACAGCATATACACGTGTAGAAAAATTAAATATTCAACTGACTTATCGAAAATATTTGCTTAAAAACCTCATTTGAATTCATTTAAAACAAGTATGAATCCTTCTTTCTTGAATTGAAGTGTGCTCATCTTAATGCTCATCTTGTGCTCATTTCATCGTACTTGGTGCATATTTTCACTTTATCTGATTTGCTGTTGCAGAATGATTTTTCGGACCATTTAAAAATGCGATTCGTAACCCAGAGATAATATGTGCAGCCTACCGTACAGGAAGATTCGAATCTGTTGGCAACAATCACTGCTTTGGGGAACAAGAAGATTTAATGGTGTTTATGACAACATGTGTAAAAGCTCCTAGCATCTATAGTTAGATAGTCTGGTGGAGTTTACACAGTTTTCTCTCATAGAAACAGCAAACGCTGGGCAGTTACACCAAAAAAACTACCCAGAAAGCAATGCGGGAAAGCCTGTCTGTGGGCGTTCGTGGCATACATAAGTGCAACATGATGTCCACTGTTATTCAAATGAAAATCTGATTTTCCAATATTAATTTTCGCAAAATTAGGACCTTAGGTAGGGTTGTTCAGCCTACGCCCAACAATCATATTAGACTAGGACTTACTGTTTAAAGTGGATTCCGAACCACTACAAACATCCATGAGCCTAAAATCTCTGGAACCGAGCACCGATGAAGTCGTACTCGGATGAAGCACATATAATTAACATAAATAAAATAAAGACTTTTATTACGAAAAATAAAAATTAAACATTAATTAAAGAAATTCTAAACCAAAAGGCAAATAAAAATCTCAATTAGTGAATGAGACAGAACAATATATCATTATGAATTCTATATAGTTCGTCTCGTCAAAAACATGTTCCAAAGGTATTCTATGCTAAAATAGTAAACTTTCTTTCCATTCAAACTTACCCTTTATTTACCCAACAAACCTCCACCCATTTGTGAAGGAAATGTAGCACTTTTAAGGTTATAGATGATTACAATAGTTAGTTTATGTTAGGAGTACGTAATCATACAACAAACCGCCCCTTAATCGCTTTGTCTCACAAAAAGATGCATGAAAGTCAGGGTCAGTGGATTCTTGATCCTCGTGTTACTATTTTTAATACCTCAACAGACAACATCTACCACTGTCCGCCCACAAACCGTCACGTCTGATGAACTAGAAAGTGAACTCCTGTTGCCCCCGTCTGCTTAGTAAATTCCAAAATCAAAATAGGGAAAAGGCTGATTTTCTTTGTCATCAAGGTTCATTGGCCAAGATGCATACTAAGTGGTAAGCCATTTTTGACTTTCAGCGTCAAACTCAGCCACTGTGCAATTTCTGTGGATTAAGATTTGCTGGAGACTTGCAGAGATCTTATGGTAATGAAGCCGTTACGTTGTAACAGTTACGCCTTGTTTTGTTCTTTCAATTTAAAGTTAAAAGAGCACGTGAGATACGGTTAAAGTTTGAGTATTTAGGTGGAAGAAATATTATTTTTGGTTAAAGGGATTTAACATTAGTTTTTTCGGTGACATATATTTCCAATTTATATATATATATATATATAATATTATCATAACAATTTAAATATTTTAATTAAAATTGAAATAGCACTATTTCTGTTAACATATATTAACAATAACAGAACTGTTATTCTTTTCTCCAGTTGAAAAACATCCTCTATGTGCCAAATGACAAAAGTTATCTAAAAGAGATATGGAAAAATTTAGGGCGTGATAATAGTATTCAAATTTTAATTTTTGTTTCAGTTAATCTTATGTGAATATCATACTAGAACATACTGTTTCAAATTTCCATTTTTCATTTTATTTTTTATACTTGCATGTATTTTTATACTTGCTTATTATATTGATATCTAGCGCTCGGTGCCACAGGTTTCGAGTTCCAAGTCTCGGCGGTGGCATGGATGTTTGTAGTGATTCAAAATCCACTTTAAACTGTACGTCCCAGTCTAGAATGACTAATACTACTACTACACCACACCACTGTTCCTAGAAAAAAGTTGACTCGATACAGTTTGGAAATGAGGCGGGTGAGAAGTATGATTGACGCTCTACAGTCATACGAAACTGGGACTTACGACTTAAAGTGGATTCCGAACAACTACAAACATGCGTGGCACCGCCGGGACTCGAGCTTGAAACCTGTGGCACTGAGAGCTAGACATTTGGCCATTCAGGGCTCAGTCTAGTATGACTATAGAGCGTTGGGAGTAGGGCTATCAACCCTACTCAGTAAAAAAGAAAAACATCTGTTTCGGAATTTGCTAGTAGGCAGACAGTCATGGTCCAACATGGACTGTAGTGAAGGGGAGTTAGTTATTATACTGATCAGAAATGCACAATAGAAAGAAGAATGATGCCCAATATTATATGAGCTTTCATTTATTTTTTAATCCTCAAATGTAATTAAATAAATATGTGTTTTATTTTTTTTTTAAATGCTCTTTACTTACGTTATTAATGAATAGAAATGTTATAAATATTAATAGAAATTTTAATGTTAATATTACTGGTAATTCCATGTGTCGCTTGCGGAGGCCTATTTCTATAAACAGTTTAAATTTTAAAAATTAATTAACCTTTTATTAAATAAAATTATTTACCTTAGACTCATTCAATAAATACAGTCACGAAAAATGTTTTTATAAAAAATTATAGTTAAAAAAAGTAAAATGAAAGATCAAATAAACAAAAAGTTAAAAGTAAAAGGTTAAATTGTAAAAAAAAAATAGGTAAAAGTAAAATGGATGATGATTCACCCTAAGTTATGCACTGATAAACAGAACTTTTATTAAAACATTAATTTATTCAAGAAAGGAAAATCCTTTATTTAATTTTAATTTTATACCAAGTGAGTTGAACGTTAATCCCCCAGTTAGCTTCAAGACATCAAGATAGAAGTGAATTTTGACAAACCTAATATGTAATCACCCTATTTTTGTTTGTTAAGAGGCTAATTTAAGACCTATTTTGTTTCCAATAATATTCAGCTGCATATAATCAGTTTTCTTGTTCCATCATAGATTAAAATAATAAAAAAATAAATTTTCCTCCTAAAATTAAAGTAATCAATTACTAATGAAATGAGATAATGTAATGAATAAAAAACTGTAAACTCGACAGGAATCTTTTTTCTTCACAAATCAAATTCTACGATCCCAGATCTCGAGATAGAAATGAATTTTGGAAAAACTAATATGTAATCACCCTATTTTTGATTGTTAAGAGGCTAATTTAAGACTTCGTTTGATTGCAATAATATTCGGCTGCCTTTCATCAGTATTAATGTTCCATCATGGATAAAAATAATAAAAGCTAAATTTTCTTTTTGAAATTAATGTAATAAATTACTAATGAAAAGAAATAATATAATGAATAAAAAAAACTGTAAATTAAACAGAAATCTTTTTTCTTCACAAATCAAACTCTACTATACCAAATCAAGAGATAGAAATGAATTTTGGCAAAACTAATATGTAATCACCATATTTTTGTCTGTTAAACGGTTAAGTCAAGACGTTTGATTCCAATAGTATTCAGCTGCCTTTCATCAGTTTTTATGTTCCATAATGGATAAAAATAATAATAACTAGATTTTTTTTAATAGTTAAATTAGGAAAAAATTAAAATAATCATTTACCAAACACAATTCTTCAGTACCTGCGTTGATTGGAATGCTTTTTTGATACAAATCTTATTCTGCCAAAGTAATAAAAAAAATTTTGTTGTTTTTATAATATATATATATTTTATATATATATATTTTAATTTTTGTATTTTTATAAAATTTTAGATTTTTTGCACGTGAGCATTAAAATGTAATTTAAGCTGAAAGTTTAGCTTTCGTGAAGTTGTATACGTCTTGGATTTTTGTCAAAAGCGTAAAATATCATAGAGAAGAGGCCAAATTGTAGGAGTGGAACTAGCTGGAGCAACTGTGATCGGAAATTCCAATTTTTTACACATTTCTAGAAATACGTGTCTAAACTCATGACAGCATGCACACAGCGCGGCAAGACAAGTTCGGCAAAGCAAAATAGTGGACGGAAGGAGAAGCTGAAGGAAAGACACAGACTGGTTGTAACGTCTAAAAAGAAAACATCTGCAGCAAAAGTGACCGCAGAGTTCAATCAGCCTGTGGATTTTCCAATGTCAATCATTACAGTTAGAAGGCAACTTCATAAGCAAGACATTTATTGCAGAGCAGCAATTCCCAAGCTACTTGTCACATCTGTTAATGACAAATGTCGTCTACAGGTGTTCCACAACCATAAAGCCTGGTCGATTGACAGGTGGAATACATTTATAGGGTCAGACGAATCATCTTTTAATGCTTTTCCCCACATCAGAAGTTGTACACGTTTGGTGTAACCTGCACAAAAGTATGATCGTGATTGTCTCCTTCCAGCTGTCAAGCATGGAGGTGGATCTGGCATGGTATGGTCAGCCATGCTGTGGTTTTCTGCTGGCCCAACCGTAACCCTGAAAGGAAGGATCACTGGGGAGAAGTATAGAGATGTTTTAGTTGGTCAGGTCCATACTATGTTGCAAACTGAAGGAGATGGAATTTTTCAGGATGATAATAATCCTATTTATGCAACATAGTCATGGTTTGATGAACACGAGAATGGAGGGAAACATCAACCTTGGGCCCCCCACAGTTCCCCGACTTTAATGTCATCGAACCGTTACGGTCTATTTTAGAGCGATCCATCCGGAATCGATATACTCCACCGGCATCTCTCCCGTAACTTTCACAATATGTCCATGAGAAATGGTTCAATATTCCTCTAAACACTATTCTGCACATGTATGATTCGATTCCCAAGCGGATCCAAACTGAATTTCATGCCAAAGGCGGTCCTACGCCATAATAGTAAAAGATTTCTTATTACTCTAGGGTGTTTCCTTTATTTTGATAACCCCTGTATATATAACATGTTTTATCGCAAGATATGTATTACTGCAGTATTGGGATGAAAATGCTAGCTTCGGTGTTCATTTCATCATTTAGTAGTATGGCTCTGAAGAAAATAATAATTATTTAGAATAGTGCTAATCATCAAAAGGGTTTTGGTTTGCTTTTTTATTGCCCTTTTCTGCGCACTTTAGACAAATTAGACCGAGACCTACACTTTAATGCAGATTCCGAACCACCCATAAACATTAATGCCACCGCCAGGATTCGAACCCTGGCCTGGTGGCCAAAGCGCTAACCAATTGGCCATCAGGATGCTTTATCAAAATGAAATCAGTCCCATAACAGTAGCAGTAATTTACATAAAGGAAGTCAATTAATTGACAGGAAGTCAAATTTATCCTTCGAAGTCTTGAATATAGATCATTAATAATATTAGTAGTAATAATTTTCACCTAATAGAATTTTGCAATTTCTATTTCAAATTAACAAAATCAATTCAAAAGCTCTGTATAGGCCTTAAAATTTTTTTATTCTCTACATATGAAAGGTTTTTCCTATTCTAAAGATCAGCTATTGGATCCGAGTGACTAGAGCTCTGGCGGTTGGTGCCACAGGGTTAAAGTCCCGGCGGTGTCATGAATGTTTTTAGGGGTTCAGAATCCAATTTAAACCGTAGGTTCTGGTCTAATATGACTGTAGAGTTGGGAGTAGGGCTGACAATCCTACCTCGTAAAAAGAAAACATCTCCAGTCTCGAAATCTGCCAGTAGGCAGACGGCCTTGCCCCGCCATGGGCTCTCGCAGCACTAATGATGATGGTGATGACCTGTATATACAACATGTTTTACAGCCAGATATATATTATTACAATAATGGGAATGAAGATGTTAGATTCGATGTTGATTTCATCAATTTGTAATATGGTTTTGAAATAAATCATAATTATTTAGAAAAGTGTGGAAAAAAATGGAATTTAATATGATTGTAACTGCAATTTACACAAAAGAAGTCAATTAATTGACAGGAAGTCATATTTATTTTTCGAAGTCTTGAATACAGATAATTAAAAATAGTTGTAGTAATCATTTTCACCTTCCCATTTCAAATATTAAAAATCATTTCATGAGTTCTTTAAAAATTACAAAAAAAAAAAAAAAAAAAAAAAATTTTCATTCTTTATGTGTGAATAACGTTCCTATTCTAAAGATCAGCGGTTATTAAAACAAATTTGCAGTTAACAGTTATGCACATTTATAAAAAAAAAAATGCAGATTGGATCAATTTTGGACTCACTCGTATTGAAGAGGGATGGTCTGGATGAGAACAAAAGATGTAATTTCAACGTGTATGTCACGCACATTCTGAAACGCGTGAACCCATTGCAGTTTTTTTTCTTTTAATAAAAAAAAGAAATAAAACATGGACTCCGATTCCAGCATTTTCCTTGCTCTTTTTGTAGATCAGTGTCACTTTAGAAGGTTGTTTACTGTGTGTGATAATAGGTCTGGGTTAAGGAACAATTCCAAGATTACTTGAGGCACAACTATACCTCGAGTCCTGAGGGGAAACTCGGCAGTCGTTTTCGACTACAAAAAAAATGAAATAAAGGGGGGAAAAAAAAAAGAAAAAGGGTTTAAGGAAGTAAAAACTGCCATGTTTGAGTAAAATAAAAAAAATGAAGTCTTATCTTGGAAGATTTCTTGTCATCTGTGTCATCTTTTTTTCTTTTTATTCAGGTTTCGATTTCACCGTAAAACAATGATAAAAATACGATTTTTTTTTTTGTCCTACTTACATATCTGATCGAATCTGTAAAGCGTCTTCGATTCGGTTTTACTTTCAGTCAAATCGATTTATTTTGTGATTGAAATTTTTATTAAGGCATTACCCTATTTTCTTTTTTTTTACCTTAAAGGTTTCATCGTAAAATTCTGATATGTGAAATTTGTAAATCGTGGAATTCCAAAAACATGAAATTTTAGAAGAATAAATAAATAAATAAATGCTTTGCTATAGAAAAAAAAAATTTCTCATGCAGGTGCATCAAAAATGTTTTTCCCATTTCCATTCACCTGCTAACTCTTAGAATAAATTTTTATAAAATAATTGAGGGGATGTTTGTCTGTTGTATTAGATGGCCAGGAATCTCATGTCCTGAGCACAAGTTTATTACTCTTTTTAGACTTTTATGTATCTTTAATTTTTAGCGTTTTTACTTGTGTATTATTTAAATATTTTTAATTTTTTTGATATGGTCAAGTTTTAATTCTGATGAAGATATTTTAATGTGTTCTTCATATTTTAGTGGGACCTGATTAGCGCTCGATTAGCTTAGCTTAGTGATTAGCGCTCGGTGCCACAGGCTTCGTGTTCGAGTCCTAGCTGTGCCATGGATGTTTGTAGTGGTTCGGAATCCACTTTAAACCGTAGGCTTGGTTTAATATGACTGTAGGGCGTAAGGCTGACACCCCTGCCTTGTAAATAGAAACCATCTTCTGTCTAGAAATCTGCCGGCAGGTAGACGCTTGACTGGCTTGGCCCAACATTGTAGTACCAGGGAGTTAGTTTAACTACATACAGCGGCACTCCAAAGCGCCCTTACGAATTTCAATAAAAAACTGCTCTATCCATTAATAAAAATTAATATTTCAAAATGAGAATTCTTTAATAGCTATAATTGTTTTAACTAGAATACTTTAAGAATATAGTAAATCTTTCTTCAATTCCTTCTATTAGCTCACACTCTCCCTATACATATCTTGTTTAAATTTTCAATCGTTCATAAAATACTTTTTATTCATCCACTCAAGTTCAAATACATTGTTTTTGAACTTGTAGTGAATGACACTTGAGGTTCATACAGTTTTTTCAAATATTAATTCAGTAATTAGATTGAATTAATTAATTTAGTTTTTTTTTTTTTTTTTTTTTTATTTAAGTTGCATATATCTACCAATAGATGACGCCAGATAAACTAAAAAAAATGAATGAAAATTATTTATAAGGGACTTTCTGCAATAGAGCGAAAAGAAAGTAGTAATTGACTTTAAAATTTTTTTTTTTTTATTACTTATTCGATTATTACCGTTTTTGTTCGGTTTTCATTTCAATGTCGTGTCTTCGTTCTCTAATTTTCAGCTCGTTCAAATGTGTTCTAATCAGGTAAATAAGGTAGATTTTTTCAGAACTTGTGAGCAATAATAGAGACTCCAGAGACAACGTTGAGAGCCGTGGGCTTAAAATCGTTACCTTGATAAAAAGCAAAGTTGTTTCCACTACTCAAATTGTAGACTGATAATTTTAAATTGTTTTTTAATGTTTTAAAAAGAGCATGATTCATTATGTCATCAATAAATATTAGATTACCTTGTCCTGACGCAGACGTGACCTAGTCCAGATGCAATTGTAGGATGCATAAGGACACCTCGGCCTCCGTGCTTTACTGTTATAAGTTCACGACGTTCGTAATGTCGACAAATATTTACTTTTAATCAATCAGCTTCGTGTTCTATGTTGATAAATGCTGGATCGTAGATTTTAGAAAGAAGAAGTTACGGATTTGATTTCCACACACTTAACTAGGACCTTTCAAAATTGTAAACTGATATCTTTTTGGCAGCATGCTTTAATTTTGTTGGCGCAGTTGCCTAGTTTATTTTCCATGGGAAAACACAAATTTTCTTCTTCTTCTTCATTTTCGCAACAGTCCCATGGTGGGCAAAGGCCTTCTGCCTACTGGCAGATTTCGAGACAGGAGATGTTTTTCTTTTTATGGGGTAAATTGTCAGCTCCACGCTCTTACAGTCATAGTAGACCGGGGCCTGATAGCCAAGTGGCTGGATCTTGGTGCCACAAGCACGAATCTGGGTTCAGAATCCATTTTAAACCGTAAATCCCGGTCTCATGAGACCGTACAGCGTCACAGAGCTCAATCAGACTTCTCATTCACGTCATTCCGAAACTGTAAAGAAGCAACTCAGATTGTGGTGTGTATTATGGTGTGTATCAGATTGTATTGTGGTGTGGTGTAGTAGACCAGTAGTAGTAGTAGTAGTTAGCAATCATAATAGACGGTTTAAAGTGAACTCCGAACTACTACAAACATCCATGGTACCTCCGAGACTAGAATCCGATACTTGTGGAAATCTAGCACAAAATTTTGCCAGATAAATTTAGAAGAACTGCTGAAGTTATTTTTCTCTCTTGTGTTTATAGTGTTGAATGTCTATCTCAGAATGAAAATCAGGTCAAATTGACAACTTTGAATAAAAAGGATTTGCTTTAAAATCCAACAAGATTGCTGGCTCACACAGGAATAATGGAAAACAATATCTAAACAGCTCGTTGAACCTTAACTATGAAGGACATTTTCACTAATGTACGTACATTTTTGCTATTTAAATCTTATAAATTTGTTTTAACTAAAAATTTAACAACTTATTAGCAATGACAATGACTCAAATCAATTAAGAAAATCAATTTAATACTCAGAATTACCTCTGGTCAAATGGTCAGCTTTGAATAAAAATATTTTCCTTAAAATGCCGCAAGATTGCTGACTAACGCAGGAATAATGGAAAACAATCACTAAACAGTTGGTTGAACCTTATTATGAAGGACCTTTTCGCTTGTGTAAATCATTTTTCCTATTTAAATTTTATAAATCAGTTTTAACTCCCAAAGTTTAACAACTTATTAGCTTCAACAATGACGCAAATCAATTAAGAAAATCAATTTAATCAAATTGGCAACTTTGAATAAAAAATATTTGCTTTAAAATGCCACAAGATTGCTGCCTAACGCAGGAATAATAAAAACAATATATAAACTCGTTGAACCTTACTATGAAGGATATTTCACAATCTTATACCTGTGTCCAAAAAGAAAGAACAATTTTCAATTTAAAATTCCCGGGGCTTATAGAATTTAATTTTTTTTTTTTTTTTTTTTTTGCTGGCACTGTCCTTGACATCTGTGTGAAATTTGACGTCAAAATAGTGATTAGCGTTTGAGTTACGCTTGGCTTTGTGAGACGCTAAAACTGAATTTGGCGATTTTTGAAATGGCTGAATGAATTGAGCAAAGAAATTGCATTAAATGTTGTTTGCGGAAACGTATATAATGTTGCAGAAGGCATTCGTTGAGCATTCGTATATCGGAAAGAAATGTTTAGAAGTGGTATAAACAGTTCAAAGAAGGCAGAGAACGCTTTGAAGACGAAGAGCCCTCTGGTCGACCATCCACCTCAATCGATGAAACTCACGTCTAAAACATCAAAGATTTGGTGCTTGCAAACCGTCGATTTATAATTAGAGACCTTGCTGATGATGTTGGAATTTCAAAAGGGTCGGTCCATTCCATTTTGGGCCTCAAGCGTGTCAAATCTCGATTGCTACCGAAAACACTGAATGCGCCTGCTCATACTGCATTGATTCTTCGTGACCTATTCGCCAAAAATAAAACCCATGTCGTTCCAGAACCACCGTATTCCCACCGTGCGACTTCTGGCTATTCCCTAAACTCAAACTATCACTCCGGGGATAGCGTTTTGAGTCGACTGAAGAGATACAGCGTGAATCGCTGCGCGCTTCGAAGGCCTTCCCTGCCGATGACTTTTTAGCATGCATTGAGGATTGGAAAAAAAAAGTTGTCATAAGTGCTTTGTGTCCGGAGGGGATTACTTTGAAGGCGATGAAATAAATTTGGAAGAAAAAGTAAAGAGTTTGTCGAGACCGAATGCCTTCTGCAACATAGAACGTTCGGAAACGTATAGAGTTTCCGCAAACAAAATTGAATGCAAGTTCTTTGCTCACTTAATTGAGACATTTCAAAAATCGCCGGAATCCGTTTTAGCATCTCACAAAGCCAAGCGTAACTCAAGCACTAATGAATATTTTGACTTCAAATTTCACACAGATGTCAAGGACAGTGCCAGCAACCTAAAAGAGAAAAAAATTGAAATTCCGTAAGCCTAGGGAATTTTAAATTCAAAATTGTTCTCACTGTTTGGATACAGTAGTAAATCATATAAATCTGTTTTAACTCAAAATTTAACAACTTATTACCAATGACAATGACTCAAATCAATTAAAAATCCATGGAAAAATAAAGTTTAGGTGTAACCAGAATGCACAATAAGTGTATTCGTCACTGCTCTTTCAATTGGAACTGAAAGTAACCGATATCTGCAAAACGCAATCGGACAAGTCGGCGACACTCAGAATACCACTTCCTCTTTCACGGCCTTTTCCAGAGTTCGAAATTCTGGTTCACAAAGCTCGCCGCGGGGCTTTTCCTGCACCAGAACCTAGATACACCCTTCTTTTTGGGCAGAAACAAAAGAAAAAAAAGGAACATAATCACCTTTTCTTCCTCTTCGGAAAAGTCGAAAATCTTCACTTTCTTGCGTACGTTCTGCAACGACGAACAGCCGATTACAGGGTTTGGCAAAATGCATAAATGGAATCTAAAAAACACACCATTTTGATAATGCCCACTACTTAAACATATTTAACAGACCGTTATTAGTAACTAATAATAACCATCATCGTTTCTTTGCAAATTGATGGGTTTTTAGGAAAAGTGTAGTTATTAAACAACAAAAATTGCTGCTGAAATTATTGCTTTGACAAAAATATTTATTTTATCTAGGCTAAATTGAGTCCCAGACATAAATAATTATTAAAAATAAAACCAAATAAGTAAATAACTTTATAAGTAAACAGTCTACAAATAGGTTAAAATCAAAAAGAAAGAATGTTTATTTTTAACAAATAACAATTATTATAATGCAGTTATTTTATATTGAAAAATTTGATGAATCCTATACGAAATAAACTATAATTATTGATAAATACTTTTTTGTTGAAATTGAATTGCTTATAATCGTTGTCCTTTAAATGATATTCATTGCGTATTTTTTAAAAATCTATTTGTGTTTTTCGATTATCTTCTCTTATGTTATCAAACTAGTATTCTTCACGGGTTATTTATTTTCGAATACATTTTCGAAGTGGATGAAAGAAGTATTTGCACATCTTTCTTTGTTCACGCTATCCATAAATAAATACACAGTGAATTTCGAATGATGAATGTAAACGTACTAACAAAGCAAATACATTTCATATTTTGTTTATATTAACATAAAAAAATAACAAAATATGAAAATGAACATTTTGGATACAAAAGACTGTTTTCACACTAGAAATGACAATAAAAAAATAACAAATCTTCAAAAATAAGATTTACAAGCAATATTTATTTCAAAATTAAAATTTACAGATGATATTTATTTCACCATTAAGATTTACATGCAAACTTTATTTCAAAATTAAAATTTAGAAGTAAACTTTATTTCAAAATTAAAATTTATTTCAGAATTAAAATTTACAAATAATATTTATTTCAGAATTAAAATTTACAAATAATATTCATTTCAAAATTAAAATTTACAAGTAATATTTATTTCATAATTAAAATTTATAAGTAATATTAATTTCAAAATTTAAATCTGTATGTAAATTTACAAGTAATATTAATTGCAAAATCTAAATCTGTAAATAAATTTATAAGTTTATAATAATTTTTTAATTGCTTTCTTTTGCTTCGAATTCAACTTTAAGTCGTTTACTAATTACTAACACAACTGATTTTTGGTGTGTTTTAACCGGATTTTTAGCGATTTTTCTCAAGAAATTTTTTTTTTTAAGGTAGCTCATTTTATTATTTTTTTTACCTCGTTATGCTGGCTGTATATTTCTGATCGTTGCCTTTTTTAAAATAACATGACTCAGCAATGATAGTGAAAAAAGAGTAAATTTTCAAAATTAAAATTTATTAGTACTCGTTTACTTCGAATTCAACTTTTAGCTGTCCGGGCATTGACACTACTGATTTTTAGCGTGCTTCACACTAAAGCTGTAAGCCATTCTTTTCTAAGAGCTAGCTTTAATATCAGCTTAATTTAATTATTCTTTTATCTCGTTAAGTTGGTTGTATATTGAGGGTCATCGTCTTGTTAAAACTAACATGACTCAGCAATTTCCAATCCTAATATGCTATTAAATAAATTGTTTCTCAGTAAGTTAATACATTGTTAGGCTTTTCACTCCTCTTCTTAAAAGTAATTCATAACTCCATTAAAAAAACAGACGTTCCCAGATCATTATTTAATCGGTGCTATTTTTTTTACAGTTGATCTTAAATTTTTATTCAAGAAATTATTGGACTTGTACCGCGCATTTTTTTTTTTTTTTTTTTCTATCTTACAAAAAAAAATATATATATATATATATATAATTTTCTCTATTTCTAAATAGCATCTTTCTAAAATTTTACTTCATGGTTTCACAGAATTATGAAAGATGTAATTGTAATTGTAACTTGCAAACATCCACAAAATTCGAAAATTATATAATATATATCTTTTTCATTTTTTTACATATAAAAGAAAATGTGTGTTGTGACTAATCCTCAGTGTACGGCAGCCTAGCAGGTACACCCCATGAGTAGTGTGGGGAAGGGGATCAGCTTCTGTTGTGATGGAACAGAAGTAGGTAGAAGTCTGACTTGGCTCTGTGGGGATGAAGAAGGAGGGAAGTGCTTTCAGGGAGGACTCTTAGGGGGAGCTACCCCGCATTTGCGTATCGTACGGGAGAAACCCCGGAAAACTCCCACCAGGTAGTCCACCTAACGTGGCAAGATGTTGAACATCACAAATGTCATCGAGTCTCTTCGTTTTTGAAACAACGTCTACGACAATGCTGCCAGCGGCTTGAACATCCTCCCTGATGCTCACCAGCGGTGCCTGAGCCACGAGTCAGGTATAAAAGAAAATAAATAGTATATAATAAAAAAATAATGAAGAATTTGATACGTGATATTACATTATTGTAATAAATGTTTTTGAAAGTGGCTCGATTTCTGTAGTAAACAAGCTCGAAGGTGATGAGTCAAAATATTTGTATTTACATATTTTTTTTTTCAATTTTCAAGTCTAAAACGCTTGTTCACAACTATGTGTTCATTCAAGCAGGCTCACACTTTTTAATGTATTATTTAGCAACAATATACTGTGTACGATTTTAAAATGAAATATAAATTTGGCAATAAATATTGTAGACATTAAAAAAATAAGAGAGAAAAGCATTCTTGAATTCCGGATAGTCTCCAATAAAATATAAAACACTGAAAACAAAATATTATTTTGACATTTAAATTATTTTTTGTTTTTATTATTATTATAAGTTTCTTTTTTATTTTATTTATTTAAAAAAATTTTTTTTTTTTTTTACTCTTTTATTATTTTATTTATTCTTTATTATTTAATTTTTTTGTTGAATTCAACCTGGAAAATTTGAAAAACTTTCAAAAAAGAAAAACATACTATAGTTGAAACACCGGTTGTGTTAAGGCGGACGGATGTAAACAGACTCTTCTTAATACGGAAAAAAAAGGTTAGAAAATAGGGATTTTAATAATAATAATTAATAGTTTAAAAAAACTAAAAAATACGCTTTTAGAGTTAATCAAACTAAAAAGTAAAAAATAATTGTTAACATAAGAATAAAATGACTGACGAGAAAATGAATGTCACTGTTCTAAAATCGTGGGGTGCTCGATATCAATCGTTATAATGTTTCATTCCGAAATGCAGAGTTAGTTTAAAAATGTCATACAAAGCACCCCACGCTTTTAGAACAGTGACATTCATTTTCTCGTCAGTCATTTTATTCTTATGTTAACAATTATTTTTTACTTTTTAGTTTGATTAACTCTAAAAGCGTATTTTTTAGTTTTCTAAACTATTAATTTATTTTTTACTTTTTAGTCTGATAAACTCTAAAAGCATATTTTTTTAAAGTTTTTTTAAACTATAATTGTTTTTACTTTGTTTTCCACTTGGCCGGTTATCCGCTAAGTTTACATACTTTTTACCCACCGAAATTTTCGGCCAATAGGAAGAGCGCAATTCGATCGCAGATCAGTTGACTGACTCGCCAGTAGATGGCGCCATCAGTCCCAAAATCGAGCCCAAAAAGTGAGTTACATACAAACATACATACATACATACAAACATACAGGTGAAGCTAATAAAAGCGTATTAAAAACAATTTTAATTTTTGTGAAGTAAAATTTCAAATTTCACTGTATTAAAGTAAAATTAGATAAATTTCACTGTATTAAAGTAAAATTAGATAAATTTCACTGTATTAAAATAAAATTAAATAAATTTCACAATAACTATTGAACTTTTTTCTTACAAAAAAATTTTTTTTTCCATCTATGTCTAACTAGTGCACCTAACAAGCAATAAATTGTCTGCTTCCTGCTTTAAATCAGATGTTTACATTTCTTCACAATCACCTTATTAAATAAAACGAATATAATAATTTTATAAATAAATTGAATAATTTTGTAAATAAACTGGGCATCTGATAGGATGGAATCTTTGATGTAAACCATTAGCAGCCATGTCTCCAACAGGAAGGATTTTATTTGATGGTTTTCTAATGATGTTTTCTTCTTTATCTTGAATTTAACTGGTCACTCAGCTAATAATTCATTCAATAGTCTCTTTTTTTCTTCTTTATCACGAAACGAACTCTATTGTGTTGTTTATATTTGTTAAAATTTACATAATGTTATGTTTAAGAATTGTAAAGGTGGGTTTCCACCAGATGTTAAAATATCACCAGAAGATTGAGTTGGTAAAAGAAGAAAATAATTCGAATTTATTGTTCCGATTGGAAATCTGTCATTCTACCATGTGAGATTTTAGTCTCCGATGGAAACCCTCTTAAA
The DNA here is from genome assembly GCA_021605075.1 of Caerostris darwini. Classification (NCBI taxonomy): domain Eukaryota; kingdom Metazoa; phylum Arthropoda; class Arachnida; order Araneae; family Araneidae; genus Caerostris; species Caerostris darwini. The sequence continues at coordinate 9,247 of BPLQ01001797.1, read as the reverse complement.
TAGAAACTATGGTAAAAAAAAACTCTGAACACTCTTTTTTTTTTGTCAAGAAATAATACGATTTTAATTTTTTAAATACATATCATTATTTATTGAAAATATGGATACATGTTTTTATGTTTATTTATTGTTATTTAAATAGGGTACTAGCTGAAAAAATTTTTTTATCATTACTCGTATGCTTATATATGAAAATAATGTATGTGAAAATACTTTTGTCTTCTACTCTACTTAATAAAGAAAATTTTATTTTAAATTTCAGCATTTTAATTAAAGAATTTCAGCAAATAATTAAAAAATTAAATCAAAAGTAAAGCGCATTGAATTTTCTGAAGTATATCTATCATTTGTTGGAAATACAAATTCGTGATTGCTTTCAAATTTTTTCAGAATTGATACTGCATTTGCATACTTTTTTTTTACTTCTGAAAAATATGTTATAGTTTTGTAAGTTATTTTAAAATCATTTTTAAAGTATCCATTTTGCATTAGATATTATGTATTTATTATGTATTGCATAATTTTTTTCAAGTGGAAGGAACTAATCATAATAGTCTCCTTTAAATCAGTGGTCTAATTAGCCCAAAATGTGCACAAAATGACCGTAAAGTGACAAACCTAACCAAACCTTTAAATCTGCGTTTAAGTCTCTTATTTCAGCGCTCTGGTATGCAGAAAATAATGAATTGGCATCTGTTTGTAGAGAGATTTTCTCCTACGAATAAGTTAAAAGAAACAATTCATATATATAGAGAGAGAGAGTCTCTTATTTCTAAAACTGGGATACGATTTAACAAATTAATTTTACTTATACTTTGCCTATTTACACCTCACGGAGTCCGCGTGGCCTAATGGATAAGGCGTCTGACTTCGAATCAGAAGATTGCAGGTTCGAGTCCTGTCGCGGACGATTTCGCTTTTGGCAAGAAATTTTGATTATAGTAAATTAATTAAGAACCGGAAAAGAAAATTTTAATAAATACATACTAAAGTGATTGTGTCTCTTCAATTTTTCTAAAAATAATGAGGAAGTAGAATTTTTTACATTATTATTATTTATATATCGGTCATTTATGACACAAAGGTTTATTTGAAAAGCCTCTCGTTTTTTCATTATGATTCTTTTCAGATTATATTCCAACTGAAGGCAATTACAGCTCTTCGTTAAATGCGAATCTGATTAAAATTAAAATCAGTATTTTTATTATCATTATTATTTTAGATAATTTTTCTATTAAAAATATTTTATGTTAAATTTATTAATTTAATTTTTATGTCTAGATATATTGCTGTTTTCTGCATTAATTATTTGAATGTGAAAATAAAGCTATATAGTGCGACAAATTTCGTGAAGTAGAAATATTGATCACATTTGGCCAACCAGAATCTTACAAAAATTATACAAATATCCCTAACAAATTACAAGCCAAATTTCAAAGTTTTGACCAAAGATCTTCGTTTAACGTTGTATTTTTTATTAATGCGTTTTAATTGAAATTATGAAATAATTATTGCTGATAAATTTATGAGTATTGATTTCGAGAGAGGAGCTTTACGTTTCTTTGATCAATTTTTTTGTCCTTGGCCACTTATAACGTTCTTATTGATAAAAAAAATTTTTAAATTTATTTCAAGAGTTATTCTGATTGATTTACTTAAATTTCTGCCACGAGCTATTCTTATTGGTTTATTTAATTTTCTTTCACGGACTTTTGTTATTTTCTTTCACGGGCTAAAATTGTTATAAAAGATCGTCTGGTGAAAGCAAAGACAATGCTAGTTCAATTAAATGTTATTTATTCTTATCGATATTTTTTTTTTAATTTCTTTCACATGCTAATAATTATATAATTATTTATTAATATTACTATTATTATTTTTATCAATTAATATTATTAATACAATTAAATGATGCAAAATTATTATAATGAATCGTATGGGTGAAAACAAAGACGATGTTATTTCAATTATTTTCGAACCTCTGGCTTAAAATAAATTTTCATGTAATAGTTGGTATTGGAAAATCGTAAAACGATTATTTTATTGTCCATTAGTTTAGAATCTATTTCATTTAATTTTAAACTTGAACAAAAACCCTCATCTGCTTGGATGAAGATGTTCTCGGGATCTCCAAAATGTTGTTGTTATTTTTATCCTGATTCTGTACAATAAAGATAATTCATTTTCTTATGTTTAACGTGTTTTCATATTAAAGGTTAGAGAGAAAAGAAACATGAGTATTATCATTTCATATATCTGAAAGGGGTATTCACATATTTTTATAGCAATTTTGAAAACATAAGTATAGATATTTTTAGTATGTTTAGTCTAATAATATCTTTGTTAAACTATCATATTACATCTTGATTTCATGATAAAAGATTATAAACAAAACAAAAAATAAAATAACATAACGAAATCCACTCAAAGTATTAAGTTGATTTTGTTTCACTCCTCATTTACAATCTTGCAGAGTCCAGAGTCCATTCGATGTTTTGGGATGGGTCTTACACAGAGTTTGTTTTAAAAATCCAAATGTAGAGAAATCCATAACAGGCACGCAGTATGCATTTAAAGATAGCCTTAATTCCGGTTTCATTTATCCGAATACAGAACAGTGTAACCATGATTCCTCCTAAACACTGGCAAGAGCGCCCCTCTATGGCGTTCAGGAGAAATGACCAGTCGCCTCTATACTCTCACCCGTGAGGAAGTACAACTCAACCACGTGCTTCTGTTGAGAAAAGTTTAGTTTATAGTCTCTCATCCCTAGAGGAAATATATTTGTCATAACCCTGCGTATTAGTTAATCTACAGACTCTCACCCGGAAAGGAAGCATATTTCGTGCACCTTGCGCGTAGCTGAGTACAGGGTTTTTGGCTTAGAAGTGGTATCCTTCCACGAATCTATAATTATCTATCTTTAAATCTTTTAAACAGTATATGTCTCTAATTGTATGTGTGTCTCTAATTGTATGTGTGTTAGTACGTGCGTCAATAAAGCTGTGTGTTCTCCAACCTGTGCCTCAAGTATCTCAACCCAGCTTCATCCAGTTACAAGCTCGTTGACCAATCTGCACAATACAGCAATAGATTTAGAGGTATGACTAGTAGCTTTATCCTGATGAAACTTACCACAGTAAAAAATTTTTAGGTTAAAGTGATGAAATGTCTTCTTTGAAAATAGATTTTCGAATACATTTCTGATAATAATTCAAGTTAATTTTAACTCTTTTTTTTTACTTTAAATTTTCAATTTTAAATCTAATATTTATAATTAAACCGGTACTTACGTATTAACGCCACAGCAGCAGAAGTTGCGCTAATGCGCCAATAAAGAGCTGCCAATGCGCCAAAATAGAGACCGTTTTCAATCTATGTTAAACTCTATATCGGCCCATTTTCCACTGAAATCCGATTGACTGCTTTGTTTTTAAATAAAGTGTTTTTATTTAAAATAAAGTGTTTTGATTTTAAATAAAGTGTTTTATATATTTTATGATTTGTCACAAAAATTTTAAGTGTAGATGTGGCGCCACTTAAAAACCGCCAAATCTGTAGCTGCGGTGGCATTAATACGTAAGTACCATTAAACCTTAAGCAAAAGTTTTGTTGGTTTCTCTGTACCAAAAGCCTTTTCATCCTTTTTTCTGTAGTTTATCTATCTTTTTCTAAAGCAGTGAAATAAATGTATCCAAGTCTCACAAATTGTAACAACATACTCACTTTTCAAATAATTTTCATACAACAATTTGCATATAATCTTTGGGAAAAACATGTTTTAGCTTAAGCTTGTAAACATCATGATTTTTTTTAAATTATTATCTTGAAATCAGATTTTAAAATTTTACTTACTGTTTCTATAGAGATGTATAAAGATTTTAAGATAGTTCTTTGGGTGTTCAGATTGCCTTTTAAAACATGAGAAACAACTTTAGATATAAGAGGTATACATACCTTTATAGACAATGCATATTTTATCCGTTTTTCTCAATCAAATGTAATTTTTCACGTTTATTAACTTTTTTATTAATTATGTTACTTATTTTATGCATATAAATATTAAAATAACTCTTTTACCTTTTTTTTAATAATCGAATAAAAGTACTTCTCTTCGTAGAGAGCAAAAATATAACCTTCAAATTACAATTTATTTTTCAGCGACAAAGAATAATTTTAATCATGCAGACGATAATTGAAATGATGCCATTTATTTTTTTTTTAAATTTAATTCACGGAGAAAGTTAAAATCATTACAATAAGTCCCGAGCAATCTTTTAATTTATTATTGCAACGTGTTATAAATACTGAAGAGGATTTCAGTAATAATTATTTTTAACTCATTACGTAACTCGATTTCGTGGCTAATTTTACCTAACTGCCATTACGGAAACACATTCATTCAAAAATGAAAGAAATGTTCTATCTTTCATTTTTGAATGAATGTGTTTCCATAATGGCAGTTAGGTAAAATTAATCATTATCGCAATATAAGATAAGCAATTAATCATTATCGGTTCAATAGTTTAAATAATTCCTTCTAATTTTTTCCCACGTTTCTTATTCTAGATCACTTGCGTTAAAAAAAAACAATCAACATTTTGTGTAGACTTTTTCCTATATAAAACCAAAATTAAATATTGTTTTTCTTCCAAAAAATTGAATCTTAATCAACGGCTTAGTATTATTTATGCATTAGCTCTTTATCCCTTAACAAGTCCGCGTGGCCTAACGGATAAGGCGTCTGACTTCGAATCAGAAGATTGCAGGTTCGAATCCTGTCGCGGACGTTTCGTTATTTTTTTTTTTTTTTTTTTTAAGCAAAGAACGACTGAAGTTTATCTGATTGGAAATTTTAGTAACGTATTGGTAAACCATTTTTTTTATAACAACAAAGTGCTTGTCACTAAGTTTTAAAAATAAATAGATATCTTATATGAATTTAATTTTTAAGGGAGATTTTTATCTAGATGATTACTTAAAATATAATGATGCATAAGTTGATAAAGCTTTTTTTTTTCAAAACTAGATTTTTATAAACAAAGTTTATTCCAACGTTATCAAGGACGAAAAAGTGAAATTCATGATATGCTAACAATGAAAATTATTTCCTTCTGATCTCAATGGCGTGAGAATTCCGTTTTTCATGATTTTGTTTATCATGAGAATTTGTTTTCTTAGTCATGAATGCAACAGATTAAAAGCAAAGTTCGTGATCATTTCATCGTGATTATATTCTTCTTTATTTTCTGTTTAGCGATATGGATTTAACTTTTATAATTCCAACAATTATCTTTACAAAGATTAGTGATTTTTATATTTCACTTGCAACTATAACTTTTACATAAAAATTCCAGTACCTAAATTTTAATTGTGACGATAAGTTTAAAAATGGATAATTCAAAATGATCAGCAGTTTCAATAACAGATTTCAATTCAAAGTAATCATAAAATTTTTATTATAATATTATTTTATTCTGTCTACTGTATGGTGCGTTTTTCCATTTTTAGTCTACCATACGCTACGGATAAAATTCTAATTTAGATCTTTTTTTTTTTTTTCATTTTGTATATTTATTATTTTTAAGATCATTATAATTATTTTTAATATACATTTATTTTTCGATATACAAAATAAATTTATATATTTTTCTGCATCATTCTGCATTTCTTACAGCACTCATAAATCAAATTTTTTTTTAACTGGTATATAATCAAAAATAACGAAGCTATTCTTAACAGAAATTTAATTAAATAGAAACTTTAATTTCTTTATTGTTAAATTACGATTTCAAATTATTAAGTTTAAGAATCCTCTGCAAAAATTACGTTATAGCATATGACGTCATAGTTCTTTAAGCATTCTTATTCGCATTTATGATTTATAATTCATTTGATTTTTATTCGTTAATAAATCACTTTTAATCATTTGAGTAAATGAAATTAAGAATTATTTATATTTATTCTTAGAAATTTGTTTAAATTAAATGGATAAACTTTTGAAGATATTTTTTTTTTAATATTTAATTTGTTTATAAAGGTATAACAATCAAATTTCTTTTCCTGTTATATTTATTTTTTATATTCATAAAATAAATTAAATATTTATGTATGTGGTTTCTGTTGCCGAATTTTTCGTAGAGTTTATGATTTAGAAAGGAATACAAGAATTATTTTTATATAAGAAATCCAATTGCCATTTATATGCATATTTCCTTTTGGAATAACATTTATTTGATGGCTATATTGCTTAGAAATAATATTGCTATTTTATGTTACTGTTTAATATAAAGCAATTTACATTGAAAACCATATGATTTCGCACATTATATCTTCTTTATTTTTGCCTATGTTTTAAATTACTTTTAATTCCATTTCATATTTTAATCATTTTCTTGCATTAAAACTATGTTAACTGCTGACATGAAAATACCATTAATTCCATGTTCTGTTAGTAAATAAGACTCTAGGTCGTCTAGAATGATGAAATTTTATGTCATTTGCTCTTTGATTAAAAAGGAATTCTCAATTTTAAACAAAAAACACCCTGATTTCTCTTATAACAAGACATTTATGCCACATGGGTTTTCAATAATTTTTCTATTATCAAATAATAGCTTAAAACCAAGTCTTTTTGATAATTGGTTTAGACTAAAAATAAACCTCTCATTTCATTGAGGTTCTATGACATTTAAGTGATAGATGATAGACTATCTTATTATTTAAAAGATAGATTATTAATAAGGAATTTTCAATTTTAAACAAAAAATAAAAATCCTGATTTCTCTTATAAGAAATCATATATGGCATAGGGGTTAAAAAATTTTCTATTATCAAATAGTAGTTCAAAAACAAATGTTTGTTTGTTTTTTAATAATTGGTTTGAACTAAAAATAAACCTCCCATTTCATTGAGATTCTATATCATTTATGTCATAGATGATACATTATTTTATTATTTAAAAGATGGATTATTAATAAGGAATTCTCAAATTTAAACAAAAAAAAGCATCCTCTTATTACAAGGCACTTATATCGCAGGGTTTTTAATAATTTTTCTATTATCAAATAATAGCTCAAAACCAAATCTTTTTTAACAATTGGTTTTGACTTGAAATAAACCTCCCATTTCTTTGAGGTTCCATGACATTAAGTCATAGATTATTTTGATAGCAAGAAATCAAAGATCTGTTAATCATCATTTCATTCTGAAGCACATTTTCAATTTATACTTCAACTTTTACTTGAATCAAACAATAAATTTTACAGATTGTTCTGGGCACTTTAATATTGAATCAAAAACCGTTTCGATTCATATATGGCTTATACAAAATAAACTGAATAAAACATCAGAACTATGACATATGATGATAAAAAAGGAAGGGTATTGCGTGGGGTGAGAGAATTTTTCCTTCTTTAGGGAGGGTTGCAAGGATAAAATAGTTGAAAACCACACCTTGCTGAATTAAAATCTGCTTTTTACTGCATCTTGAAAACATCTTGTTGACATTTTCAGCAAGACAACTGTTGAAGCACAACTAGATTCGATTTAGCAAACAACCTTTTTTTTCTTTCTTTAAAGTGTTTTGAGACTATCGTGACATCATATTTTACTGACCTAAATAGAAAATGGCATCGAATTTTCGATGTAACATAACATTACGTGGATAATTATAGCACCAATCAGGGTGTTATCCTTTCATCTATATAATAATTAGACTTTAAAATATTCGAATATTACTATATATGTTAGAATAGGATGTCCTGACCAAGGCTTCATGTTATGAATGTGGTCTAATATGTTATGGATGCGGCTTAATATGTAATAATAAATTGTCTTGAAACATTGAGATTTTTATATATTCGTTACATTCATTTTTTATAATCTGAAAAATAGTGAAATTAATTTAAATATTTAGTTTTAAAAGATATTCGGGGTTTTTTTTGAAATATTTAGTTTATTTTAAATTGCATTTCCTATTTTTATTTTCTAAAATATTTTATTTTTTTCTTAATTTTTTAATTCTTTATCTCATCAATGATTTAAACACTGTTCGGTTGTATTAATCTGTTGTAATATAATACAGCATTTTTTTCTAATTTGACGTGGGAGTTGTATATTACATATTGTTACAAACTTCTATTTTGTCAACTATCATTAAAGTATGTAAGTAAGTAAATACTTAATATTTTTATTTTATTTGTAAAGTTGTATATTATGTGAAATATTCCAGAAATATTCATTTTATTAATTCAATTATTTAGGCAAGTTATTAAAAACTAAAATTTATGGAATTATAGCTAAACAAATGTTATAGCTACAGTTCCATTTTCAATATTTATAATAATTAACCATTCCATACTTTCAACTGTATATAAAAATGTTATAGCCATATTTTCATTTTCAATATCTATAGTAATTAACCATTCCATACTTCCAATTGTATATAAAAATGTACATTTGAATTTGAATTTATTACATTTCTTTAATGGTGCCTCTAGTAAAGGGAAATTAGAGGCCTGATGAGCGAGTAACTAGTGCTCGGTACCTCGAGTTCGAATCCTAGCTGTGCCATGGACATTTGTAGTGTTTCGGCATCCATTTAGGACTTGGTCCAATATGACTGTAGAGTGTTGGATGTAGGGCTAACACCCTACTCCGCAAAAAGAAAACGTCTCCTGTTTCAAAATCTGTTTGTAGACAGAAGGTCTTGGCCCACCATGGATTGTAGTACCTGGGAGTTAGTTAGATAGTAAGAAGAAATTAACTTCAGTATTAGTAAGTCTCACTTTTCTGAAATCAGAGTTTTTATTGAACACAGTATAACCTCTATTATTTTTTTTTTCTTGACATGGGCGCAAATTAAACACAATTTTCATCCATTTTATTTATTTTCAAGGGGTTTTAACATAAATCTATTTTTATTTTCATTAATGGTTCAATGTTACGAAAATTATTGATATTAATCCTAACAAATAGAGAGTTCAATGCTTTTTAGGAAGATTTTCAGATATTAGCCCCCGTTTGCATAGAAGAAAACCTGTAGAAACCAATACATATCAATGGGAGATGTTCTCGTACATTATCAATAATATGCGTCATTCTCCGAATATACTTTTTCTATTAAAACCAGTGACTACAAAGCACATAATCAGCTAGAACTAAACTCTAGCTTTCTAGGTCACTTGCTAGTTACGTATGTTGTCGTATATAATAACTTTTAATTACTTTATACATAGTTTTTTTT